>JABMCL010002885.1:945000-970000 GCA_018857735.1 Alviniconcha marisindica | reverse complement strand
GTTTTGGGGGTTTATTGGGGAATCCCAAAAATTTTTATTTTTTTCGGTCACTCGAGGTGATATTAGCCAAAAAACAACAACATATAATTTTATTTATACAAATTTTTCCCAGGGGACTATGAACAATCGATTTGAAAATATTAGTATAACATCAGTATTATCAAAATATCTCTTACATTGTAAGCATTTAATCAATTTTTTTCTGAAAAACTGTGGTAGTAGGATATTCAAGAGTAGTTTAAAGATAAGATTTTTTTACAAACCGTGTCACATTCTGTGAATATTTAGTTTTCCCATGAATTTAACGTAACTTGTAAATTACTCTTGCTAAATATTTTGAACAAAAAGGGCATCGCGATTTTTTTTTTTGTTTTACAGTCTTCTTAATAGTGAATTAATCTCATGAGATGAGATAGTAGATTTTTGGATGATATCTCGACTTTGTTTTTCTTGCACCGTTTAGCAATTTGTTGAATTCATCCAAAAAGAAAAGGACGGTCCCCAAAAAAAAACCAATCCCAATCCCCAATGATACAATGTATTAAATACTTTACTTCAAAAAATATATTTATTTTACAGTTCCAGTTTTTCAATGCCAGAGAACTGTTTTTGATAAAAAAAAACTAAAAAAAATTTTTTTTTATAATTTTTTTTGCCTTTTAACCCTGAAAAAAAAAAAAAAGGAAACTTTTTGTTTTGAGTTTAATGCCATTAATTTTGCATATAACTCAGATGTAAATATGGAAAAACCCTTCCCTAAGTAAAAAGATTTTTGCACTTTTAAATCAGGAATAACGAATCCTGCTCCACTGTCCCAGAACGGAACCATCAGTAAAAACTTAATATGTTTTTGATATTTATTATTTGATGTTCTCTTACTTGTATAGCTAAAATGTTTGTAGATTATTTTTCTTCAAATCATATAATCATATAAATTTTTTGCATTTATGTTTTCCCACGTGTCTTTTGAGGTGATGTGGGAGAACTGGAATGTTTTAATATCTATGTTACACGTGTCAATCAAACCATATATATAATTTCTGTTTGGCGAATAGATATTTTTGGGGCACTTTTGGGATAGTCTTTTTTGAATCATAAAAACATTTTCTTTTACCGAATTAAATTTACTGAAAGATTTGAAACAAAATTTTGAAATCCCCAATTTTACGTTGTTCGGAGGAGATATCATTCTGCTTCTGCGTAAGATTTGTGGTTTTTGTTGCACCGGAACCCCAATTTTTTGCTTTACTACCCATGCTTTGCAGTTCTTTAGGGTGTTTTGGGTGCAAAAAAATATACCCCCTGACCATAAATCAATTTGTCTCACTAAAGAAATGATAAATGTAAAAGTTTTTGTTCCGACTCCAAGACTGTGTACTAATTTTTTTTTTTAAGAAAATTCGTCGTTTTCTGGTTTTTTTATTAAATTTTCAAGTGTAGCCTCCAGTTCAGCTTAGTAGTTAAACACCCAAAAACTTTGTATTCTGTTTGAAATTTTAATAACTGACCATCTAGTTCTATTTGAGGTAAGCTTTTGGGGTTTTTCTCCATTTTTAAAAAAAGCATTAAACACGCCTCTCCCGTGATAATTCAAAACCGTTATCCTTCATGTAACAGTTAGTTTATTTATTCCGATTGATATATTTTTGTCATGATTTACCACCCTTTATTTTTTGCTTTTAAGAGTTGTTTTAAACCCCAAATAGCAATATCATTGCATATTGGCCAATGTGTGTTATTTGAAATGTTTTTGCGAGATCAGTAAAAAATGTTAAATGGATGGGTGCAAAAATTGAGCCCTGTGGTTTCCCATACAGTTTTTTATTAGATGAATAGTCTTACCATTCGAGTACAAATACCTTTCGGAAAAAGTTTTTTAAAAAATTTAAAAATCAACCCGTTTTGCCTATATTTTTCAGTTTATAAAGTAGTCTAGCATGCACTGTCTAGCCTTTTTTAAATTTTTTTTTTTTTTTTTTTGTGGCCAGAGTACTTTTTCTCCTTGAAAACTGTTTTTTAATATGACTTGTGAGTTTTACTAAATGATCAGTTGTACATCTTCCTTTCCTAAGACCTGCTTAACAGGGATTATGCCTTTTTTTCTTCTTCTCTTTTTCTTTTTCTTTCACAGTAATGTAGCAATCGTTTGAGTATGATCTTTTCCATTATCTTACCAGCATGTGATGTGAGTGCCACTGGTCTCTAGCTGGCAGTTGATGATTTTGGTTTGCCTTGTTTTAGAATCGGGATTATTACTGACTGCTTCCAGATACTAGGAAGAGTTTCATTTAACCAACATTTTTGGGAAAATGCATGTAATAACTGTTTCCAACTATCAGGCAAATGATTCAGCATTTGAATGAGATCCATAATTCCAACTGCTTAGAATTTGATGTAAAAGACTCCAAGGTCTCTATAAATTCATCATACTGTAATGGGGAATTAAGTTATGACACTGGTTTGGAATTGCGTCCTTGTATTTTTTTTTTTCTTTTTTCCCTTTCCCTTTTTAAATTTGATAATCGATGGATTGAGATTTGATGATAAACTATTTTCTGCAAACAAATTTAAAATGCTTCTGCTTTATCTTGTCCGCTTGAAAGTCATTATTTTAAATTTTATAGGATATGCTTGTAATTTGTATCCATTTTTTATTTCTTTAACTTTTTCCATACTTTATACATGTCTTTAGATTCCAATACTTCGCTTTTACAGAATTCAGTCCAATGAGAGTTTTTGGCTTCCGCTATTACTCTGTTGCATTGTATTTTTGCACTTTTCATACTCACAAAGTTTTCCTGTTTTATTCTTAACCATTTCTTGAATTTCTCCCTTTTTTGGGATACCGCTTGTTGCAAAATTTATTCCACCATGGATTTTGTTCTCTTATTTTCTTATGTTTAATTCTAGGGATGGATTGTTCAGCTGCTAATAAAATTGCTTGGTAAAATTTGAATGTACATTTTATATCTTCATTTTAATGGAATTAATGTCAGAAGATAGAAGGGAAAGCCTATATGCTTCCCAGTCAGCATGCTTTTATTTGAACTTGGGAATTTTTTCCTCATCTTCTGGTTCATCACTTTTTTATTTTCATTTAACCAATTATAAGGAAGATGATCACTTCCCCGACAAATTTTTTCTGTATACCCTGTACAGTTACTGCAAAATCAGGTTAACAGGGAAAAAAATCTATAGCAGTTTCTTTAGGTGGAAACATCTGGATCTAGTTTTTTTCCCTCATTTAGTAGACATAAAATAGAGTCCACAAAATTTTTAACAAGTTATTACAAGTCACTGAGTACACCGTTTTCCCAAAAACAGTGCGGAAATTGGGGGTTTGTGGGGTTTGGGGGGGTTTTTTGGTGTGTGTGTGGGT
Organism: Alviniconcha marisindica; assembly: GCA_018857735.1. Taxonomy (NCBI): domain Eukaryota; kingdom Metazoa; phylum Mollusca; class Gastropoda; family Provannidae; genus Alviniconcha; species Alviniconcha marisindica. Next base: position 966,621 of record JABMCL010002885.1, on the reverse strand, counting down.
GTGTTGGGGGGTGTGTGTTTTTTTTGGGTTTTGTTTTTTGGGGGGGGGGGAGAGAGAGAGAGAAGAGGAGTGGGGAAGGGGCCTGTGGGGTTTGTGTGTGTGTGTTGTGTTTGTGTGTGGGGTGTTGTGTGTGTGGGTGTGTGTGTGGGGTTTTGGATAGAGCATTGGAATTAGTCAAATTCATCTTTTCAACACTGAAACATAAACTTTTGATAGCATCTGAGCACTATAAGCTGATCGAGCGACAGGGCTAAAAAAAGATACACTAGATTTGGAGTGACCGAGCCACTTTAACAAATTATACAGAAGTCTAACCAACAGGACTTGAAAAAAGAAACACAAGTCATTCTACTCACCAAGGATGGGTGGCACTGAGGAAGGAGCTGGGTGACCAGGCAGTGCAGCTGCTGGCCGCACTGGCGAGTTGTCGGTGCCAGAGGTTGACTGGTTGCCACAGTAGCCCTGTGTCCGGATTACCGCATGCCAAGTCACGGAAACTGCCGCTCTTTGGAGCTGGAGAAGTCAGACACGGAGTGGCCAGTCTTGTCAGTGCTGACTCGGGGTGGCGCGGAAAAGAAAGAAAAGGTTCAGGCGTCAGACTGAGTAAGCCGTTAACTTTGCGACACTGAGCTGAGTTCACTTTGAACCAACCAACCACAGTTTGTGTACAATGAAATATACGGAGGAACATTCAGTGACGTCAAGTGATTTTAGCGGCAGTGCGTTAGCATGGAAAGCAAGCCTGGCCTGCAGACACATTCGCAAAATATTTTCTGTACCTTTTACGCGGGTAGGTGGGCGACGGGGGGGGGGGGGGGGGGGTGCGTGCGTGCGTGTCTGTGTGTGCGTGTCAGTTTGTGCGTGCGTGCGCGTGCGTGTCTGTGTGCGTGCCGCGTGCATGTCTGTGTGGAGTGTAGGCGTGCCTCTGTGTGTATGCGAGCGCGCGTCAGTGTGTGTGTGTCAGTGTCAGTTTGTGTGTGTGAGTGTGTGTGTGTGTGTGTGTGTGAGTGTGTGTGTGTGTGTGTGGTGTGTTGTGTGTGTGTGTGTGTGTGTGTGTGTGTGTGTGTGGTGTGTGTGTGTGTGTGTGTGTGTGTGTGTGTGTGTGTGTGTGTGTGGGTGTGTGTGTGTGTGTCATGTGTGGTGTGTGTGTGTGTGTGTGTGTGTGCAGTGTGTGTGCATGTGTGTGTGTGTGTGTGTGTGTGTGTGTGTGTGTGTGTGTGTGTGTGTGTGTGTGTGTGTGTTAGTGGTGTGTGTGTGTGTGGTGTGTGTGTGTGTGTGTGTGTGTGTGTGTGTGTGTTGTGTGTGTCAGTGTGTGTGTGTGTGTGTACTAGTGAGTGGTTGTGTGTGTGTGTGTGTGTGTGTGTGTGTGTGTGTGTGTGTGTGTGTGTGTGTGTGTGTGTGTGTGTGTGTGTGGTGTGTGTGGTGTGTGTGTGTGTGTGTGTGTGTGTGTGTGTGTGTGGTGTGTGTGTGTGTGTGTGTGGTGTGGTGGTGTGTGTGTGGTGTCAGTGTGTGACCGTGTGCCGCAGTGTGTACTGCGGTGTGTGTGTGTGTGTGCTGTGTGTGTGTTGTGTGTGTTGTGTGTGGTGTGTGTGTGTGTGTGTGTGTGTGTGTTGTGTGTGTTGTGTTGTGTGTGTGTGTGTGTGTGTGTGTGTGTGTGTGTGTGTGTGTGTGTGTGTGTGTGTTGTGTGATGTGTGTGTTGTGTGTGTGTGTTGTGTGTGATGTGTGTGTGTGTGTGTGTGTGTGTGTGTGTGTGTGTGTGTGTGTGTGTTGTGTGTGTGTGTGTGGTGTGTGTGTGTGTGTGTGTGTTTGTGTGTGGTGTGTGTGTGTGTGTGTGTGTGTGTGTGTGTGTGTGTGTGTGTGTGTGTGTGTGTGAATGTCGTGTGTGAGTGTTGTGTGTTGTGTGTGTGTGTGTGTGTGTTGGTTGTGGTGTGTGTGTGTGTGTGTGTGTGTGTGTGTGTGTGTGTGTGTGTGTGACGTGTGTGTCATGATGAAGATTAGTATAGACTGTGTTACAACCGGCTGAGACTGCCGTGTTTCAGATGTTTTTCGCTGTTCGTTTCACAAGTTGTTGTTGTTGTTGTTGTTGTTGTTGTTTTTTCAGTTGTTTATCAGTTATTTTGTTTGTCTCTTTGTTTTGTTGTTGTTGTTTTGTGTGGGCGGTATAGTCTTTGGTAGAGCGAAAGCCTGGCACTAGGTCCACAGGTTAACGAGTATTTCCCCTTTAATTAAAGGGAGTTAATTCCCTTCGAGGTTAACGAGTATCTCCCCTTTAATTAAAGGGAGTTAATTCCCTTGCTTTATGGAAATCGATTGCTTCCGGTGAGGTCAGATGCAATACGCCGTGTTTACCGCAAAGGTAAAGGTGACGATTTTTATGTTAAGAAAGGAAGACTTTTGTTGGCCCAATGCAAGTGTTGTGGTTTAAGTGCGACCAGATCATTGGAGGTACAGCCCTAGCTGTTGGTGTTGTGGCCGTCTGCTTGGGCGGACTATTTCTGCAGCAAGAACTTTCTCACGAACCAGGAACCGACAGACATTGCAAGTTAGTGCCACTGCCAGACTTACAAGTTCTCGTTGTTGTTGTTGAAATTGCCGTTTGATTTTGTTTTCGTCGTAGCAAAACATGTTTTCAGTCTTTCATTTGTGGGTAGTAATATCACCAACCCACATGTGTGTTTGAAAACCCAGTAAACCGTGATCACAAGTTTCATTTAATCACTAAATGAATTACTAATAATCATCAGTAAATGTCAGCTTCATCAGCTAGCTTCAGCTGTTCAAGTTCAGCTTGAAAGATGGTGATGGGAAGTTGAAAAAGCTGAAGGAAGCAATCATGAAAGTAATGCCAAAGCAGTACATTCCTGTGGCCAGTGAATAGTGATGTGTCATTGCTCAGTCTCTACAGATCATCTGTGTGTTAACTGTTATGTTGCAAAATATCCAGGCTTCTTGCATTATTGACCAGTGCGAGACTGCACAGCGCAGAGCTACACCTGGGTTATCTGGCAGCAGACATTGTGACAAGGCTGATGGTATCTGTACCTGTTGGGTACATTGCAGCATCCAGGTTTTTGGGGCATAAATGCAATGGTGTGGGGCTGCACAGTGGTTTAACGGGTGTTACTCACCACAATGAGAGTTCAAAAACTGTTCACAGAGTTGGCATGAGCTGTAGTGTTGTTGAGATAGTTCCAGTCCACCGTCATTCACACAAAGATAACATACCTGTCAACCCATACAGTTTACCTGTATAAAATACTTCTTTTTTTCCCATTATTTTGGGGGGATATATAATGGTCATATTGGAAAATGGATACAGGAAAACAGATTTTGTTGTGTAAAACAGAGCAGAAAGACTGAAAAATTGTTGAACGAACAGCCAACACACGCTATTGCCAAATGCACACTGACTGGCCTAGTGCAATAGGCTAAGAAATCTTGTTGGAAGTAAGATTTTAAGTTGCACATGTGTATTTAGCACATCACTGCTTTTTCCTTCCACTGCTACACATGCCAGTTGGAATTCAAAACGCCACTGCCACCAGCGAAATAACAAAAGACCTTGGTCTGCATAAGGGAAATTAGTTCACAAACTATGGACTAAGGTTTACTCCCAAAAGGGGTTGACAGCTATGAGATAAAGAGTATTGCTCATAGTGACACGCTGACAGTGGTGATGCTGAAGTTGAGCTGAAGCATCTAGTTGTTACAGTTGGGCTGTCAGTTGGGCTGCTTAAATGCAGCAGTGTGAGATATTTAATGCACATGTGTACTAGATGACTTTGTTTCTGAAAAGTTAGGAACCAATTTGATGGTATGGCTAGCCCAGCCTGTCAACCACCTTGTAGAAGAATGTGAGGCAAAGCTGCTGGCATCTGTGCTGTAGATCAGATAGGGTAGGTCAAGCCTGTTGAGGAGTTTCTGAACACTGTCACTGCCAAGGGTGTTGGACCTGTAGCCACTGATATTAGGCGGTAATGAATCTTGCTGCGTTTCTCTGGATCCTGTCCAGGCTGTCTTAACACAACTATCCATAGACTTGGACTGAACAGAATTGCTGTCCTAAAAATAACATTAACAAAGAATTTCTGATTTGGTGTGTGGCAGGCCAGAACTTCTGTGAAACATTGGTCACTGTTGTGTAAAGCTGCTGTAGTGGTTGGATCTGTCATAGAACTTGCTGTCTAGTCTGCGGGGTCTGAATCTCATGTGTCTGCTGGGCTTCTGATGCTGGAGGAAGTCCACAGCTGGCATTGCTACTCAGCTACTTTGTCCACACACAAAAAAGAGGAAGAAGAAAAAAAGGGTCAGGTCTGCTCTCAGCTTCCCCTGATATAACCGTACCGGTTGACTGGGCATAAAACATCAAGATACTTACTTACAGTTAGTGTTACCGCTCTCAACATTGCTGAAGAGTGAAGTGGTGGGAGATATATATATGTACTGATCAGGAGGTTGCCCACACTTCCAGGAGTGGGTACAAAGTAGTCGCCCGAGATGAAGCTTACTGTGTTGCGCTGGATGCATTCCAGCTTCTCCATGTCCGGTTTCAAGTACGGATCCATGGTTGATGCTCCATACTCCATAAGTGGGCAGACAAGAGCCAGGTAAGCATAGTGCTCACAAGATGCTGGGCTGTGGCGGATGTTTCTGCAAAGGAATCCTAGCAGGCAGCATGCACTTTGCCTTCTGTCAACTGTGTGATGTTGCAGATGTGTTGGCTTCTGAACACTTAAACAGTTAAAGTTGTTGGTGAGCCTACTTATGGGTTACTTGTAATTTGGATCTCAGTAAAAGTAAAAGTACTTTTACAAAATAAATCAACTTTGATAAGACGGTGTTGTTGAGGGAGTAAAAGAAGGTGAAGGTGGTGGTTCTTGACAGACTCTGTCATTCATGCTGTCATGCTATAGTGCTTGCTCATTTCTGTGCATTGAAACGCATGCATGTGCCAGTCTCTTGCCCAAACCGCTATCACTAGTATCAGCTTTAAATAGTTTAAGTCCACTTGCAGAGTGTGGTGATGGCTGAAGTTGTATAAATCTCACAGAACAGCGCATCGACAGGCAGTGGTTGACAGTTCTAAAGCTATAATAATTCGGACTTGACTGCCTTTGGGAGATCATTTATGGGGCAGACAAAGAGCAGGGGATGCAGCACATTGGTCATTGCCGTGACTGGGCTTGACGGATGGACGCCAGTCAACTGATGTGGGTTTGGATGATGACCCCCCTTGCAAGTGGGACCACCTGCATTGTGCATTTTGTAGCGTCAGGAAGGTCTGGCACCAAAAGTGTGGAGGGCCAACTATGCCACAGTTTTGGAGCTTGAAGAACGTCTACTGGGCAGTTCCAGTTTGTTGTGTGACACAATTTGGAGCTGGAACTTCTGGAAGGCTTTAGGGAAAATTCAGTATAAATAATGACCATTCAACTTGCTTAAATTAGGTCAACTTGCTTAAATTATCTTTTATGATGTAATATATTTATATGTTACTTTGGTGTAATACTCAGCTTTATTGTGCTGATGAGATTACTTACAGAACTTTACACTCTGTGTAACTTACACTTACAACCTGTACAAACAAGTTCTAAAAGTAAAAGCTTTAGAAGTGCTCAGTAACTATTCTCCATGACTAAGTCAACTCTGAAATGCTGTCAAGTGCTTTTCATGTTGTGGCCTGTGTCCATGTTTGCATATTAGCCATATATATTATGTGACATTTATTGATAAAACATAGCACTAGCAGTTCCTTGACCTTGTTCAACTTCAAACATATCAAACAACCCAGAGATTAGTAATACCAAACACATAAAAGGTTCAAAGGAGTGCTATTTATTTTAACATATAATGTATGAAAATGATATGGCTCAACCCAAAACACATTTAAGTGGCTTAGCTCTCCATCTTATTTTTCATCGTTTTTCACCATTTAACTGTTAACTGTCGTTTTGTAGCTTGATAAAGGGGATTACTCCAAAAATTTGCCTCTTGTTTTTTGTCCTAATAAATAGCACTCTTTTGAACTTTTTTTTATGTGTTTGGATCAAAGATTATCTGATTTAGCCTGATAAATTCAAGTTTTTTTGTTTGTTTGGGTTTTAGCTTTAGCTTTGTTTTGGTTTATATAATTACTATAAATTATAATAATTATACAAAACAAATATAATATGGTATTCTAATGTATAATATGATGTATTTGTACAGGATGGCAGGCGAGAGTGACAACAACCTGGAGAGGTACATAAGCGAGGGCCACACGGCATTCGTCCTCGGCTACACAGGGGAGTCTGGCAAGGCGCTGATTAAAGACTTGAATCGTCTGAAGCTTTTCAAGAAAGTTGCTCTTATTGGCAGAAGAGAAGTCACACTGGACCCCAGTTTTGGTCCAGAGTTTGTAAGTTTTCATTGCATCATGTTGTTGTTGCTTTCTGGGGAAATTAGTAATCCAATGATTAATATTATCTTGTATCATCTTTTAGAAATTAGAGTATTCACCAAGTCAGTAAAATGCACAGAATTACTTTTAAATCTAACTTCTATAGACTATTGTTCTAACTTAATGTAAGTGATGTAAAATTACAGTATGACACTTTAGTTTGGGCATTTGATGCTTGTCTAAAAGTGTATAATAATTAATGTAAATTAACTGACCATGAAACTGTGCGCAAGAAACACAGAGCACTGTTTTCTATTATTAAACATTTAAAGTATTAATGTGTTATGTTGTTTTCTTCTTTCGTTAGTTTTACTCTGACAGTTTCCGTTGAATGTCACGTGAATTCTTAGACTTTGCCACCTGATGCTGATGACAAACATCATAATTTCATTTCATGCTTTGCTCTTCACCTTCGGCTTCATTTCTAGTTCTACAGTTGTTGTTGTACTGCAAAATATTTAAAATTCCTTCTAAAAAAATCTGAATTCACTGGTGCAGCCAGTGTTGGGATGAGTTCAGCATCAGAAGCTTTGATAAAAACACACAAACGGTTAAAAGGAATGCTGATTTTATTTTCTAAATTAGTATGAAACAGTGCACATTATCAGTGCTACTGCAATCACCTTTTTCTTTGAAAGCACCCAACAAACATAATACATACACATGTATTATAAATCTGACAACTTAGCTTGCAGTTATTGGAGCAGTTAGCTGTAGAATCAAACAACCAAATATGATGATGTCTGTTATTGCTGATGATGTAGAGCTTCATGTCATCGGATGTCAGTTGACATATTAGGGACAAACTGTGACCAATGCCAAAGCATGGTTCAATGTTGCTTTATGTCCACAGAAATCATAAGGCTCATTAGGACGGAAAGCCCAGGATGGCCACCTTGACTTTCACACAGCTCCTGAACTCTGACAACCAAATACTAAATGAGTAAATCAGCAGCTTTTTGTATAAAATCAAACAACCAAACACCCAATCAGAAGCTTTTTGTATAGACTCAAACAACCAAATACCCAATCAGAAGCTTTTTGTATAGACTTAAACAGCCAAATACCCAATCAGAAGCTTTTTGTATAGACTCAGACAACCAAATACCCAATCAGAAGCTTTTTGTATAGACTCAAACAACCAAACACCCAATCAGAAGCTTTTTGTATAGACTCAAACAACCAAACACCCAATCAGCAGCTTTTTGTATAGACTCAAACAACCAAATACCCAATCAGAAGCTTTTTGTATAGACTCAAACAACCAAACACCCAATCAGAAGCTTTTTGTATAGACTCAAACAACCAAACACCCAATCAGAAGCATTTTGTATAGACTCAAACAACCAAACACACAATCAGAAGCATTTTGTATAGACTCAAACAACCAAACACCCAATCAGAAGCTTTTTGTATAGACTCAAACAACCAAATACCCAGTCAGAAGCATTTTGTTTTTGGAACATGACAGGAGCAGAAAGTGGTGGACTTTGAAAATTTGGAAGCCAGCAGAGACGCCTTCAAGGGCCTTGATGTGGGATTCTGCTGCCTTGGCACCACCAAAGGCAAGGCTGGAACTGTGAGTTGTTAGAACACATACCAGTTATGACCCTAGTTTCAATGACAAGCAACCAGCTGTGCAAATTTAAAGGGGAACCGAACCAAAGACGCAACTTGGCCTCAAAACGCAGAAAATGCACAAATATTTTCATAGATCTGCAGACTTCATTTGGTTGTTCTATCAATAGTTTTACAAATCAATTTGATTTTTATCACTTCTTTGTCCCTTGCGGGAAATTCGGGTCGCCTTACCTGGGTAAGGCATAGCAGCCACAAGAGTAAGTAAACTGGTGTTTTACACCCATTCCAGCCACAAGAGCAGCACTACCCATTCCTATCAGTGTGCATAGTATGATACATTGATAGTATTTTCATGTGTCCAAACAACGGTATGGCTGCCAGTGTTTGGGATTTTTAACATCCATGCAGATGTTGATGCGTGCAATTGCATACGGGGACTGTACGGATACCGTAAGACTAAGAGAGTCTGCACCGAAAGCTTTCTCTGGGAGAAAAATCACTTGCCGCACCAGGGACTCTAACCAACATCAGTATTGTGCCTTGCTTTTCAGTTGGATGCCCTGAGCTATCTAAAGTACTGTTTCCCTTTGAGCTTGAACTCCTGATTGCACAGACATGTTGGTAAGCTCTTTACCAATGAAGAGCAGGACAAGGTTGGCAGATGATGTATTTGACACTTTTGTCACGCGTACACTCAGGCCTTGTTTCGACGGCGTCATTGATGCAGACTGCTGGGCTCAAAAATGGCAGCACTCACTCACAGCCACAGACAAGTTTTACACACAGGATTGCTGTATGTATTTTTTAATTCCATTCCTATCGATACTGATAAGGCCCGTGATGCTTCTTCGGTTCGATTCCCATTTTACCTTTTTTCTGGTTTATTTTATTTATTGACACTGCCGCCGAAAGCCACGTCACTTCCTTTGCCTGAGGGTTGCCAGAGAGATTCCTAAAATGCAATAATATGTGAAAGGGAGCAGCAGTTTTTGTTTTTGGTCCAGTGTTTATTAAGTTTGATGCAGTGTTAATTGTTACTTGGTAGTGCTTTGTTTGTGAGAGAATACTTAGTATAATGGATGATGACTGGTGTCAAAATGATATTGCTTTCTCCCAAGTACAAGAGCTTAGCAGCCATACTGGAAATGGAGACAGGTCAGATTAGCAGAATAACATCTTGCTGGAAGACCTGACCTTTTTAAAAGATCACTGAGTGCATCAAAGATTCACTGTCCACTTTTAGTAAGAGAAAGCCTAATAGCAGCTGGCATGGAAATGTGTAAATAACACTGACTTAAACCTCTGTGGAAACATTTAAATAACACTGATTTAAAGTGCTGTGATTTAAAAAAAAATAACACTGACTTAAAGCACTGTGAAAACATTTAAATAACACTGACTTAAAGCACTGTGGAAACATTTAAATAACACTGACTTAAAGCATCGTGGAAACGTTTAAATAACACTGACTTAAAGCATGTGGAAACATTTAAATAACACTGACTTAAAGCATGTGGAAACATTTAAATAACACTGACTTAAAGCACTGCATGCCGACTATCAGTCTGACAAGTGATGAATGATTAAAATTAAATCTGCTCAATCAGTTTTTGTTTTTGTTTTTCAGAGTGGCTTTGTTCGTGTGGACCATGACTATGTCTTGAACTCAGCCAGCATTGCTAAAGAGGAAGGGTGCAGACACTTCAGTTTGGTGTCCTCCATGGGAGCTAACAAAAACAGCAGTTTGCTCTATCCGAGAACGAAGGTATGGTTCAGAAGCCATTCAAGATATTAGTACCGTTTCATGGTATACGTAACATGGTATATAAGTATACCCATCAAATTGTACAGTAAATGGAAGTTATGCAACTCATACTTCTGAAACTGGTTTATTACATATATGTTTTTGCTCAGTACTTATACTACTAATTGACAATATATATATATATATATATATATATATATATATATATATATATATATACTGCACCCACCCACCTCCTCTCTCTCTCTCTCTCTCTCTCTCTCTCTCTCTCTCTCTCTCTCTCTCTCTCTCTCTCTCTCTCTCTCTCTATTTAAAGCAATCAAACACAAAAGGCACTGATGGTTTAGACGGGAAAATACTGCGTCTCTTGGCACCTTTTATTGCTGAAACTCTAACCTATATATATATAACCTTTGTATTGACAAGAACACCTTCCCCCAGGTATTTAAGGAAGCAAAAGTTATCCCCCTCTTCAAATCTGGTGACAAATCGAATCCTTCAAACTTTAGACCCATTTCTATATTACCTATTTTGTCAAAACCGTTAGAAAAAACATATCAACGAACATGTTATGAAGCATTTTCTTGTTAATGACTTGTTTTATGAAAAGCAATCAGGATTCAGACCAAACCACTCCTGCCACACAGCCTTAACAGAACTGATCGACACCAGGCTATCCGAAATCAACAAAAACAAATTGTGTGTGGCCTTGTTCATTGACTTTGTTAAAGCCTTTGACATAATCGATCATGACCTACTTCTAAGAAAACTAACCCTCTACGGCCTATCAGCGAGCACCCTTAGTTTGATTTGCTCCTTCCTCAACAGCCACCTCCAAAAGGTTTCCTTGAAAGATAATCAGTCGGATTTTAAGACAGTTTTATTTGGAGTCCCTCAAGGATCTGTCCTAGGACCTCTCCTGTTCTCCATCTATATAAACGACCTACCTTTACATATCCCTTCTGCACAGTGTGACATGTTAGCAGATGACACGACAATTCACACCTCTGGACAGGATGTACCTGCAATAACATCTGTTCTCCAGTCATGTCTCTCTGATGTTGTTGAATGGACACATCTTAATCATATGTCTCTTAACCCATCAAAAACGAAGTACATGATACTAACGATGCGTCAGAAGTGACAACTACTGCACTCACCACCTGCGCACCTTTCCGTTGATAACCAATTCCAACAAATAACTGAGGTCAGTGATCACAAAGTATTAGGTGTTACAATAGACAATAATCTGACCTGGGGCCCCCACATTCGTGACCTGTGCAAAACTATGGCAAAAAAAGTACCAATCAGCAAAAATAAAGCATTTTCTTAACTTTCATGCCCGAAAAACGTTTTTTCAAGCACATTCAGTCAGGTATAGATTATGCTTCAACTCTTTGGGACTCAGCAAGTGACTCTTTGCAAAAACCCTTGAAGTCACTACACAGGCGAGCACTCAAAATTGTTCTTCTAAAACGAACTAGCCTTACCGATAAAAACTACAAAGCAGCTCAAATTCTCCCGCTATCTTTTAGGTTAATGAGTAACAAAGCGCGTTTTGTGCACAAAATTGTATCGGGTAGGGCACCGATTTATCTATCAACAAAATTATTGATGAATCAAAGTTCGAGGAATTCATCAAGAAAGCTAAATGTGCTAATACCAAGGATAGATTTATTCAAGTCCAGCCTGGTTTATTCTGGTCCTGCTCTCTGGAACTCACTGCCCAGCGAATTGAGGCTTCCAGTCAGTCCTTCAATGTTTAAAAAGCATCTTACGCTTCATATGTTATCTCTTAGGTGTTACATGAAACCATAATCATATATATATATATATCTCCATGTGCTGCTCCAACCTGTGTTGCGCTGCTTCAGGCAGCCCATACATTTTGTGTGTCTGTGCTCTATGTGCATGTAGTTTTCGATGACAAACATGTTCTTAATCTTATGTGCGTGCGCGCATGTATGTGTTTACCCCAGATCAAGCTAATTTTATATGTATATATATTATTATTTTTAATGATCATTATTGACTTGTTTCTCGGTTTACTGATGTCCATTTTAACATGGTTTGTATTAATGTACATGTACTCAACATACTGTAGCTCATTGTATCCTTAGTTAATAGTAGTTTCCCTCATGGGCGAGGGCTGGATGTAAAAAGACCTCGAGTCTTCTCCACTACCTTCGTAAAATAAAGTTCATTCATTCATTCTCTCTCTCTCCCTCTCTCTCTCTTTCTCTGAGGCGCCTCTCTCTCTCTCTCTCATCTTTTTTGTTTCTTCTCTCTCTTTCCCTGTCATTTTTATTTTGAGTTTTTGTATCTTTCTTTTGTTTTGTTTTTTGGTTCTCCTGCTTTTTTTTTCTTCTGTATATTTGTGTATGTGTGAAGGGAGTGTGGAAGGAATGCCCTTTATCATAGTAATAGTATGAGTGTATTCAATGTAGCGGAAAAAAAACTTGTTAAAAAATAAAAATAAAAATCTGAAACAAAAAAAAGGAGACCATTCACAAGCGGTAGAGGGCTCTGTTGTGACTGCTGATCAGCTGAGCATTTTAGCCAGTCAGATGGATACAGTTCATACTTCAAAAGGGGGAAAAAATAACGGAAAACAAAAAGTAGCTGCCCTGTTTGCCTCACAAGGTAGCACATAGCAACAGAGTGAAAGACTTGCTGATTCTGAATAAAACTGTCAAAATGAGGCTTCTGCAGAATAAAACTTTCAAAATGAGGCTGATTCTGAATAAAACTGTCAAAATGAGGCTGATTCTGAATAAAACTGTCAAAATGAGGCTGATTCTGAATAAAACGTTCAAAATGAGGCAGATTCTGAATAAAACTTTTCAAAATGAATACTGTTGCATGTTGAGGATGAGAGATATCAGCTGGAGTCAAACAAAGCAAACTATGATCATTTAAATGCTGAATCGGACTGAAATTATTGTGCATTCCACCAGTTAACACAGTGCCACCTGGTGGTCAGATCGAAAGCTTGACCAATAGCATCATTTCACAAGTTGATCAGCAACTTCATGACCATGCATTGACTTGATAACATGGCCTGTGGTTTGACTTGACCAGTGACTTGACAACTTGTCCAATGACTTGACCTGACCTGTGACTTGACCTTTAGTAAGACTTGACATGACCAGTGAATGACTTGACCAATGGCTTTACAACTTGTCCAGTGACTTGACCTGACCTGTGACTTGACCTTTAAGGAGAATTGACATGACCAGTGAATGACTTGACCAGTGACTTGACCTGACCTACAACCTGACCTGCAACTTGACCTTTAACATGATGACATGACTGATGTCCGATGTATGGTCTCCATGAGTTGACTAATAAGTTGACTTGACCATGCAGTGACGTGGCTTGACTTGAGCTGGGTCCATGATTTGTTTGCTGTCCTTCAACAGGGCCAGGTTGAGGAGGCATTGAAAGTGATGCATTTTGACAGAGTCTCCATCTATAGACCAGCGTGAGTATAAACTATCACTTAATGCTGTGTCTGGTCTCCATCTATAGACCAGCGTGAGTATAAACTATCACTTAATGCTGTGTCTGGTCTCCACCTATAGACCAGCGTGAGTATAAACTATCACTTAATGCTATGTCTTGTCTCCATCCAAAGACCAGTGTGAGTATAAACTATAATGCTGTGTCTTGTCTCCATCTATAGACCAGTGTTAGTATAAACTATCATTTAATGCTGTGTCTTGTCTCCATCTATATAGACCAGCATTAGTATAAACTATCAATGCTGTGTTTTGTCTCCATTATAGACCAGCATGAGTAGACTGCAGTCTGTGTGTTATGAATGCAGTCAGTGTGTTGTTGTCATATATGTATAGACCAGTGTGAGCAGAGTGCTGTTTTGTTGTCTCCATCTATTGGGTGGTTTGATGAAGCTGGTTTGCACGAGTGAGTACCCTTTGTAATCTTTCACGCAAAAAGTCGCGAGAGGTCGCAGCGTCACTTCCGGGCCGATACGTTGGGAAATCCATTCCATGCATTGTTTTGGAAAATGGGCTAATCACATGAGAGCTGAGGCCAGCTACCCTTTGTATCTAAACGTCAGATTTTCAGAGTGTGCCAATCTGGCCAGTTCAGAAATGGGCTGTATTTTTTCAATTGTATTCTGTGCTTATGCTCGTGTTGTTTTTTAATTGTTTGCTGCTGCTGTTGTTGTTGTTGTTTTGCTTATTTGTTTCTTGTCTTAAGAAATCACTGGGCCTTCTGGATCCACCTGTAAAATAAACTTTACATGGTATTTTATGTGTGTGTGCATTAAAAAAATATTGTTTCTACTTCTTCAGGGTGCTCATGTGCAACAGGGAAGAAAGCCGGCCGGGTGAAGCTGTTGCACGCGTTCTGCTCAAACCCATTTCCTATCTCTTCCCAACGGCCATCACAACCCCAGTGGAAACTCTCTCCCGTGCCATGATCAACAACGTCATCGCGCCGGGGGAGCCAGTGGAGGTGTACGAGAACAAAGCCATCCACCAGCTGTCGGGAAGGTTTTCTGGGTGCAGGAACGAGAATTCCAAAGTGGCCCAGGAGACGGAGGAGGAGAAGGCTAAGTAGACAGGACCTGATCAAGAGGACTGACTGACTACCGTCACTGTCACATTGCTCACGATTAAAAGATATTATAAAAAATCTGAAAGAAAGTTAACTGCCAGCGTTTTCATGGAAAGGTTTTCACTGCAAAAAAGTGCTTTCACTAAAAACGCATGTATGTTTTGTATTGTTTTTTAAACTGTTTGTGTGTTTTCAGCTTGTTCAGAATTTAAACTGAAATGTGTTGGTTGGAACAGTGAAACACTGAAGTTTGATATTTCGAATTGTATTTTTGTGACCATAATTTTATTCAGTGTTGAGGAAAGAAGGGCCTACCAAGGTCTAAGATTTTGCAACTTCCCACAGGTGAAAGGAAAGTAACGATTTGTATGAACAAGAAAACAACTGTGGATGTGATACTTCCAAGGGACTGTTTTTCGTTTGGTGGTGATCCTTCAGACAGAGGCTCTGTCATTGTTTGGGGTCCCTAGTCAGTTTGTTTTCAGTGTGTCCGAGAATTACATTTTTTACCTATGCTTGTAACTTTTAACATTTTAAAATATTTTTTCAATCTGTAGGACTGGCTAAAAGTGATCAACTTGAAAGTCCATTGGAATTTACTGTTGTTGCTTAGCCATGAATTAAATTTCCATGAAGCCAGCTCAACAGAAAAAATGTGCGTGCGTGTACACACACATACACGCACACACACACACAAGCACAAAACATTGTAAAATGGCAGTTGCTGAATTTGTAAGATGGCAGTTGTTAAATTCCCAGCATTATGCTCGTGAATGTGATACATGATCTTTTTCCTATATCTTGTATAATCATCGCAAAAATAGTTTTTCGCATTGACCCTCCAAGTCCACCACAATGTTTACTACTGTATTTTGCAACACAAGCAAAAAAGAATACAACAGTTGAGGCAAGTAAAGATGACACCACACCTCCAATCACCCACTCCCTTTCCTGCCCAGGGTTGCAAAGTGGACAGGATCAAGTGAAAGTTTTGTTCTAAACCAAAAGTGCAGCTAACATCCTGCTAAAATGCACATGGGTCACTCCAGTGAGCACTTGTGTTCAACGGTAAAAAAAATGTGCTTAGAGGTAGGCTCTTGGTAAAGCTGAGTGACTCGTTTTTGAAGCGATTGTCTTTCACCACCCTTGAAAGGGAAATCAAATGATAACCCTGAGATTCCAGGCAGGAGGATGACATCAGACATCTGTGACCTCCCCTCATTTAAAAAAAATATTTAAAAAAACAAACATTGTACACACTTATGTACTCATTTCGGTACAAAGTTAGCTCTCAAATGCGCAGGAATTAAACACTGATCCTGAAATGTTAAGTGAACTGCTGGTACTATTGTGCAAGCATCACACAGTTGCCCTGAGACCTTGTGTCGGAGCAGGGGGAAGGCATCCCTAGTATAGAGGTCTAGCAAAAAAAACTGTGGGGGGGGGGGGGGGGGGGCAAAATGTTGGCTGACTTCATGTAGTGGTGAAGTTCTGGCATTGTCTGGCTTGTCAACAGAAGGCGATTTTATTGGCTGATTTTGCTTCTAGTGATAAAGATCCAGCGTTGTCTGGCTTGTCGTGTCAACAGAAGGTGATTTTATTGGCTGATTTTGCTTCTAGTGATGAAGGTCCAGCAATGTCTGGATCATCAAGTTAACAGAAGGTGTTGGTGTTGGCTGACTTCGCATATAGTGATAAAGGTCCAGCGTTGTCTGGATTGCCAAGTCAACATAAGGTGATTTTATTGGCTGACTTAGCTTATAGTGATAAAGGTCCAGCATTATCTGGCTCGTCAGGTCAGCGGGAGAAGGTGGCAGTGTTCTTTAAGGATTGACGCACATCATTTTATTTATCATTCTTCAGCGAAGACACGATTGGCATTACTATTACCCACGTAGATTTATGATGACAGTCATCATTGTTGTTCGTTTGCATTGCCATGTCACGCAGAGGGAAGCAAGTTTACTCTGCAGCACAGGTTTTTTGTTTGTTTCATTTTCTTTGTGGTCTTTTGATTTTAGCGTGCAGATGTCTTCTATAGCTAAAGCACATGTTTGTGATTGACCGTTGACACGTAGACCTGCACAGCTTTTGGGTCTCCCCTAATTCCGGTGGTCCTTGATTTTTCACATTGTTTTTTTCTATTTGTTGTCATCTTGTTTTGTTCTGAGCGAGTATGGAAGAGAGGTTGTTAGTGCGCACCCCCCTTGAAGTGAGTGTGCAGGTGATTAGACAGTGCGGGACAATGCACCTCTGTGAATTGTTAATAATGATGATTTTGAAAGCACCCACGTTGCGGCACAATGCAAACATAACGGAGAAAATGTTTATTGAAATAAAGACTGTGATCAGTTTCACACGCAACTGATGTATTATGTACACACAGACACAGGTAGACAACATTGTTCGAACACGAATGACCACAGGCAGCACACATTTACACACAAGCACACACTTTATGCAGACTCATGTGGGTATTCATGCACACCGAAAAACAGAATATCACCCGTCTCTGGGAGGACAGTCCAGTAGAGAAGTATAAATAGCATAATATACACATAGCAACACTTTGGATCATTAACTCCGGTGTTAGATTTAAAAACAACCACAACAAAACGACTGCAAACATGGCCAGTAGATAGAAATGGTCGGTGCCTGTCTTGCATTAGACAAGTCTTGGCATTGTGTTTCCAGATCTGCAGTGTTTCTTTAATAATACATTGCTTGGCAGAATGTAAAAGTGAAGAAGTTGCCAAACAGCTTGCAAGTATGTTGAGTGTGGGTCAGAACTGTTGTTACACGAACATTATATAATTTGTGTTTCAATCCAGTATACAAGCTGATAGCGTGCACTGGGAAAATGTCACAATTATAATATGCAAATGTTAAGGACAAAATTATCAATAGTAATTAAATCACCTCAATGGAAAGGCATTTTTTCTTTTCTTTTTTCCAGGTTTGTGATGGCAGAACAGATTTAAGAGGACGAATTTTACAGTTATCTGAAATACTTATTTTGATGAAAATTAACAAGCACAGTGTGTTATTACAGCTGACCTTTCAGACTTGTGTCACAAAGAATTCTCCGTTACTTCCACCACAATACGGTCAGCGCAGTTTCAGCTGATTCATGGTTTCATTGATCAGTATCCACCAGCAGTTTCTAATAGTAAAGCTCTGTGGGCATCACGTGTAAGTATAAATCATGTATGTGTGCATACACAAAAACACATTTTAAGCATTTTTGAAAACCACAGTAGCTGATCTGTAATTTATTAATGTGATTTTACTGCCTTTGCTGTTTCATTCCTGTAATGATTTTGATGTTGTGTATATATATCTAAAGCTAAACTGTGACATTTGTTATTGATGGCTTTTGATGGTTTGTGTATCCATACGGCCAATATTTGTTCTTGGTTGGTACATATTGATTTTTGTGCCTTTCTGTGTAATTGATACAAGCTGCTAAATGTGTGACTTGTGATATATATCTGTTCTTTTAAACTGATTTGTAATTTTGGTTCTACGTCGTTTTATTTTGAATATGATTTGTTGTTTCAGAATTGATCTCTCTGTGATCTCTTTTTCTCTCTTTCTGGATCTCTCTCTCTCTCTCTCTCTCTCTCTCTCTCTCTCTCTCTCTCTCTCTCTCTCTCTCTCTCTCACACACACACACACCACACACACACACAATGTGAACAAAAGAACTGACTTTTCAAGATTTTACTGTCAAATACCTTTTACCAGCACAATATTAAATGTGTAAACAAGTAAACACCTTTTGACTTTTTGTGTCCAGCAGGCTTGTGTGTGAGGCAGACATGTTTGCATATTGCATGTTTACAGTCCTCATTGGTGCACATGGGCATGCTAGAAGTAAGAAATCCAAATTTAGTTAGGTTTGGCCATTCAAATGCTTTAACAAAAATATATTTTTAAAAAAAGAGCAAGGGGCTAAAAAAGACCTGATCAAGTGGGAGCAGTGAGTGATGCACACAGGTGGTTAAAACTGCATGTGGGTGCGACGCAATACAGTTTAATTTTTGTGTTAATCAGCTACCAAGGAAGCAGAAATTGATATTGTAGTCGACACTGCAGTGCCATCACAGGCTCGCTCTGCTAACCCTGCAGTAGGTCAGAATGCTGCTTTGCCTTCTGCCAGGAATTCTGCCTTTCTGGTCTACCTTTCTTCCGGGTTCATTCAACTTCATTTTTTTTTTTTGTCTCTCCAAGAGTGTCATGAGCAGTGATGAAACTCTTTACGTGTAACTTGATGAATTACGGTTTTGCCTTGCTCCTCACAGTTAAGTGGGCACTCAACAATGACTAACCCATTGTTTGGGGAGTAAGTTCAGGTCTTGATTGACTACATGCAATCAGCAGGATGATGCGCACTGTGGTAGCATGGCTCCGTCCCCTATCGCAAATTAAGTGAGCTCCACCAGCTGTGAAGGAAAAATCACAGACAGTGTCTGACTGGCATTGCAGTCATGCGTCTGTATGGCAGCCATGGACATAATGAATGAGCCAAGCACCGTTACGGCCATGACAAAGAGGCAAGTGTGACTTGTGACGAAAGATCCACCCCCACCCTCTCACCACCCTTCCCCCTCCACTCCCCAACTCAAGGGAATGTCAGAGAACTCGGACTTTCGCTGATACACCTTCAAACTTCAGGGATTTTCACACGGGTAAATTGTTGTTTGAAGTATGACGCATAAAATGGAAACCTTGATGTCTTGATTACACAGTACCACCTAATCAGGATGTGAAGGTATGTGTGATGATTGTTCCCATTTGATGTTTTAAAGCTTTGCCTGTCTTGACATCTTGATTACATAATAATGTGCAGGATGTCAGGATAGACAATGCTTTGAAACCTTAAGTACAAAAGGAGCTTCACATCTTGATAACATGATATCAAATCAAGATGTCAAAATATGCAAAGCCTTGAAACATCAAATGAGAACAACCATCACAAATACCTTCACATCCTGATGACATGTTATGCAATCAATCTGTCAAGATACACAATACCTTAAAATGTCAAATGGAAAAAAACATCACAAGTATCTTCACATCCTAGTGACGTTATTATGTAATCAAGATGTCAAGATTGTACAATACCTTGACACATCAAACAGAAACAAACAAGTATGCTTATGTGCAGATTACACAACATGCAATGGGCCTTGACACGACGTCAAATGGGACCAATCACCACAAGTATGTCAACATCCTGACTACGCGATATACAATGTCTGTCATATACACCAAATGCAACCAACATCACCAGCATGTTGACAAGAACAGCAAATGCTATTCACACTGAACAACATGGTAGTTACACCTCAGAATGTATATACACATGCATGAAGCAGTCCACACACACACACACACAGAAACACATCAAAGGAGTTCATCATGAGCTCTGGCACCAGGGTTGGTTCCCTCATCCACTGGCCCGACTGTGCAGGTATATTAGTGTTGCTGCAGCTTTGAAAAAAGTTTTTAAAAAATCAAAACAAATCAAGGGACAACGCAGGGAGAGATCCATACTGATTTATCATCTTGCAAAGTTTGAAATAACCCATCATTTGTTTGCACAGCAGCAGAAAACAACAACAAAAACACACCCAAAGCCATGGTTTTTACCAGGGGCGGACAGACTTGAACCATTTTTGTTTGTCCCATGCATGACCACGTGCACGCCTTTTACTTCACATTAACCACGGACGAGTCAATGCAATGCTTTAATTATGGCACAATTCTTGTCGTGGTGGTGTTTCAGCTCCACTTTGCATAGCATAATTACAAAGAAAAAACTGAAAATAATAACAACAACAAAATAATGAGTTTGAGAAATATGCCATTGATCATACGCCAGACTCCAGCAGAGATCAGAGAAAAAGCTGCTGTGGCTACGCTTGCGGGTCCATGAAAGCTCAGAGGTGTATGTTACAGCCTTGCCAGGTCCAGCACAATCAGGCCAGCCTTCAACGTTGTCACAAAATAACACACCACGGCCAAATGGTGTGAAAACAT
The DNA here is from genome assembly GCA_018857735.1 of Alviniconcha marisindica. Classification (NCBI taxonomy): domain Eukaryota; kingdom Metazoa; phylum Mollusca; class Gastropoda; family Provannidae; genus Alviniconcha; species Alviniconcha marisindica. The sequence continues at coordinate 946,203 of JABMCL010002885.1, read as the reverse complement.
TTGATTCTGGATCAAGAGATTGCTGCTTCAAAACCCCATTATGGCAGTCAACTTTTTAAATATATTCATTACCAAGTCCCGTGGCTTGAGAACTGGTTCAGCTGGTTATCCGCTGCTTCTTTGTTTGTCCTTGGAAAAATCTTCAGAAAATGACGCTGTTTGTGACGCTCTGATCGAGCCATTGAACATTTCCAATTTTCTGGTTTAATACAATTATGGCATTTCCCTTTGTGATAGATGCATGTGTCCAGCAGGTTTTGCTCATCCATTATGACGCCACCAAAGGTGCACCTTATGTCCCTGAATGCGTTATTTGTGGATGTTTTCAGTTTTGAGCCAAATTTTGGGGTGGGCATCCTTGTATCCAGAAGCACCTGTAGTGTGGAGATTATGGTAATGAACTGAATGGCTGGCCAGCGCCATTCCATGACCCAGTTTCCCCATCATGAGATCTTAAAGCAAACAAGTTAGCCTTTCACAGACCCTTTATCGCAAATAATTCCTCATTTCATTTTCCTTACACATTGAACAACAAAACCTGGAAGTTTTTTTCTGTTTTTCAGCTTTGACCAAAACCAATATATCTCCTTTAAATGATATGCAGGTAGATCAGGAAAAAGCAAATCAGCTGTTCCACATGTCTGGTTAAGGTACATTTGTGCAGATAAAAACAGGAATGGCACAATGGTATCCACAATACTGAACTGTATGTAATTTCTCCATGGTTTAAAACACAAACAGTAAGATTGTTGTGAAAAAGACCTGTGAGCATTTTACAGTTTGTATACAAAGGAGCACAAATTCAAAAATTGCACAAATTCTAAAGCAAAATGTCATGTGTACACACAAAAAAAGATTGACTAGTTTGTAAACAGAACTTGAACAGTAGACGAGGCACATGCACACATGCGGGTGCACACACACACACACACACACACACACACACACTATACACACAAACACACACATGCATGCACACACGCTCACAGTATACACACACGCACACACTATACACACAAACAAACACACACACACACTATACACACACACACACTATACACACACACACATGCATACATATACAAAAACAGATTTTACACAAAGATCACAGCCAAATGGAAAAGCATTAAAGCCACCACAAAATAATTATATGCCAAATGACCTGCATAAATGCAAAGCCTTCATCAAAAACAAAATCTATAC
>JABMCL010002885.1:932500-940000 GCA_018857735.1 Alviniconcha marisindica | reverse complement strand
TGTTACCGCAGTAGCACGTAAAAGACCCCGGTCATTCTGCCAAAAAGCGCAGGTGGCAGGTTACAGCTAAACACGCATACACCTTACGTATGTGGCTTTGCTGAAGTGACATGGTGCATGTTGTATGTGTACACAGACCTTGCGCCGAGACGGTAGCAGTTTCATGTGGCACCAGCCATGCCAGCTGTAAGCACACCACTTCAGTGGATATTTTAAAAAAACGCGCTATAAAAAAGCTAGTCACTCATGTAGAATCACATGCGAGTGCAGTGAGTCTGCTCGAGAGCAGAGAATAGCGCTATATAAAAGCGATCAATAATAATAATAATAATAATAAAGTTCTAAACTCTCTCTCACTCCCCCCCACCCCTACCCCTCAACCCCCATTCACACTTTCTTTGCCCTCTCTGTAACTGTAACTGGTAGGGTTGACTGTTTCGGATGTGTGTGTGCCCTCCAGACTCTAAGATAAAGTACTCTGTGTTTTATGTGTACTTATGTTCATGTATTATACTGTGTGCTATTTTACTGGTATCTTTTATGCAGTCGTCAAGGCAAATTTCTATGTCGTTCATAGACAATACAGATTCTGTATTCTGTATTACCAGCTGCATTCAGCTGCTTAACAAGAAAGGCTGTGTTCAAGTAATATTTTCATGACACATTTTCAGGTTCCACCCCAACGTGCTCTTTAAAAATCACTCATGCATAAATTACACACAAAATCTCCATCTTTCTGGCCTAACACCGTGTGAACAGACTTACTGGCTGAGCTCGGCGTTTCCATCCGTCTTGTTCTGTTTCACACCTGCAAACAGAACACACAGGAAAGTGTTGTTTTTCTTTATAAAGGGAACATTTACTGGCTGAGCTCGGCGTTTCCATCCGCTTGTTCTGTTTCACACCTGCAACCACCAGAAGTTGTTTTTTTATAAGGGAAATTTAACCGAAAGTTTACCTACACTCCACACCACCAGACATACATTTGTAAACACGCACACACACACACACACACTCTTTCACACACACACACACACACCACACACACATGATACACACACACAACACACACACAACACACACACGCATCATGTCACACACACACATACACACACACACACACACACACACACACACACACACACACAACACACACAAACACACACACAGCACACACACACACACACACACACACACACACACACACACACACACACACACACACACAACACACTACACACACTACACATGCATCACACCCCACACACACACACACACATGAATGCACACACTACACAGCATGCACTCCCCCACACACACACACACACACACACATGAATGCACACACTCACACATGCATGCACCCCCACCCACACACACAACACACACATTACACACTCACATGCATGCACCCCACACACACACACACACACACATGAATGCACACACTCACACATGCATGCCCCCCCCACACACACACACACATGAATGCACACACTCACACATGCATGCACCCCCCCCCCACACACACACACACATGAATGCACACACTCACATGCATGCACCCCCCCCACACACACACACACACATGAATGCACACACTCACACATGCATGCACCCCACCCCCACCCCCACACTGAATGCACACACTCACACATGCACCCCCACCCCCCCCCACCCCCACCCCCCACCCCACACACCTGGCTGTACCTGCAGAGATAAACGACGGCGGCTGCATCCTGTAAACACGAGCGGAGGGCGGATCCTTGTCCGTCTCCACCTCCATGTTGAACATCAGCTCTTCACTCTGCCCGGGTCCTGTCGGCAGCAACAACACAACCACCAATGAATGCAGCCGCTGGTGGGTCAGCTGCAGAGGGTGCCCTTACTTTCTGCCTGCGTTGCCTTTAAAGGAACTGACCTTCTCAAAAACATGTTCTGTTAAATTAACCCCTTCACCGCCCCAGCCTGTAAAATTTCCGGGCTGAAAGATGCACTGACGCGCCTGCAGACAGTATATTTTCCGGTCCTGTAACACATCTGCTTTCAATGCTGTGCGTTCGTACGATAATCCTGGCACAAGTCAGTGCAAAAAATGCGAACAAAAAGGCTTAAGAGTTTCAATTTCACACTTTTATTGGTCATTTTCAATTAACATCATGGCAGTAAAGGAGTTAAACGCAGAGAAGAAGAAAAGAAGAAAAAACATTGAAATTCAGAATCTTTCGCTCTAAAATGAAAAACACTGCGTATGTGATGCAGGGTGTGCGCTTACTTTCTGCCTGCGATTCCTTTAAAGGAACTAACCTTCCCAAAACATGTTCTGTTAAATTAAACGCAGAGAAGAAGAAAAGAAGAAAAAACACTGAAATTCAGAATCTTTGACTCTAAAATGAAAACCACTGCGTATGTGATGCAGGGTGTGCGCTCGCTTTCTACCTGTGTTTCCTTTAAAGGAACTACCTTTCTCAAAACATGTTCTGTTCAATAAAAGAAAGGGGAAAAAGAGGGAAAAAAAGGAAGAAAAAAACTTGAAAATCAGAATCTTTCGCTTTAAAATTAAAACTGCTGTGGATTTGGTACAGAATTTAAAGAAGGATGCCTTTGCTAGATTTTCAGAGTGGTCTTAAAAAGAGGTTCTACTGTGCCATGTGCAATAACAGTAGCTGTTCAGCATTGAAAGCAACGGCAACACCATGCAGATTCCCACAGCAATAAATCAACCAATCCTTTTCTCTGTTCAGCATTCAAAGCAACGGCAACACCGTACAGATTCCCAGAGCAATAAATCAACCAATCTTTTTCTTTTTAGAGCTAAAGTACCTGGTGGTCAAGCATAGTAACAGCGGCTGTTTAGCATTTAAAGCAAATGCAACACTGCAGATTTCCAGGGCAATAAATCAAATCAACCAATCATTTTTTTATTTATTTTTTAAATTTAGAGCTGACATACCAGAGGGTCGAGGGGACTGCCTGGCACTTGATGACGCTGATGATGGCAAGGTCAGCAGGGCGGTGTTCTGAGACTGTGGTTCCGACAGCGTCAGACAGCACCCTGTCACTGCGATCTGGAAACAAACAAACTGAAGTGTGGGTCCAGTTCAAGCTCAGCCCTTCTTCTTTCTCAAATGGCCACTGGTCAAGAGCTGACCACCACTGTCACCTAGAAGCGGCGCGCTCATCTTAACACTTTGGTGCTGGGTTACTTGTAATATCCGTCATCCTACCTCTGTCAGTTTTGTTCAATCTTCCTTGAAAACCTTTCTCTTTTGAAAAACCTTCTCTTCAGTTCTATTGCCCTGATATATGACTCTGTGTGTGTGTGTGTGTGTGTGTGTGTGTGTGTGTGTGTGTGTGTGTGTGTGTGTGTGTGTGTGTGTGTGTGTGTGTGTGTGTGTGTGTGTGTGTGTGTATGTGTGTGTGTGTGCGTGTGCGCACACATCTGTGTGTGCATACGTGCGCATGCATAATTTTCTCTGACTGGTTAAAAATAGCAAAACAAAGAAAGCAACTGATTGCTGAAGTATCATAGCTAGGTCATGAAGACTAGAATTGTGAATGAGAAAAAAATGTAAATGAGCCTAGACCTTTCATAAAGAACCAGTACCAGTGATTTGGATTTAATATGAAGCTCGCTTGATTTCATTTCCTTAGATTCTCCACTAGAAATTAAAGGCTCACCTGAACCTCGTCCTCATCAGGGATTTCCATGTTGAAGTTGATATCTGTCAGACAGCATGGCGCCAGGCGTCGCAGCTTGAAGCATATTCTCTGGCATCATCAGACCAAACATATTCATATACCAACAGCTGACATTACAGATTCACTGCAGTGTGTGTGTGTGTGTGTGTGTGTGTGTGTGTGTGTGTGTGTGTGTGTGTGTGTGTGTGTGTTGTGGTTGGTGTGTGTGTGTGTGTGTGTGTGTGTGTGTGCACACATGCATGTATGTACATGTCTGCTGAACATTAACGCATTCAGTGTCATCAGACCAGACATATTTCTCACAGAGCATCAGTATGTGTTACGGTCAACATATAGTACACAGATTCTCTGACTTAACACAACAAGCATGTACTTATCGCAGTTCTCTCTCAGTCAGACTGACAGCATTACAAGCTTTCTCGTTTCTCACATGTCTGTGCATTACTCTATCCTCTTGTTTTCTTTATTTTATCCTCTTTGGGATCAGTTTTGCTGTTGGTTTTGTGCTCACAATCCTTTTTCCAGACACAAATAATTTCTGTTCTGTATGGTATGCACAAAAAATACATATGAACCTTACACCAACTGAAATCAGCATATCGACAAACAATGCCCATCCCTGATAAACAGAAAGGACACACAATACTTTCCGCTTACCCTGAGCAGCATGTCGAAGATGTCGGCAAACTCCAGCTTAGTGTTGATGTGAGGCAGGTACCGGATCTGAGCCATCTGTGTGAACATCTGAAACACCATTACAGTACTGACTCATGCACACACTGCAGCTGTTGTCAGCAAACTGGAAGGAGTTGGAGAAGGTGACAAAGGGGAGGTAGGGGAGATGGAGGTGAGCCTGACAGGAAACAATGAAACCTTGAACTGTGAAAGGTTGTTGAGTATCCTGTGATATCACCTCTCTCTCTCTCTCTCTCTCTCTCTCTCTCTCTCTCTCTCTCTCTCTCTCACACACACACACACACACACACACACACACACACACACACACACACACACACCACACACCACACACACACACACACACACACACACACAGTGAAACTCCTCTCTGTCCAAAACTGCGCTCAAGGTAAAGTTGACCCAATTATCTACTGTTCTTTCCTTGTTTTCTTGTTCTGTTGAATTTTTTCTCACCAAAGAGTAATTTTCATGGCCCAAGCCACTGTGTTTTAGGCGTTTTGGCCACAAGTGTAGGGCACACAATGACCTCAAACATGGACAGCACAAAGTATTGGATGAAACATACAGCTTTCAGGGACTGAAGCATATCTCCATGCCGCAGTCTGTATAGGTTAGCACAAAATACCGTAGGGGGCCCGGGTGAGAGACTCTTCTAACACCCCTTTTTCTGAAACATTTCCCTTCCTATTTCCACGTGAATGGATCCTTAGCCCACCCCTCTTTTACTGTTATAAGACCATTAATTTTCGCTTGATTTTTAGGGCGTCATAGGAGTTCCACTGTACAATTCAAAAGAAATGTTCAGGCCTTTCAATTACACTCCCTGTATGCTGATTCCGTAAGATCTGAATAATCCACCAGAAGGATTTTGGAAAAGAATAATAATAATAACGGAAATTTGTAAAGCGCCTACCCTGCGGCTCAAAGCTCCAAACAAGCATACACACATAATGTACATCGAGATGGAAATGTTATAAAACATTTTTTTTTTTAAATGTGTTCAAGCATAACTATGCAAAACACACACACACACACACACACACACACACCACACACACATACATACAGACACACATAACAAAAAACTGTACTGCAATATGGATACCTCACAGTAACCTGCAAACACTGTCCCCCTACCTGCGTGTGGCTGGCCAGCCTTGACAGAGAGACACCAGGGGGCAGCTGTGTGTTGCACACCTCGAAACCCTCAGGAGGTGTGGAGTCCCGCAGGATCAGAGACAGGATCTCGTCTTTGGGGTCGTCAATCTACAATTAAAACACAGACATGGATCTCGTCTTTGGGGTCGTCAATCTACAATTAAAACACAGACAGGATCTCGTCTTTGGGCTCGTCAATCTACAGTTAAAACACAGACATGGATCCCGTCTTTGGGCTCGTCAATCTACAATTAAAACACAGACATGGATCCCGTCTTTGGGGTCGTCAATCTACAATTAAAACACAGACATGGATCCCGTCTTTGGGCTCGTCAATCTACAATTAAAACACAGACATGGATCTCATCTTTGGGGTCGTCAATCCACAATTAAAACACAGACATGGATCTCATCTTTGGGGTCGTCAATCTACAATTAAAACACAGACATGGATCTCATCTTTGGGGTCGTCAATCCACAATTAAAACACAGACATGGATCTCATCTTTGGGGTCGTCAATCTACAATTAGAACACAGACATGGACCTTGTCTCTGGGCTCATCAATCTCAATTAAAACACAGGCATGGATCTCATCTTTGGGGTCGTCAATCTACAGTTAACACACATACATGGATCAGGGTTCCAGTTAACTGATAATTTCCGATATTATACTGGTTATAAGATTGGCAAATACCGGGATAAAAATCAGAGACAGGATCTCGTCCTTGGGGTCATCAATCTACAATTAAAACACACACATGGATCAGGGTTCCAGTTAACCAGTAATTTCCAGTATCATACTGGTCAAGGTCGGCATATACCAGGATTAAAATCAGCAATCAGTCAGACATACTGACTGTTATTTTGTCTGACCAGTTCTCAAAACTGCCCTAAAAAACACACACACACCACAAAACAGACAGACAGACAGACAGACAGACAGAAAGACAGAGCGTGCATGCTTGCATTTGTGTTCTAGATAGGGAAAGGAGCAGGGTCTTTGCCAGTAGAGCTCTAGCAGTAGTACAGATGGTTGTGTATCTGACCAGTTTTTGTGAACCACTGTAAACATGGTGCTTAACGTCCACAGAAACCGTACAGCTTATTAGGGATGGGGAGAAGGGGGGGGGGGTATGGAGGTGGGTGGAGAGGGAGATTATATACCTATCGCTACACTGTCACCACCATAATGACTTATGCATTAAGATGGGCAGCGATGAGAGCCATTTTAATGTTTCAGAAGAAGTGATGGACAAAGTCACAAGACAGTGTCCACAAACCACAACCTTTTTGAAGAGAAAGGAGAGCCGAAGCGGTATCAAACCGAGGTCCTTCCACTTACCAGCATAACGCCTTACCGCTAGGCCAAACTGGCTCACGTGAACCACTGTTGGCACTTACTGATGTCATACCGGTTTGAAAATTGTCTAGCATGATCACTGATGGGCCGACTCAGCAGTATACACACAACCATTTAATAGAGAAGGAGGTATGCAAAAAAATATTTATAAAGTGATTTGTTCAAACAGGGCCAAGACAGAAATTGTGTCTAAATTTTGTGATGTGGCTTGTATTTTCTGAGTGCTGTGTACAATTTGGTCCTAGTCTTTGCAGTATACTGGATGAGGAAAGACAACTCTTGTTCTTGATCACTAAGCATGATTACCTCCCTTGAATAACACATTACTGGTAAATAAAAATTCATTTTCATCATCTTCACTGAACCCACTCCACCTCAATGTACCAACCTCCAACACAAAGGTGTCCTTGTTGTTAAAGAAGGTCTCTGCATCAGATGGCTCATCATCACTGTCGTCCGTGGGAGCACCAAAGGGGCTGTGGTCTTGGGGCGTCTCATCCTGTCAAACAATGCAGTGTACAGTTTGCTCTCACTGTGTTTTGCTAGCTGAGATCACCGGACAGGACACTATGGATTTGT
>JABMCL010002885.1:912500-927500 GCA_018857735.1 Alviniconcha marisindica | reverse complement strand
TTTGTAGCTCTCTCTCTCTCTTGGAAATTCTCATATGGAAATTCTCATGTATAAAATTGCAGTCACTCATTCATGCCTATATATATATAATAAATGATGCCTGTAATTTTTTATTTATTATATATTTATTCATCAGTAGCTTAGCAAGGACTAGTTGTTAGACTGGTTTTTGACTGAACCTAAACTACGATCCTTGTAAAATAAAGTTTTCAAGTTCGAATTTGATCTCTGTCTGTCTCTCTTTCTCTCTCTGTGATATTGTGTCTGTGTCTCTCTCTCTCTCTGTGATATTGTGTGTGTGTGTGCGTGCATGTGTGCGTGCATGTGTGCATGTGTGTGTGTATGCATGCATCTGTATAATATGTGTATACATGCACGCATGTGTGGTGTGCATGCATGGGGGGTGCAGGTGGGGGTGTGCATGAGCGCACGTGTGCACACACATACTTTGACTGATTCTCAATATTTACTGACCAACCATGAAGGTCATGTCAGGGTGAAACACATTAGTCACCAAACCCCAGCTAATTAAATCTCCAACTCACAGCTGAAGATACATGGCACTTAAATGCTGGAATGTAGTCATTCTATTGTCATTAATATGACTGTACAGCAATCTGAGCCAGTCAGCACCATATAAGTTTGAAAGTAATCAAGCAAATACTTCCGTACTAATGCAACTATATATATATATAAAAAATATAAAAAATCAATTGCAATGAATGGTTATACCTAGTCAGAGTAAGTTCACTAAATTAAGGTCACATTCAGCAAAGAGAAACATTAAGGTCACCATTTCCTGTACAATCAAACCATATCACAGGGAGCATGTTCTGTGCATTTTGAGCCCATGTGCTTCATCATCTTCCTCTTCTTCTTCTTCTTCTTCAAGTGTTGCTTCATGTCCGCAGAGACTGCACTGACTATTAGGGATGGGACTCCATCCCCTTCCTTAAGAATAAGATCACCAATTCCTATTGCTTTAAACAAAAGCCCCACTTCAAATCTCAGGCATTCGGGTGAGGAAGCACCTTCTTTAAACTTAAAGCCATTAATTTATGCTGGCTTATACTCATAGGGTGGAACTGGCTTCGCCAATTCCATATCACAAAGGAACACGGTGTCTGTTAGGGACATACTGTACGATTAATGGCAGACGCTACATTTCGCAACCAAATACACAGAACAATCCTTATGACTGGGACATGTAAACAAAAACAAAAACAAATTCTATTCAGTATTTCTGTTTATAATTATTATCAGTTTAAATGCTCTTGACATTGCTCTTATGTTCTTCTTCTTTTTTCTTTTCTTTTTTTGTACATGTTGTTTTTAAATTAATGAGCCTTTAGTAGTCAGCTGAATTGCCCCGTGAAGGATGCTTAGAGCATATTGACTTGACCTGACCTTTCCGCTTTCATAAATTAAATCACACAAGAACAAAAAACAAAAACAAAAATAATAGGAAGAGAAGGACGAGGAGGAGGAGGAAGAAGAAAAAGAAGCTGATGAGGAGGAGAAGGACAAAGAAGAAGAGAACGAAAAAGATGAAGAGAAAAAGGAGGAGAAAAAAGAAGAAAAAGAAGCTGAAGCTGAGGAGAAGGACAAAGAAGAAGAGAACGAAAAAGATGAAGAGAAAAAGGAGGAGAAAAAAGAAGAAAAAGAAGCTGAAGCTGATGAGAAGGACAAAGAAGAAGAGAACGAAAAAGATGAAGAGAAAAGAGGAGGAGAAAAAAGAAGAAAAAGAAGCTGAAGCTGATGAGAAGGACAAAGAAGAAGAGAACGAAAAAGATGAAGAGAAAAAGGAGGAGAGAAAAAAAGAAGAAAAAGAAGAAGAGGAGCGGTGAGGAGCAAGAAGTATGAAGCGAACCACTAAAACGAGACAATCAAATCACTGCCACTGAGGTTTCTAAAAAAGATCTTGATTTCCAATGCAAGAATTTATAATCATTATGCCATGCCAACATTCTTCCAAGCACTGGACATGAAAACAGCATAGCTCAACCGAAATAAGTAAGGGTCCTAGTTCTACATCTAACGTTCACTGTTTAACTGTTGTTTAGGTGTCGTTCAGTAGCTTAATAAAGGGGATTACCCCAAACGTTTGCATGTTTTGTCCTAATAAATGGCGTTCCTTTTAACCTTTTATCTGTTTCATCAACCCCACCATGCACTAAGAACACGTGAACACAGCAAGTCTGTTCAAGAGCAGAGAATAGCGCAACACGAATATAAATTCAGTCAATAATAATAATAACTGGTCCACTGGGAGCAACTGCACAATCATCGTTTTCACTGTTCTGCAACTATCAAGCGGTGTCCGTGTGTGTTTCCATATATACCACCAGCCATTACAACCCCCTCTTATCAAAACAGTTGGACGGGGAATATTTAATGCGGCCCACAGAAATTAGCCAGTGCTGCGCACAGTGTGGGACGCTGGCCTAGCTGACAAGTCTGTTCAATCATTCACGACCTTCAACTGGGGTGAGCGTGTTGCTCCCAAACCATGCTCCTTGATTTTGGAGTGGACTTTTTTCTACTCTCTCTCTCTCTCTCTCTCTCTCTCTCTCTCTCTCTCTCTCTCTCTTCCTCACCTAGGGTTCTGCCAGTCAACCACGCGTGTCGCTCCTCAACCATACCTCATGATTTTGGAGTGGACTTTTTTTCTACTCTTCTCTTTCTCTCTTCCTCACCCAGGGTTGAGTCAGTCAACCATTACAGTAACGTCTGGATGCACGAGGAGTGAAGATGGATCTTCAACTGGGGTGAGCGTGTCACTCCCAAACCATACCTCTTGATTTTGGAATGGACTTTTTTTCTACTCTTCTCTTTCTCTCTCTCTCTCTCACCCAGGGTTGAGTCAGTCAACCATTACAGTAACGTCTGGCTGCATGAGGGGTGAAGATGGATCTTCAGCCAGGGTGAGCGTGTCGCTCTTCAACCATAGCTCTTGATTTTGAAGTGGATTTTTTTTCTACTCCTCTCTCTCTCTCTCTCTCTCTCTCTCTCTCTCTCTCTCTCACCTAGGGTTCTGTCAGTCAACCATTACAGTAACGTCTGGATGCATGAGGGGTGAAGATGGCTCTTCAACTGGGGTGAGCGTGTCGCTCCCAAACCATACTTCTTGATTTTGGAATGGACTTTTTTCTCTCTCTCTCTCTCTCTCTCTCTCTCTCTCTCTCTCGCTCTCATCCAGGGTTCAGTCAGTCAACCATTACAGTAACCTCTGGATGCACGAGGAGTGAAGATGGATCTTCAACTGGGGTGAGCGTGTCACTCCCAAACCATACCTATTGATTTTGGAATGGACTTTTTTTCTACTCTTCTCTTTCTCTCTCTCTCTCTCTCACCCAGGGTTCAGTCAGTCAACCATTACAGTAACGTCTGGCTGCATGAGGGGTGAAGATGGATCTTCAACTGGGGTGAGCGTGTCGCTCTTCAACCATAGCTCTTGATTTTGAAGTGGATTTTTTTTCTACTCTCTCTCTCTCTCTCTTCCTCACCCTAGGGTTCAGTCAGTCAACCATTACAGTAACGTCTGGATGCATGAGGGGTGAAGATGGATCTTCAACTGGGGTGAGCGTGTCGCTCCCAAACCATACTTCTTGATTTTGGAATGGACTTTTTTTCTCTCTTCTCTTCTCTCTCTCTCTCTCTCACCCAGGGTTCAGTCAGTCAACCATTACAGTAACGTCTGGCTGCATGAGGGGTGAAGATGGATCTTCAGCCAGGGGTGAGCGTGTCGCTCTTCAACCATAGCTCTTGATTTTGAAGTGGATTTTTTTTCTACTCCTCTCTCTCTCTCTCTCACCTAGGGTTCAGTCAGTCAACCATTACAGTAACGTCTGGATGCATGAGGGGTGAAGATGGATCTTCAACTGGGGTGAGCGTGTTGCTCCCAAACCATACTTCTTGATTTTGGAATGGACTTTTTTCTACTCTCTCTCTCTCTCTCTCTCTCTCTCTCTCTCTCTCTCTCTCTCTCTCTCTCACCCAGGGTTCAGTCAGTCAACCATTACAGTAACGTCAGGATGCACGAGGAGTAAAGATGGATCTTCAATCAGGGTGAGCGTATCACTCCCAAACCATACTTCTTGATTCTGGAGTGGACTTTTTTTCTACTCTTCTCTTTCTCTCTCTCTTCCTCACGCAGGGTTCAGTCAGTCAACTATCACAGTAACGTCTGGCTGCACGAGGAGGTGAAGATGGAGGAGGACCATGACGTCCTTCAGCTGTGGAGGGCTTGCTACTCGGGAAACAAAGACCTGGTGCAGCAGCTTATCGAGGAAGATGTGGACTACATGCAACGGGACAGGGTAGGTCCCAGGCTGTTTTTCGCCTCCTCCACCCTTTAAACTCTCCAGTTCTGCCTTGTCCTCACATGCCCTTCTCCTCCCGCTGAACAAAATCTCCACACAGACTCTGTTCTCTTACTCACCTCTTTGGTCTCACCATACCTCTGCCCTATTGGGCGATTCAGGCGGGGTTGTTAACTCCCTTGGCTTTTGCCCGGCATCGCTTAAGTCCCTTGGCTGCTTTTACTTCCGGTGCGTACTTTCTTCACAATGGAAGGCGGTGACAGTGAATTTGCGAATTTTACACTGCCAACTTTAAAGGCATTTTTGGAGGCCCGTAGTCATAATGTGTCTGGCAATAAGCAATAACTTGTTGCTTGTGCTATAGGATGCCCCAAAACGCATTTTTTCTATGAACTCGCATCTTCTGGTCAGACAAAAAACCCGATGCAAAGACACTTTTTGTCCACCCTCCATCCCCTTTCCACGGTAATTTTTCAACTGCAACAGTATTGGCATTTGTACTGCTTCGTGATTCTAGGTTCAACTTCCACTGTTATACACAGCGTGAAGCAACGCCTACTCAGAAATTGGCCCAGGGTGCGCTGCGACTTCTTGCACAAAAGATTACAAAGCGCATTCACTCTAGCAAACCAGCTTCGCCGAATTGCCCAATATGCATGGTCTTTTCACCCGAACGTTTCTTTAATAAAGTCAGACTTATGTTTAGAACTGGTAGCAGATTAATTTTTAGAACATGATTTGTCCTGAGGCGACCTTGTGTTGCTGACAAGACTTTGAAATCCAAGAACTAAGTAACTAGTTCAGGCTAACTGACTTGGGGTACTTTACTTACTTTTGTCTCTTTGGTCTTTCAACTTACAAAGTAAATGATTCGTGACTAATTTGTTCAGTCAATTCTTCACTAGACACCTATCCATTCATTGAGTAGTATGTTATGTTCATTTCACTGAATGATTATTTAATTCATTTGATTGTTTGATCCATACGCTGCTGAGCATTGTGTCATAATATATAATCAAGTTCGAAGTTTACCAATTTATTCTTCCATCAGTTAATTGTAATGCTAATTACAGCCTACCTTTACACTGGAAAAGAAAGAAAAAAACATAGGAGTCTTCCATGTAAATGCTCTCTTTTCCGGTTTGGTATTCTTTAGATTCATTGCTAAAAGTAAAACTCAAAAGGAAAAAAACATGACATCCTGAAGCAGAGACGCAGTTCTGTTTCATTTAGTTTCTTGTGCTGGCAGAATGCAAACCTACTGGGTGGTTCAGTGAAGCTGGTTTGCATGAGTCAATGCCCTTTGTAATCTTTTGCGCATGAAGTCGCGAGAGGTCGAAGCGTCACTTCCAGGCCAATTTCTGAGTAGGCGTGGCTTCATGCTGTGTATAACAATGAAAGTTAAACCTAGAATTGTGAAGCAGTACAAATGCCACCACTGCTGCAGTTGCAAAAATTACCGGGGAAAGGGGATGGAGGGTGGGAAAAATCGCAAGTTCGTGGGCTTCCTATAGCACGAGCAACAAGTTATTGCTTGTTTCCAGACATTCTGACTACGGGCCTCCAAAAATGTCTTTAAAGTTGGCGTGTAAAATTCACAAATTCACTGTCACTGCCTTCCATTGTGAAGAAAGTACACACCGGAAGTAAAAGCAGCCAAGGGACTTAAACGATGCCGGGCAAAAGTCAAGGGAGTTAACAACCCTGCCTGAACCACCCAAAACAACAGTGTGAATGTGTGGGTTACTGTTCTGTAGCTTTAAAAAAAGGGGGCTTGGCCCCAAAATTTGCATGTTGTGTTTTGTCACAATAGGTAATATTCTTTTTTAACCTTTTATGTGTTTAGAGCATGAATACATCAATAAAAACTATCCAACTTTCCTATGTGAAACTATGTGTTATAAATGTCACTTGGCATGAACTTTAATTATCATCTTCCCGCCCACAGAATGGTGAGACAGTCCTACACATGGCAGCACGATCAGACAATGCTGATGTTGTAGATCTCCTGCTTGATCACCTCGACCCTGACGTTCACAACAAGGTGAAGGTTGCAAAACAGCACCCTTTTTTTTTTTTTTTAAACATGACATTGGACTCACGTGAACATGGATAAATTTATTATTATCCAAACTATCTATCCATTTATTCTTAGATCTTAATCTGGACCAAACATTCATAACTTAGAAAGGGTGGTCAGCTACGAAACAGGTTTGTATTTGAAAACCATTTCAGTCAGAGTGAAGAGAACAATTAAACTCCACATAACAAAAGTGAAACAGTAAAGAAATAAAAAACGAACTGGAGCCACTGAGCCAGCCCCTGAAGTGTTAAAAAAAAGAAGAGAGACACACACACAAAAACACCCCCCAGCATACACTGACACAATGATGTTGCTGCTGTCTGTTAACAGAATGACCAGACACCCTTGCACCTGGCAGCCAGTAAAGGCCACATCAAGGTGGTTGATGTTCTTCTTTTGGCTGACTGCAATCTTGATCGACAAACCAAGGTACAAACAGTCCCACTCACCTAACACTCTAAGGGCTGAGGGCTCACCTTAGAAGGACGCTCTAAGGGCTAAGGGCTCACCTTAGAAAGGACGCTCTAAGGGCTAAGGGCTCACCTTAGAAAGGACGCTCTAAGGGCTAAGGGCTCACCTTAGAAAGGACGCTCTAAGGGCTAAGGGCTCACCTTAGAAAGGACGCTCTAAGGGCTAAGGGCTCACCTTAGAAAGGACGCTCTAAGGGCTAAGGGCTCACCTTAGAAAGGACGCTCTAAGGGCTAAGGGCTCACCTTAGAAAGGATGCTCTAAGGGCTAAGGGTTCATCTTAGAAAGGACGCTCTAAAGGCTAAGGGATCACCTTAGAAAGGACGCTCTACGGGCTAAGGGATCACCTTAGAAAGGACGCTCTAAGGGCTAAGGGATCACCTTAGAAAGGATGCTCTAAGCTCTAAAGGCTAAGGGATCACCTTAGAAAGGACGCTCTAGGGGCTAAGGACCCACCTTAAAAACAACACTCTAAGGGCTAAGGGATCACCTTAGAAATGACACTCCAACTCCAAGACCACACTGCTATTATAATTAAGAACCAAGGTGACTGAAGTTATCTTGGCAAAATAGGCCTCTGATGCACTGGCGAAGCTATGCGGACAGCAGCAATAAAGCCAGTACGCTGTGTTTGCAGTACAGCCAGATGACAGCCCTTCACCTGGCCTGTCAGAACGACAGGAGGGAGGTGGTGTCCGCTCTGCTGGAAGGGGGCGCTGTGTGTAACCTGCCCGATTCCGTGAGTCAGCACCTTCTCTATGTTTGATTTTTCCTTCGTTTGATTTTTTTGTTTGTACATCTACATTAACCCACTCCCCTGCCTCCCATCATGCCCGTCCCTAATAAGCCTTATGGTTTCTGTGGACGTTAAGCACCATGTTTACTCCCATCATATGTTCTCTGTAATGTGCTCAGGGCATTTGAGAATTAGCACTTTGGAAATGACTGTTACTATTATTATTATTATTATGAAGCTGAACTAAAGCCTAGAGCGCTTGCATAAATTCTGCAAAAAAGGGGAGTTGGTAGCGTTTAAGTGAAACACTATGTATTAAAACACTATGTACCGTTTAAGTAAAACACAATGTATTAAAACACTATGTAGCATTTAAGTCAAACTTTATTAAAACACTATGTAGCGTTTAAGTCAAACTTTATTAAAACTACATACACTAAAAAATGAAAAGATATACGATGGCATTGTCAACATGGCTCACACACCCTTCTCCTTTTTTTCTCTCTCTATATTTACACGCAAATTAGGAATAATGCTCCACACAACTTACAAAGCACGCCATAAGCACATAAAAGGTTAAAAGGAATGCTAATTTAATATGACAATACAAAACATATCTTTAAAAAAAAAAAGGCTTACCCCCAAAATTTGCATATATATGCTTTGTATCGTCATAATACTGTTGTTGTTGTTTTTAACATTTTACGTCTTAGGATCTCGTTTTAGAATGCTAGCTGACATCCTTGTTTCAGATTTTTTTTAATTAAATCAATTATGCTGTAAACAGTATTCTGTATTCTTTTCTCTTTTTCCCCTTCCTTCTCTTTTTCTCACACATCTTAGATTGGAAAACCGCCGGACTTTTACACAATGGACCCACAGATCCACCAGCTCTTTTTGGACCACTACGAACACTGTACACATCGCCAAGGCAAAGATTTTAACCCTCCCTCAGCCACCGCCCCACCGGACAAGCTGGGCAGCACCACCTCATCAGATCAAGCCGACAACACAGTGGACGACCACCACCAAAGGGACACCACTCCTACTGCATCGCCGGCCAAATCGAAAAAGAATGCGTGGAAAACCGCTGTCCACAGTCAGAGGAAGATCAAGATCAATCATGGACTAGCATTTTCCGAGCAACACAAGCAACGCATGGAGATGAATGTTTTTGATAGGCTGATGGGAAACAAAAAGAAATAATGATGAAGACAAAAGAAGACAAAAATCATAGCATGTGTGTGTGTGTGTGTGTGTGTGTGTGTGTGTGTATGTATGTGTGCACACATGTATATTGCGTGCTGTGCATGCGTGTGACTTGATGTGTGTGTGTGTGTGCCTACGTGAGTGCATGCATGCATGTGTGTGTGTGTGTGCCTATGTGAGTGCATGCATGCATGCGTGCATGTGCGATGTGTGTGTGTGGTGCATGTGTTTATGCATGTGTTCGGGGGGGGGGGGACACCTGGGATAGGTGGAATTATGGGTAGGCAATTTTTCTTTTATATAATGTGTCAATATTTTTATGTAATGAGATTATCTTCTTTCTTGTATATATATATATATATATATATATATATGGCTGCTACTCATACACATTATTTTGGTTGCATAATGTTAGTTGTTACACATAATATTTATGCACTGCTTTCCTCACCTTTGATGTTTTTCTCCCTTGAAGTCGAAAGTGTCAGAAAATGTTTGTTGTAAAGCACAGTGAGTTTGCACAGATCAGAGAACAGCGCCATATGAAATTTATCTGTTTCATTATGCATCAACTTCATTGCTGTTTTAGCCCGAGCATATGCCAAAATATTTCACTAATCAGTGAAATAAAAATAATAGATGCTTTCCAGCCACTGTAATTGTTTTGTAATTGTTTTATATATCTAAAGTTAGATTTGTTTTTAAAATAACTAAGTTCATAACTAACATCTTACCTTCAATTTTTACTTGTTCTCACTTAGCTTAGAAAACGTTGGAGAATGTTGTTAAGCGCAGTGAGTTTGTGTACACCAGAGAATAGAGCTATACAAAAGTTATCTATTATTATTATTATAGCAGGCAGATTGTACAGCTTGTCCACACTGTAGGGGTTATTCCTTAAAAGACAGGCAGGTCTTTTTTCTGGGTACATCTACCCTGAAATATGAAGGGAGCTTTTATAAGAAAGAAAAAAAGAAAAAAAAGAAGTGGTACAGAAAGAGGGGCGGTCTAGCTCTCATGTGGAGTTATCTCCCATGGAAGTGGTCTTTTGTGAGAGAGCTATTGTGTCAAGATGATCTTTTGAAAGTGGTCTTTCATCAGCGTGGTCGTTTCATCAGGGTGACCTTTTGTCAGGGTGACTTTCCATCAGGGTCATCTTTGTTGGGATGACCTTTCACTGTGGTGGGGTTTTTTACCCACCGACCTTTCATCAAAGTGGTCTTTGTGAGGATGACCTTTTGCTAAAGCGGTCTCTTACTGAGACGGTCTTTCACCAGGATGGCGTTTTGTCAGACAGGTCTTTTACTGCGGTAAGTTTGTCATCAGGGTGGTCTCTGTCAGCGTGATTTCTCATCGGCTGGTCTTTAGTTTGGGTGGTCTTTCATCAAGACGGCTTTAGACAGCTAGGACAGCCTGTCGTCAGGGCAGTCTTTCATCATGGTGGTCTTTAGTTTGGGTGGTCTTTCATCAAGACGGCTTTAGACAGCTAGGCAGCCTGTCGTCAGGGCAGTCTTTCATCATGGTGGTCTTTAGTTTGGGTGGTCTTTCATCAAGACAGCTTTAGACAGGACAGCCTGTCGTCAGGGCAGTCTTTCATCAGGTGGTCTTTAGTTTGGGTGGTCTTTCATCAAGACGGCTTTAGACAGGACAGCCTGTCGTCAGGGCAGTCTTTCATCATGGTGGTCTTTAGTTTGGGTGGTCTTTCATCAAGACGGCTTTAGACAGGACAGCCTGTCGTCAGGGCAGTCTTTCATCGCGGTGGTCTTTAGTTTGGGTGGACTTTCATCAAGACAGCTTTAGACAGGACAGCCTGTCGTCAGGGCAGTCTTTCATCGCGGTGGTCTTTAGTTTGGGTGGACTTTCATCAAGACAACTTTAGACAGGACAGCCTGTCGTCAGGGCAGTCTTTCATCACGGTGGTCTTTCACCAGATGTATGACAAAGGTATATTTCTGGTTTAGCTTAAACTAGTTTAATACAGAGTTGCTAATGTTGATTTTGATCACTTTTTTTCTTTTCTTTTATATATATAGCGCTATTCTCCACTCTCAAGCAGACTCTAGTAAGCTGGTGTTTTACACTGGCAGTTAGAGCAGACTCACTGCACTTGCATGTGATTCTACATGAGTGTATAGCGTGTTTTGTGTTTTTGTTTTGGGGGTTTGGGGTTCCTTTTTTGGGGTGGGTGGGGGGGGGGGGGGGGGGGCAGAGATCCCAACAGGGAGACCATACCTAACACCGCACTGTCGCCACCAGAGTGATTCTGCATTAACATGGGCAGTGATGCGAGCCATCTTGATGTTTCATTAACTTTTTCGCAACATGCTGCGATCATAGTCGCAACAGCTGCTGTCTCCCTTGGCGGCGTGTAGCGAGCCAACTCGCGACGCGTCAGCGGGGCCGACATGCACATAGTGACTATTTTCGCGACAGCGTTCCAAAATTAACTGACACTGCAATTTCCTGCGTACAGGCAAACGAATCACACCAATGTGAAGGGGAATCCTTCCTGCACCATCTGACACTGTTTTACAAATCTGTAACGTGTTTTTAGATTGGTTATCCAAAAATAAACTGACCAACCCCAGACTTTGTCTCCCTGCTGGCTGAAACATGCAGAACTCTCTCTTCTGTGATGGTGAAACAGTGGACTTTTAATAGCTTTCAAGCTCTAAAATTGATCCTGCAGCCTGGTTCAGACGATGAATTAGAAGTCAATCACTATGAAAGTAACAGTGAAAGTGTAGCAGATGAGGATTTTGCCGAAGATGTGCCCAGAATTGACGGCAATCCAGAGTATGAGACTGACAAAGACAGCGAACTGAACGATGAAGCCGGCGCCAATGATGGAGGTGAAGAAAACTTTTGTTTACATTTTTCAAAGCTCCCAAAAGACAGGTCAACAACGCTGCTAACAAAACAAAAAAATGTCAGTAAAAGAGAGGAAACCCAAATCTTTTATCAGCACCAATTGTCATGTTCATGTGGCGCTTCTACATTTTACAGAAATATTTTGAAAACAGGTGATTTTGGCTGAATTTAGGTGTCACCAGGCTACAGTGCCTACTGCCTTAGATACTAGTAGATGTGTTGAATGAGTTAACTGTGAGGGGCAAAGTGACACAACAATGTCCACAAATCGCAAGCAATTTTTGGAGAGAAAGGAAAGCTGAAACAGAATCGAACCAAGGTCCTTCTCCTCAACAGTCAAACGCCTTACTGCCAGGCCAAACCAGCTCACATGTGTATTTCATCAGAATTAAGTGCCTTATATAAGAGTGGTTTTTCATCAGGATGGTCTTTGTCACAGGGCGTCTTTCGTCAGGGTGGTCTTTGTCAAGGTGGACTTCTGTCAGGGCGGTCTTCGTCAAGGAGGACTTTTGTCAGGGTGGTCTCTGTCTGGGTGGATTTTTGTCAGGGTGGTCTCTGCCAAGGTGGATTTGTGTCAGGGTGGTCTCTGTCAAGGTGGATTTTTGTCAGGGTGCTCTCTGTCAAGGCAGATTTTTGTCATGGTGGTCTCTGTCAAGGTTGACTTCTGTCAGGGTGGTCTCTGTCAAGGTGGATTTTTGTCAGGGTAGTCTCTGTCAAGGTGGACTTTTGTCAGGGTGGTCTCTGTCAAGGTGGACTTTCATCAGGGTGGTCATTGTCAAGGTGGACTTCTGTCAGGGCGGTCTTCGTCAAGGAGGATTTTGGTCAGGGTGGTCTCTGTCTGGGTGGACTTTTGTCAGGGTGGTCTCTGTCAAGGTGTATTTTTGTCAGGGTGGTCTTTGTCAAGGTGGATTTTTGTCAGGGTGGTCTCTGTCAATGTGGACTTCTGTCAGGGTGGTCTCTGTCAAGGCGGACTTCTGTCAGGGTGGTCTCTGTCAAGGTGGATTTCTGTCAGGGTGGTCTCTGTCAAGGTGGACTTCTGTCAGGGTGGTCTCTGTCAAGGTGGATTTTTGTCAGGGTGGTCTCTGTCAAGGTGGATTTTTGTCAGGGTGGTCTCTGTCAAGGTGGACTTTTGTCAGGGTGGTCTCTGTCAAGGTGGATTTTTGTCAGGGTGGTCTCTGTCAAGGTGGACTTCTGTCAGGGTGGTCTCTGTCAAGGCGGATTTTTGTCAGGGTGGTCTCTGTCATGGTGGACTTTTGTCAGGGTGGTCTCTGTCAAGGTGGATTTTTGTCAGGGTGGTCTCTGCCAAGGTGGATTTTTGTCAGGGTGGTCTCTGCCAAGGTGGATTTTTGTCAGGGTGGTCTCTGTCTGGGTGGATTTTTGTCAGGGTGGTCTCTGCCAAGGTGGCTTTTTGTCAGGGTGGTTTCTGTCAAGGTGGATTTTTGTCAGGGTGGTCTCTGTCAAGGTGGATTTTTGTCAGGGTGGTCTCTGTCAAGGTGGATTTCTGTCAGGGTGGTCTTTGTCAAGGTGGATTTTTGTCATGGTGGTCTCTGTCAACATGGATTTTTGTCAGGGTGGTCTCTGTCAAGGTGGATTTTTGTCAGGGTGGTCTTTGTCAAGGTGGATTTTTGTCATGGTGGTCTTTGTCAAGGTGGACTTTTGTCAGGGTGGTCTCTCATCAGAATGATCTTTCATGCGTGTGGTCGTGCAAACTTACAGCCCCAGTCATTTCCGTGTTAAGCCTCTCACGGTGTGTCTGGACAATGCCGGTGATGCGAGTCTGCAGTTCCATGAGTTTGCGGTTCTCCTCCTGCGTGGCCACCTGCATCTGCATGAGCGAAAGTTCTACATGAGCGAAAGTTCCACATGAGTGAACTGAGCTGTTTGTTTTTACAAATTTTTGTTAGAACTATGTGGGGACCTGCATCTGCATGAGCAAAAGTTCTGTGAAAGTTCTGCACAAGTGGAAGTTCTGCACAAGTGAAAGTTCTGTACAAGTTCCGCACAGTAAAAGGTCTGCACAAGTGAAATCTCTGTGAAAGTTCTGCATAACTTCGTAAGTGACATGAGTGAAAGTTCTGCAGAAAGTTCTGCACAAGTGAACGTTCTATGAAAAAGCTCTGCACGAGTGAAAGTTCTGCACAAGTGAAAGTTCTGTGAAGGTTCTGCACGAGTGAAAGTTCTGCACAAGTGAAAGTTCTGTGCCCGTAAAGTTCTACACCAGTGAAAGTTCTGTATGAGTGAAGTGAGTGAAAGTTTTGCATGAGTGAAATGAGTGAAAGCTCTGCATGAATGCTCTGTGAAAGTTCTGCACCAGTGAAAGTTCTGCATGAGTGAAATGAGTGAAAGCTCTGCATGAATGTTCTGTGAAAGTTTTGCACCAGTGAAAGTACTGCATGTGTGAAATGAGTGAAAGCTCTGCATGAGTGAAATGAGTGAAAGCTCTGCATGAGTGAAAGGAGTGAAAGCTCTGCATGAGTGAAAGCTCTGCATGAGTGAAATGAGTGAAAGCTCTGCATGAGTGAAAGGAGTGAAAGCTCTGCATGAGTGAAAGGAGTGAAAGCTCTGCATGAATGAAAGGAGTGAAAGCTCTGCATGAGTGAAAGGAGTGAAAGCTCTGCATGAGTGAAAGTTGTTTGTAGTCAGCACTGCATGGCCACCTATATGTGCACGAGTGAAAGCTTTTTGTTTTTAGTCAGCTGAGTAGTGTGCAAAACCCTTTCAAAGACCACTCCAGAAAAACACCAATCCTCTACTCTTTCTGAAACATTTGCCTTCACATTTCATGCCCATAAACCTTCCGCCAAGGACTACCCTACCCCTCTTCAGATTCAGGAAACAACAAGCAAGTGCTAGTACACACAGCAGAAACTGTGCATGTGATCCATTGCCACAAAAGCTGGCCTAAGTCACTGCAGCTGGCAAAACCCAAGTGACGGACATACAGGCAGCGGTTCCGCTAGCTCTTGTTTTCATGATCCATCACTGTGATGGGCAAAGAACAAAACTATCCATCATGGCACACTTATAGTCATCACACCCTTCCGTCAAAATGCACCACACCCAAGATTTTCAGAGCAGTGAGAAATCACCAATCAGTTCCAATCAGCTGCATGCCGCGTGATCCTGGAGTAAAACCAATCTGGTGATCCTGGAATAAAACCAATCTGGTGATCCTATCAGTTCCAATCAGCTGCATGATCCTGGAGTAAAACCAATCACATGATCCTGGAGTGAAACCAATCCGGTGATCCTGGAGTAAAACCAATCCAGTGATCCTGGAGTAAAACCAATCCGGTGATCCTGGAGTAAAA
>JABMCL010002885.1:867500-907500 GCA_018857735.1 Alviniconcha marisindica | reverse complement strand
GAACAAAACATCAGGCACTTTTTTCTTCCTGCAATAACAAAACAAATGCATCACTCCATGGTGGCAGACAACAAAAAGACAATCAATGCAGCAGGTTGATTTCAACAAGGCCCCAGAAAGTAGCGGGCACCGCAGGTGGGAACTGTTCAAGTTGCTGCCTTGTTGTAGCTACATTGTTACATTATAAGACTAGACTGCATGGACACCTCCTCAAAACTGGATGAAGAAGGAGGGTGTTTGGTTTTATTTTCTTGTTGTTCTTGGGTTTGTTTGTTGTTTTTTGGTTGTTGTTGGGGGAGGGGGGGGGGGGGTAAGGAAAGAGGGGTGGAGGGAGAGGGAGTAAAATGCTCTGGCAGAGTATTAGACATACTTGCACATGGCGCATTTGGAGAGGTTGACTGGAAACGGCAGACTGCTGGCTCGGTATGGAATGTGACACAGGGAACATCTGGATGGTAGGTCCTCACTTCTGGTAAATGAAAAACAACAAACACAAAACACTGAATGTCTGCTGCTGTAAACCCAACTGATGCAAGTTTTACACCTCAAGTCAGCAACAGGAAATATTAGCGAGAGGAAAAACAAAGCACTGAAAACAAAGATCCCCACATGTTGCTCTGAAATTTCAATGATGCTGCCTTTGAAACAGCACAGGACTTATGAAAACAAGCAAGACAATCAAACGAACATGCACAGTACGACTTAATAAAGTAAGTAACTTGGTGTTTTATGCGCAGTCAACCATTACTGTAATATCAGGGTGAACAACTTAAGAAAATAAACATGACAATCAAATATATAAGTACA
Organism: Alviniconcha marisindica; assembly: GCA_018857735.1. Taxonomy (NCBI): domain Eukaryota; kingdom Metazoa; phylum Mollusca; class Gastropoda; family Provannidae; genus Alviniconcha; species Alviniconcha marisindica. The sequence goes on along the minus strand of JABMCL010002885.1, from coordinate 906,693 downwards.
GTACGACTTAAGAAAACAAACATGACAATCAAATGAACATGCACAGTACAACTTAAGAAAACAAACATGACAATCGAATGAACATGCACAGTATGACTTAAGAAAACAAACATGACAATCGAATGAACATGCACAGTACCACTTAAGAAAACAAACATGACAATCGAATGAACATGCACAGTACCACTTAAGAAAACAAACATGACAATCGAATGAACATGCACAGTACGACTTAAGAAAACAAACATGACAATCGAATGAACATGCACAGTACGACTTAAGAAAACAAACATGACAATCGAATGAACATGCACAGTACGACTTAAGAAAACAAACATGACAATCGAATGAACATGCACAGTACGACTTAAGAAAACAAACATGACAATCGAATGAACATGCACAGTACGACTTAAGAAAACAAACATGACAATCGAATGAACATGCACAGTACGACTTAAGAAAACAAACATGACAACGAATGAACATGCACAGTACGACTTAAGAAAACAAACATGACAACCGAATGAACATGCACAGTACGACTTAAGAAAACAAACATGACAATCGAATGAACATGCACAGTACGACTTAAGAAAACAAACATGACAACTGAATGAACATGCACAGTACGACTTAAGAAAACAAACATGACATTGAATGAACAAGCACAGTACCACTTGAAAACAAATAGACAATCAATGACATGCACTACGACTTAAGAAAACAAACATGACAATCGACTGAACATGCACAGTACGACTTAAGGAAACAACCATGACAATTGACTGAACATGCACAGTACGACTTAAGAAAACAAACATGACAATCAAATGAACATGCACAGTACAACTTAAGAAAACAAACATGACAATTGAATGAACATGCACAGTACGACTTAAGAAAACAAACATGACAATCGAATGAACATGCACAGTACGACTTAAGAAAACAAACATGACAATCGAATGAACATGCACAGTACGACTTAAGAAAACAAACATGACAATCAAATGAACATGCACAGTACAACTTAAGAAAACAAACATGACAATCGAATGAACATGCAAAGTACCCGTCATTGTTTGCAGCAGCGTTCAGTTTCATCTGGGCGAGCTGGTTGGCCAGCCCAATGTCCACCGTGAGACGCCTCCCTTTGTCATTCTCGCGATCAACATTCTGCTGCTGCTGCTGCTGCTCAGCGGCAGAAGGGGCCGCTGGGCCCACGGGGACCTGGGCGGGTTGGGGTTGAGTCCCCTGGAACCCCTGGTCCACATCACAGGTAATTCTGGCAGCTGTGCCACTGGCGGACAAGATGATGGTTTCATCACTGCAACAGACAAAAATGCAGGTGAAACAGGGTTTACGCCTGGTAGACATCACTGTGACAAAAATACAGGTTGAGGTGAGACAGGATTTACACCTGGTAGACATCACTGTGACAAAAATACAGGTTGAGGTGAGACAGGATTTACACCTGGTAGACATCACTGTGGCAAAGATACAGGTTGAGGTGAGACAGGATTTACACCTGGTAGACATCACTGTGACGAAAATACAGGTTGTGGTGAGACAGGATTTACACCTGGTAGGCATCACTGTGACGAAAATACAGGTTGAGGTGAGACAGGATTTACACCTGGTAGACATCACTGTGACAAAAATACAGGTTGTGGTGAGACAGGATTTACATCTGGAAGACATCACTGTTTGGATTAAACTGGTAGACATCATCACTGTGACAAAAATACAGGTGGTGGTGAGACAGGATTTACACACTGCTGATGATGGAGCCATCACAGTGACAAAAATACAGGTTGAGGTGAGACAGGATTTACACCTGGCAGACATCACTGTGACAAAAATACAGGTTGAGGTGAGACAGGGTTAAACTGGTAGACATCACTGTGACAAACATACAGGTGGTGGTGAGACAGGATTTACACACTGCTGATGACGGAGCCATCACAGTGACAAAAATACAGGTTGAGGTGAGACAGGATTTACACCTGGCAGACATCACTGTGACAAAAATACAGGTTAAGGTGAGACGGGATTTACACATGGCAGATGGTTTCATCACTGTCTCACATAAAGAATGTAGGTTGTGGTCAGATAGGATGTACATACAGCAGTTCCATCACGGTGGCACACAAAATACAGACTGTGGGGAGACTGGATCGACATACAGCAGAACATCTTGTGAGCAAACATCATGTGGATGGTAGTATAGTAGGTTTATCTCCCCTCCCCAGCCCCCCTCCCCCTCCACCTCACTGACTGTAAACAACTAGACATTAGTTATCCAAAGAAAGACACAAACATTTCAAGCAGAGCAAACTCACACTCAAAATACAAACCGTACAACAGTATGTTGAATATTTTGTTCTGGGGCATTTGTGTTGTTTTGTTGTTTTACTTCCCCTGCCCCCATCACCCCACCACACAGCGTTTGAATGACTCAAAATCATTAAAAACTCAAAGTCATTGACTCAAAGTCATTGACTCAAAGTCATTAAAAACTCAAAGTCATTGACTCAGTCATTAAAAACTCAGTCATTGACTCAAAGTCATTAAAAACTCAAAGTCATTAACTCAAAGACATTAAAAACACATGAAACAGGTAAAGCCTAACCCTTTCACTGCCACTGCGTCGTGTGAAAACAACCAATAAAAGTGCAAAATTTGAACTCCTTTAGGACCCCCCCCACGCCCCCTTCCATTAGCATGTAAAAGGATTTTCAGCAAAACATACAGTATTAAAAGTAGATTTGAAATAGAACTGCAAAATATACTGTTTGCAGGCGTGTGTGTGCTCAGAACTGTTACAGGCTGGGACAGAGAATGGGACAGAGAATGGGACAGAGAGCTGGTTATTTGGAACAGATACCAAAATACAGTTCTTGGGCAGAGAATGGGTTAATGCTGGTTATTTGGAACAGATACCAAAATAAAGTTCTGAGTCAGAGAATGGGTTAATGCTGGTTATTTGGAACAGATACCAAAATAAAGTTCTGAGGCAGAGAATGGGTTAATGCTGGTTATTTGGAACAGATACCAAAATAAAGTTCTTTGGCAGAGAATGGGTTAATGCTGGTTATCTGGAACAGATACCAAAATAAGAGTCAGCACAACTAAAAATAGCTCTGGAGAAGAAATTTCTGTCACTGCCCCTGCCTGGGACCTTCAGTGCAATCATGATTGATTCTGGCACTCCTCCCACCACTGAGCTATATCTGTGCCAACCAGGATACTCTGACCAAACACTCTCATCCATGCCCCTCACCATAAGGTGGTCTGCACCACTCTCATCTATACACTCTCATCTATGCCCCTCACTGTATGGTGGTCTGCACCACTCTCATCTATACACACTCATCTATGCCCCTCACTGTATGGTGGTCTGCACCAAACACTCATCTATGCCCCTCGTCATATGGTGGTCTGCACCAAACACTCTCATCTATGCCCCTCACCATAGGGTGGTCTGCACCAAACACTTTTACCTATGCCCCTCACCATATGGTGGTCTGCACCAAACACTCTCATCTATGCCCCTCACCATATGGTGGTCTGCACCAAACACTCTATGCCCCTCACTATGGTGGTCTGCACCAAACACTCTTACCTATGCCCCTCACCACATGGTGGTCTGCACCAAACACTCTCATCTATGCCCCTCACCGTATGGTGGTCTGCACCAAACACTCTATGCCCCTCACCATATGGTAGTCTGCACCAAACACTCTCATCCATGCCCCTCACCATATGGTAGTCTGCACCAAACACTCTTACCTATGACCCTCACCATATTCTGGTCTGCACCAAACACTCTCACCTATGCCGCTCACCATAGGGTGGTCTGCACCAAACACTCTTTGCCCCTCACCACATGGTGGTCTGCACCAAACACTCTAGTCTGGGGCTGCACCAACTTCCCCCCACCATATGGTGGTCTGCACCAAACACTCTATGCCCCTCACCATATGGTAGTCTACAACAAACACTCTCATCCCTGCCCCTCACCATATGGTATTCTGCACCAAACACTCTTACCTATGACCCTCACCATATTCTGGTCTGCACCAAACACTCTCACCTATCCCCGCTCACCATATGGTGGTCTGCACCAAACACTCTATGCCCTCACCAAATGGTGGTATGCACCAAACACCCCCTATGCCCCTCACCATATGGTGGTCTGCACCAAACACTCTACGCCCCTCACCACATGGTGGTCTGCACCAAACACTCTATGCCCCTCACCATCAGGTGGTCTGCACCAAACACTCTATGCCCCTCACCATACGGTGGTCTGCACCAAACACTCTATGCCCCTCCCCGATACGGTGGTCTGCACCAAACACTCTATGCCCCTCACCATATGGTGGTCTGCACCAAACACTCTATTGCCCCTCACCATATGGTGGTCTGCACCAAACACTCTATGCCCCTCACCACATGGTGGTCTGCACCAAACACTCTATGCCCCTCACCATATGGTGGTCTGCACCAAACACTCTATGCCCCTCACCATATGGTGGTCTGCACCAAACACTCTATGCCCCTCACGATACAGTGGTCTGCACCAAACACTCTATGCCCCTCACCATATGGTGGTCTGCTCAATGTAGCCCAGAACAGCATGACAGTTCATGGAGCGAGCGTGAGAGCGGATCTCTGTTCGTATCTCACTCCACCACATGTCTCGAGTCTCAGGTTCCTCTGCAACACACAGAATGAAACCTCTTACAGGTCACGGTGTGCCGGATGACAATGTCCAGCTCCTGTGTAATGCACAGAATGAAAATGTCTAACCTGAAGGTCAAGGTCTCCAGCTCGTCTGTAATGTACATAATAAAATGTCTTGATGTTTTTGATGTCCTGGACAACAATCTCCAACTTGCCTGTAATGTACAAAATAAAATGTCTTAAAGGCTGTACGTGCTAGATGAAATAAAATGTCTCGATGTTTTCAATGTGCTGGACGACAATCTCCAACTTGTCCGTAATTTACAAAATAAAAATGTCTTAAATGTTATACATGCCAGGCAAAATGTCTTGATGTTTTCAATGCGCTGGATTACAATCTACAACTTGTCTGGAATGTGCGTAATCATATGTCTTAATGTTTTTGATGCACTGGACGATGATCTACAACTTGTCCGTAATGTCCACAAAAAAATGTCTTGAAGGTTGTGACATGCTGGACAACGATCTCCAACGTGTCTGCAATGCACAAAATAAATGTCTTGATGTGTTTGATGTGCTGGACAGCTATCTACAACATGTCTATACTGGACAAAATAAAATGTCTTGAAGGTTGTGATGTGCTGTATGACAATCTCCAACTTGTTTGTAATGCACAAAAGGTCTTGATGCTTTTGATGTGCTGGACAACAATCTCCAACTTGTTTGCAATGCACAAAATCAAATGTCTTGCAGTTTCTGATGCACTGAACGGCAACCTCCAGCTCTTCTGTAACACTGATATGCTCAATGACAGTCTCCAGCTACTGCATATACATGTTACATAACAGACTATTTATGGTGCCCCATCTCGTAAGAGCCTAGAGCATTTATAAAGGCCTATGATACACTCATTTCATCACCCACACACACACACATGCACACACGCACATACCCCCCCCTCCCCCCCCCCACACACACACACATGCACGCACATGCGCATGTGCACGTGCACACACACACACACACACACACACCAAATACAAGTGGTATCACGCCAAAAATGGTCTAAATGAAGGGAGATGCGTTTCTTTTCTTTTCTTTTGTTATTCACATTTATCTATCTGCGCTATTCATGGTGGGAAGAGAAGCACACTGACCTGGGTTGTGGATCTTGTCCAGCAGCTTGACGGAGCGAGCGGACACCATGCTGCCCAGGCTCACGATAAAGCCGGGTGGGAAGGAGCGCATGGTGAAGAAAGGAAACTCCTGCACGAAAAAGAAAAAAAATGCACAAAAAGCACAGTTCAGTCATGGAGAGCTCCACACTGTACAACACACAAACCTGAACAACAGAAGGACAGACAGGTGGACAAGGCGAGTGCAATATACACTCCACCCCCACCCAGGCCCCACTTTGTGTGTGTGTGTGTGTGTTGGGGGGGGGGGGGAGAATGGGTGTGTGTGTGTGTGGGGGGGGGGGGGGGGAGGAGGAGAGGGCTGGGAGAACAACAATAACAACAACAATAACAATATACTTTATTCATCCCAGCGGGAAATTAAAGCTGTCGTTCGACTGCACAACCAAGAACATATCTCAACAATTCTGAGTCATGAAACACACGCACATACACACTCTTAGACATACGCCTCAAACTTGTAAGAGGTAACCAAGCAACAACACTGACCAGAAGGCTGATGTTCTGCTGGTTGACACTGCAGCGTGGTGGGGTGGGACGAAGGGTCACGTTGGTCAGGTTGTTCCCACTCCCGCTGCTGTCCACCAGACTGTTGCCTGAAAGGTCAAGGTCAAGGTCAGGGGGAGCTGATAACCTTCAAACAGTCTTGACACCAAGAACAGAAGGAGATCTGCCTAAACTCTTTTGCAGCGCACTGGCAAACATCATCTTCGCAGGAGAGCTGTCTGTGCAAACAGTCTTCAATGAATTTCACAACAGACTCACCATTGATGGGCTTACATGTTTCATAATGAAATCAGCAAATGATCCCCAAGGAGAAATAAAAATATTGCTACCAAAATCATTACTTTTCCTTACGTCATAAGTTTTTGTTTCTGTAAACAAACAGCTTATGTGCTGAAACTCTTCACATAGTTGTGACAAAAATTAGCACACTGCCATGACAATAACAACAACTTTAGACAGACAAATAGAGAGGACAACAACAACAAATCAAACCTCCTGGAGGTGATCCCATGTCAGAATCTGACAGTCGGCGGTTGCTGCCACTGTTGGCACAGACAGCACCAGTTGTCCGCACTGGAGAAATGGAATGTCTGTTGCTGGGCAACAGCGGCGGTGACCCGACTGATCCATTGTCATCCTGCAAAGGTGAGCTGGAAGGAAAGGTGAAATCCCCATCCTCAAATTCATTATCAGCCTCATGACCTTGACCCTGCACTCGACCATGACCTACACCATGACCCCCAAAATGAACTCTGTCGTCAAAGCTACCAAAGGTGAATCCCGGGCTACTGGAGAAGATAGGAGGGGCTGAAGGGGGAGGAGACACCCCACGACCTTTGGTGACCTTGGTGGGGGTCAAAGGTGGCGAGGTTGCAAGGCCAGTCAACGAGCGATGAAGTTGGTGGCTGTGCCGCCTTCGACCGCGGTGGTGGTGATGGAGATGATGGTGCTGATGTTGGTGGTAGTGGTGTGGGTGGGAATGGGATGTGTTAGTCTGGCTTGTGCCATGCATGCTGAAAAAGAGGAAACAGAAAGAAAGACAGGTTAGTTATTGCTTGCTGCTGTGCTTGCTGTTTCTCTTCTTCTTTTTTTTTTCCCCCTCCCCCCTCCCCCTTCTTTTTCCTCTCCCTCTCTCCATTTCATGCTTTCCTTACCCCATTTGGCCATGCACATTTGCAATCAGGCAATTCTTGTGTGGTTATGCAGTCAGTAATGCGCAACTTGCTAAAACGAAAACCAAAAACACAGTGCATTCACTGTGCTGAACTTAGATTTAAAATGTAAAGCAAAAACAGCCACTGTCCTGTAAAATACAGCTTCAGAAAACAAAACTGTAAAGGCCAGAAATGTGCGCACATACGTGCGTGTGCATGCACGCACACACACAACAACAACAACAACACCAACAACAACAACAATAGAAGTGCTGAGTAAAATAAAAAAGACCTGTTCTTTCAAACAATCTATGGACTGTATTCCACAATCACTCATCAAACCATGCACTGATTGCTAGGGTTTCCATCAGTTGAAAAAAATCCACTTGATAATCCTCAGGTCAGATTCAACACAGGCAGTCTACCAGTAACTTTAGGTCTGTTTTGGGTTAACCTGTGGCCTGTCTTCAGGAATACAGGTTTGCGCCATAGGCACAGTGCAGGACTACTCTCCTCAGCACATATAATTTGAAAGGCACAAGCTTACCCTTCACTCCCCTCCCTCCCCCCCCCCCCCAAAGCAAAGCATATCTTACAAAATGACTAACATAACAACAACGAAACTCTATTCTCGACAATTTGGGGCATTTACGATAATACAAATAACAAGTTTAATGGGGGGAGGGTGGTGCCATCCGAGGCAGTAGTGGTGGGGTTAAAATGCAACAGCTTTTCAGTAACAGGATAGCACATTAACACACACGAAATAAGACATTACACATGCATCATACAGTGCATGCATCATACGATGGGAGAATAGTTCTCAATTCTGTACAGACTACAAGATTTTTTAACACACGCTAATAATACCACTAAAAAAAATATTAAAAAATAGTAACACTATCTATAAAAGCATGCAAGGAAAACAAAAAGTGTGGGTCCATGCACAAGAAAACATCTGATCAAAAAGAGATTACTGCATTCACTCACAGCAAACGCAGATCAAATGAAACAAAACAGAACTATGCACAGTCAAGCCACTGGAATAATACAGATATGACCTGCCCACGCCAAAGACATTACAGACAGGCTGCAAATACGTGTGGAATCACTGACGCCAAAAGGGTCCGCTCAAAAGCTCAAACAGTGAAGTGTGACCTACCCACAGCAAGCCAAACACTTGAAATCCAACAGCCACACTTGAAGCCGTAAGAGGCCAAAATTAACGTGAGGTACAATAAGTGCGAGCTTTTCCCTTTCAGATTCAAGGGAAGCCTGAGGCAAAGAGGCATCATGGGACACATCAACAGGAATGGAACTGATCTGCGTGGATTTGCGATGGAATACGGAAGTGTATTTTACACTCACATACAGACTTCCGACAACAGTAAGCAACATATAAGATCAAAATGATCGCATTTTGCGTGGATTTGTCATGGAACGGAAGTGTATTTCACTCTCACAGCATTTTCTCAGTCGATTCAGGGGCTAGTGCGTATTAATTTATTAAAATCAATGTTTGAAAGTCCGGGGAAAAACACCACCATGATTGCTGCCATTTTCTGCCTGGCTGTCTGTGTCTGTGCCAGCGTCCCGAGCAAGGCGGGCAGGTACATGCGGTGCTAGTGTCTATTACATCGCAAACCCACCTTTTTCTGCTCTTTGTTGGCGAGGCGTGAACCAATACAGCTGTGCCTTGAGCAGTTCAAATTCGAAGTTTTTTTTTTTTTTTTTATGTTGGATAAATATTGAGGGAAACATGACACAAAGACTGCAGATGGAAATAAAAGAATTATACGTATGTTTTCTAAGCTTGACTTTTTCAGCCCAGGTTGCTTCTTTGCCTGGGATCCACTTCAACTTTTAAGGGAAAACTGGTCACAGATTTACAAGTCTCTCCCAGGTATCAGTGTGAAGGCGCATGGTGCAAACTCACTAAAGGGCTTCAGCGCTAAACCTACGTGCCGCACAATCACAGGTGAAAGTTGTGATTTCCAAACCTACTGACTACTGACCAGGAAACAACTAAAGTGACCAATGCATGGCTATGGTGGGATCCGTGGTCTGAGAGACCACCCGGGCAGCCAACTACTACTGCACTCCAACTATACGTCTTTGTGAGATTGCCCTAATGCACATATATATATATTACACAATCAATGGTTGCATTGCCCTTTTTAAAGTTAACGTAGCAAAACTTTTCTGGATGTGCTTGTCACTTGGAAGAAAAAAAACAGCTGGTGATCGACAAGAAGTCACTTGAATTTCTTTTTATAAATAAATGGCCTAAACTTGCAGTTTCCATTCTCTAACTAAAAAGTATTCCATTTCACTCTCTCTCTCTCTCTCTCTCTCTCTCTCTCTCTCTCTCTCTCTCTCTCTCCATGAATGAAATGCAATTCTGATGCTTCTGCATATTTGTAAGAACTCTGTATAACTGCAGGGGGGGTGGACAAGGGGTGCAGGATGTGTGTATGTGTGCATGTGCGTGTGTGTGTGTGTGCGTATGTGTATGTGTGCGTGCATGCGTGTGCCTGCGTGCATGTGCACGTTTGTGCACAGCGCGTATGTGTCTGTCTGTGTGTGTGTATGTGTGTGTGTGTGCATGTGTGTGTGTGTGATTATATGTGTGTGTATGTGTGTGTGTGTGTGGGGGGGGTGCGTGGGTGCATGCATGTGTTGTGTTGTGTTGTGTGTGTGTGTGTGTGTGTGTGCGTGCATGTGTTCCTTATTGCGTGCATGAGTGCATGCATGCGTGTGCACATTAGAAGTGACAAGAAAGACACTGAATGAAGTGTTGGACGTGTATTTGTTGATAAAATTAGCAGGATTGTATTGCTCTCTTAATTTCACACACTTTTGTTCACCCTGCTCTTTTCTATTATTATGCACTTTGGGCTCCGGTTAGGTGCTTTATATATATATATATATATATCCTTTCACATTACATTTGCTAACAGCAGATGAGAAGTCTACATGAAAGCACTTTAGGTTTGCCAAATATCACACAGGTAGACAGGTAGCCATGCAAGTCATGCCAGCCGCTGCAGCAGTCACTGACACTGCACTGAACAGTCGATGCGATGCATAAACTTACACTGCACTGGAAACAGGCCATGTTCTCTTGGAATGAAAATGAAACAAAAACTGCACTTGTTTCCACTGAAAAGATTTGGAAGAGAAACGTTTGAAACGATGCTGAAAAACATAAGCAGAATGAACATTCTGCACACTTGGAGTGCTACTCATTTCACAATTTCCACAGCCTACAGACTGTTAATTAAAACAATGACCGGTGGACGGAAGGAAACAAAATTGGTTTTTACTGCCCAGTCAACCAGGGAATGACAAGCGGACTGAAAATAAACATACTGAATTCCTCAAACCAAAGAACCAGAAAATGCATTTTGTGGAAGACTCATTTTGAATGCAGATGAATGTAAAAATCATACCTCATGCAATGTTACAAAATAATGAAAAAATTGACATAAATAAATATGCACTAGCTGAAAATTAGTACAAGGGAAGTATGGTGGTGTTAAAAAATACAAACTAAACACCTCAGTCAGTAAAAATGCCAAAGGAATCTTGAACAAAAACGTAGGTACAAGAAATGAACACTGCAAAACAAATGAAAGTGCTGAATGTTAATTATCATTACAAAAAAACAAAAAACAAAAAAGGTGGGAACAAAATGGCAAACAAAGCAACGAAGGAATACATGAAATACTAGAGAAAGTCACAAAACTCCATCTGAATATGCAACACACATAATAAGCAACAGAAAAACATAACAAATTTGTTTATGTGCCTGCCTGCCTGCCTGAACAAGCACCTACTGACAGTCTTGAAAAAAAATAGCCTACAAACAAACATGATGCTAAAAAAAACAATGATAATGATTTTGTTTTTGATTTTTTTTAGGAACAGTCCTGCACTGATCAGTTGAAAATTCTGCCTCTTGCGCCGGCTGCAGAATTCTGTGCAAGCCCGACAGGTAACAGCACTACGTTCAGCATCGTCAAGCAAGGGACCCTTCATGGCAATCAACATTTCTCACCAGTCCCTGGTTACATCTCAGACTTTCGCTGATACTTGCAGATTCCTGGCTGGTTTGTTTACCTTCTTGAGTAGGCAGCCTATTGTACCAGCTCAGGGGTAGTGGAAAGAACTCGTTTAGAACTATAATCACAGCTAAAAAAAAAAAAAAAAAAGAAGATTTTTCTGCATTGTCTCTCATGAAATCATACTGAGCTGCAAAATGTGGTTAGTCCCGACTGCAAATGAACTGTGGGGAAACTAGTAATGCCGCCAGACACTGACGCTGGCAGTGAACTATCACTGACCTCGTTTGATATCACCCACCCTGGCCTGGCAGCTGTCAAAGTTGATGTTCTAACAGCCAACATTACACCCTGACGTCAGAGAGAAGGAGACTGAGCGAGAGACACAGAGAGAGAGAGAGAGAGAGAGAGAGAGAAAGTGCTTAATGCTTTTAATGCCTGTAATTAGATGACAGACTGATTCACTGAATGACTGATTGACTGACTGACTGATCAGATAGATGGACAGTCAGACTGACGGACCAACTGAATGACAGGGTAAACAAAGAGATGGCTGAATGGGTCGATAAATGCTTGGGTAAATGGATGGACAGCTGGCTGGTCAAAGGTACAGGAATAAAATATGGTGGTAATAGTACTTACCAATGCTAACAGTCTCACAATCAAAATCAAAGCTATCATCTCTTACAGCTCACAATCAAAATCAAAGCTATCACCTCTTACAGCTCACAATCAAAATCAAAGCTACCATGTCTCACAGTGTGCAGCACACATTATTAACAAGCATCAACAACAAAGGACTGTTCACAACACTATAAGCACACAAAAGACTAGAAGCACAACACAAGCAAACAAAACACTGCTTACATAAACCAAATTGTGGAGCGAGAAGACTGCAGTGCGGAAGAAAAAGGTTACGTGTGTAAGTGGTAACGCTACAAACTGCTGACGGGTTGTACGTGTAAAACAGCTTATCATCGTTCCGGTCGGTGTGGGAATGTAAGTCACAAACCCACTCCTCCACATAACAAACTCACTACGGGCCTCAAGGTCTCATCATTACGCATTTAATAATACTCTGAACTGTAACCAAGCGTCTGCAGTGATACAGTAGCCATTCTTTTCACAGTGACTCCAGAAACAGAAAACGTTCAGTTACAAGTTACTACAGCCAACATCTGTCAGCTTTGCTGTTAGCAAAATAAAAATTTAAGGGTGGGGGGGGGGGGGGGGGGGGGGGGGGGGTTACGAGGAGGTAGGCAGAAGGGGGAGATTGAGGCCAAGTCTTGAGACATAATCTGAAGACAGAGTCGAAAAGTCATTTTCCACAGAAAGTCGAAGTCATTTTCCAGGTAAAATGAACAGAAAGGTATTAGACCACTCTATTTAATAATACGTAAATCATATCAGATTACCTTACTGGAATCTTTCTTTTTTATTTCTGATCACCACTGTCCTCACAAGTTCAGCCGCCATAAGAAATGGTCATAATCAGAGGCCACTGACTCTGTCATTATTGGCGTCTTATTGTTTCTGGCCAGAACGTCGAGGCTAAAGCCAAATATTTGTTGTGTTATTAGTTCCGGGTTAACTGTTATGATTACTTGGGGGGGGGACGGGGGAAGCAGAAACATGTACAACCCGAATAAAAAATATTTTAAAAAACACTCAAAAACAAAAGAGTCATTTTCGTTTTCTAAACAGTACACACGATTATGACAGTTGATACTAAGACAACAACACCTACAAGTAAAAACACACAAAGAAGCACAATGACGCATTCGCAATACAGTACCATGTGAAGCACGGAAAAACAATGGAATGCTGACCATTCCCATCGCCGATGCACCACATCTCAAGGCAGTGTGCAAAAAAGATAAGGAATGGAAAAAGAACAAGGAATAATTGAACAGTTAAAGCACATGATCATCTCAAATGATATGTGAAGTTGAAAAGGACATGAAGCATTACACAGGTCAGCCTAGTATAATCAACACCCCACAGTACAATTACGAGGCAACAGGGCTTCAATTTTGATGGGGAACCCCACAAATCTGAAATAGAATGAGGCCGAGAAGCAACACACAAGGGAGTTAATTAGTGCTAATTCACTCCCTTGCATGGGGAACCCCACACTACAGGGGAACAGAACCGAAGATGCAAGCTGGCCCCAAAAATGCAAAAGTATCTGCACGTTTCATTTAGTTGTTCTATCAATATTTGCATACAAGATTTTCCTCTCTTTTTTTTCTTCTTTTTTTTTCTTTTTTTTTTTTTGTGCCTAGAATCTGCTGGTTCACTCTTTACCAATGAAAAGACAAACAGCTTGGCTCATGGCACAATTTTATCTGATACTTTTGCCACACATTTCCATCTTTTTTATGACATTACTGATACGGACTGTGGGACACAAAATGGCAGCAGTTCACTGTCATATTTTCGCGACCTTCAACAATCACCTTTCAACAAACAGGACAAAAATCAAGTCAAAAATTGTCATGCATCTATTTTGTATTCCACTCCTGTTGATTGGGCCTGTCCTGTGACACTTCTTCAGTTCATATCCCCTTTAATAAATCAGTATTTCCTTGTTTAGAATTCTTTTTAAAATGTCTGACCCTCAGAAAAACAGCCAGCCAGTTTCTGATGAAGATGAATGGCAAGGGAAATAATGGGCAGTCCTACATGTTAAAAAAGTACACCCCTCTCCAAAATGTATTACATCTGCCTTTTTCCCTGGTGAAATATTGGTAAGCACCAGTCAAAGTTTGTAGAGGTACTGTATAACTGCAACATAACTTCACACACATTTTCTTTTTAAACGCACAAAAGCAAATCATGGAGAAGTGGATGTGACAATAACAATCAGAATGAAACAAAATGTCATGTGTAGGTCTACACAGCCAGGTGCCTGTTCTCGCAGTCAATTCCATGCACATGCATATCAATTAGATCTACAAAACAAAATGGCTGGGACAGGACATTCTCCCACAAAATGACTCAGAAGACACCAAAAATATGGTTCTGTTTCTTTCTTTAATCTATTCTCTTTCAAGAGCTCTGAGAGTGACTAATATACAAACAAACATAGTACAAACATAATAGTACAAACAATAATGCTAAAGCCTGAGAAATTCCCCATCCTGCACCCCCTTCTTGTTTCTTCTTGCTCTTAAAAAACTAACAAACAAAAAACAAACACTAGAGACTAGTACAAAGATCTCTCTCTCTCTCTCTCTCTCTCTCTCTCTCTCTCTCTCTCTCTCTCTCTCTCCATATTATTTCCTCTACAACTGCTGCTAAGTGTAAATCTTTGCTTCCAATCTTATTATTGAATCATATAATGTGAATATATATGAATGGATGTGGATGTTCTGTCATATAAAAATGAATGAAAAAACAACAAAAGCAAAATGAGAAATTCCCCATCCTGCACCCCCTTCTTGTTTCTTCTTGCTCTTAAAAAACACACACAAAAAACAACAACTACAGACTAGTACAAAGATCTCTCTCTCTCTCTGTCTCTGTCTCTGTCTCTCTCTCTCTCTCTCTCTCTCTCTCTCTCTCCATATTATTTCCTCTACAACTGCTGCTAAGGGTAAATATTTGCTTCCACCCTTATTATTGAATCATATAACGTGAATATATATGAATGGATGTGGATGTTCTGTCAAATAAAAATGAATGAAAAAACAACAACAACAACAACAACAAAACGATACTGCTCCAGTCAGTATAATCTTCAAAACCAAAATCACAGTTGGGTGTCCTGAGGGCTAGATGCCTCAATATCAGTTTCAGTGAATAAAATGTCAGATTACTCTACCTTGTTTCTAATGAGTTATCCTTCCCTAGGAAATGTTTACACTGACTTCAGACCCAGTTTCTGAGAGGCAGAGACACACACATGAAGAAAGCCTGAACCAATTTTTGGATCAGAAACAGTCAAGCATAAAAAATACACTCATTATCCAACAACATCTTTTTAGTTTGAAAGTAAAAAATGCTCCTGATACAAGAAGATACACGTGTCGAGAAGACAGTTTGTGTGTGTGTGTGCGCGTGTGTGTGTGCGTGTGTGTATGTGTGCGTGTGTGTGCGTGTGTGTGCGTGTATGTGCGTGCATTCTTGCATGCATGCGTGTGCACACATGCACATGACTGTCCATCTGCATCTATCTGCCTGCCTGCCTGCCTGCCTGTCTCTGACTGATTGAAATACTGTCTGTATCAGCATACATGTCTGTGCAACTGTCTGCATTCTGTGTGTGTGTGTGTGTGTGTGTGTGTGTGTGTGTGTGTGTGTGTGTGTGTGTGTGTGTGTGTGTGTGTGTGTGTGTGTGTGTCAGTGAGCAAGAACTACACATGCCAAGTGAAACAAGCAAAAATCAGGCCATTTCAAAAACTCTAACAAAGATTTACCACCCTCTCTCTCTCTCACTTCAAAAATATCCTTTAGAGTGAGAAAGAAAATAAATGGAGGGTGTGGAGGGTGTGTGTGTGGGGGGGGGGGGCAAGAAAAACAAAAAAATGCAGGCAAATGTTACAACGAACTTCAACACACATAAATTCCGGAACTCCACCAACAAACAGACTTACTCTCTGAGGCCGCCAGGCGAGCTCCCCTGCGGAGAGAGCTGCCCCAGTGGAATCTTGGCGATGTTGACAGCAGTGCCAATGGCTCGAACCACAATGCCAGACTCTCCCTCAAGGTCAAAGTTCTGCGTGTATCTAAAATTAAAAGCTGAAAGCTAGAAAGAGCACAGATTACGCAGAATAAAATCAACGTGTGTGCACAGAGGAGGAAACACTTTTCTTTTCCAACATGCTTTCATTCAGGTTTTGTATAGTAACTTGGACCTTTACGCCCAGTCAACCATCACGGTAATATATATATATATATATATCAGGGTGAGAGGTTTTATATAATTTTATATCTTTGTACAATCATAAAAATACATCTC
Source organism: Alviniconcha marisindica (assembly GCA_018857735.1). Lineage (NCBI taxonomy): Eukaryota > Metazoa > Mollusca > Gastropoda > Provannidae > Alviniconcha > Alviniconcha marisindica. The sequence goes on along the minus strand of JABMCL010002885.1, from coordinate 890,117 downwards.
CTGGGGAACAGCCACATTCAGTACATGTGGGTTTTGAACATTAAACGTTGTGGTATAATGCGGCTACTACCCCATGTCACAGTAAAGACCGTAGCAAAACACTGATGTGCACTCTTGCACTCACTGACTAGACAGCAGACAGAGACAGGTGCCCAGGCAGTCAGCGAGACAGCTCCACTGGCAGCATTAGTTAAACATGACCAAGACGAAAATACACACAAACACTGAGAAGTAACCAGACAAATCGGAACCACTTGTCTGGTGGCACGCGCACCAAGCAAAGACTTTACGTCTGAACATAACTCACCCCAGAACAGCATTTCCACCCATCTCCATCACCTTGACGCCAACTTTACGCTGCAGCCCTCCTGCACGTTGAACAACAACAAAGAACATGAGAGGAATGGCTCATAAAAGTACTCAAAGTTCCAGGCAGATACTGCGCACAACCTAGAACGCTAGCAGTCATTCTCGTTTCAGACGCTGTGTAGGTTCGGCTAGAAAGTAATACAAATCAGCATAAACTGCACAGTAACTATCACACTGGCGACTGTACCTTCGGTGGAGTTTATGCGCTTAGTATTTACTCGCATGCCAGGTGAGTTACCATCAGCAATCCATGTCTCTGATGCGGCGTTCATGTGGCGTCTTTTGAGAGCTCACTGACTCCAGCTCACTGGGCGTAAAACACCAAGTTACTTATTTACTCACTGACTCCATTTGTTTGTTGTGTGTTCTGTAATGACACAGGATGTCTGGCAACAGTTATTACATACTCTTGGATGTTGATAGTGTAAGTACCCATCTGCTGAGAATCTAGAGCTATCAAAGGTTCTATCTTTTAAGAGTGGCGTATGAATTAGAATTAGAATATAGCTTTGTGCTCTTGTCAGTCAATCTCTTTTAAGAGTGGAGTATGTAGGTCAAAATATAGCTTTGTATATTGTGTGAATCTCTTTATCAATCTCTTTATTTTAAGTGTGGAGTATGTAGGTCAAAATATAGCTTTGACTTTGTACACTGTGTCAATCTCTTCATCAATCTCTTTAAGAGTGGAGCATGCAGGTCAGAATATAGCTTTGTGCACTGTGTCAATCTCTTTTTTTTAAGACTGGAGTATATATATATATATAGGTCAGAATATAGCTTTGTGCACTGTGTCAATTGATCTCTTTCTTTTAAGAGTGGAGTATGTAGGTCAGAATATAGCTTTGAGCGCTGTGTCAATTGATCTCTTTCTTTTAAGAGTGGAATATGCAGGTCAGAATATAGCTTTGTGCACTGTGTCAATCAGTCAATCAAAATAGTATTTGTAGAGTACAAATCCATATATATATATAAACATTCTACACACCTCACATAATACAATAGTATACTATAATATTATACAATGCTATAAGACAACAATATAAAACTAACACAAAAACACACTCAAACACGCCCTGAAGATAATATTATATAAGATATACAATTATATAACAATTGTATTAATACTAGTATCACACACTCACACACACACACACACACACACACACACACACACACACACACACACACACACACACACACACACACACAACACAGCCAACCTGAGAGTTTGGAGAAGACTCTCTGTCGTGCTTCATTCGAAGCTCTGGAGGTCCTGATCTTGTCAATCAGCTGATATTCAGGGTCGTCGTTAACTACCAGTTCCTCCACAAACCCCTGGACACCTTGCAATCTGTAGCCAGATGGAACTGCTGCAGCTGAAAAAGGAACAAGCAGGAAAAGGGGATGTTTACGCACATCACATTCTCAACAGAAGCCGCTGAAGGCTGACACTACTTAACTGTTCAGGTCAATCAGTCACAAAATTCACACGTTCAAATTTAACTTCTGATCCCAATTTCTGTCCTCTCTTCTTCTTCTTTTTTTTTTTTTTTTTTTTTCTCCTATAATTTTCTTAGTTTCCTGGTGGCGAGTTAACTGTTCTTCTGTTTCACATCAAACAAAATTTTATTTACATTCTGCATTTCAGGCATGCATGTGGCAAAGATTTCCCAGTAACCGGAAACCGAAACCAAAGCATCAAGCCAGCATCACGCACCCACAATATCATTATTAAATTTGATTTCCCAGTCTCAAGTTACTCCACGGATCAAAACCAAGCAAAGAAAATGCGGACATGACTGCCTCAGTGACACAAACCAAGCAAACAAAATCAAAATGCAAACATGACTGCTTCAGTGACACAAACCAGGCAAAGAAAATACAGACATGACTGCCTCAGTGACACAAACCAAGCAAAGAAAATGCGGGCATGACTGCCTCAGTGACACAAACCAAGCAAAGAAAATATGGACACGACTGCCTCAGTGACAACTTACAGCCATATCCTTTGCTCAGTTTGATTTCCACTAATTTGACTGTTCAAGCTGGCAGCGGCAACCAACCACTGTGACCAACAGCATTCATGCACCCTCGGCTCTCCTGTATGAGACTCCACTTCCTCCCTCACAGTCTTTGAGAACTGATCCAGTAAAAGTTGTGATTCACATGGCTTTTCTAATGGGTCAGCAGAGTTACATGATCAAACACTCACTGCAGAAGAACTGGATACCACAGGAAGACTGCCGGAACTTGTTGAAATCACTGAACAGCTCCACTTTCACTTGGACATTCAGCTCACCCCGAATACCTGGCCAATATGTTATATCCTTAGATCATAAGGTACTCGGTTAGAGTGGTAGACATTTTTCAAAACCGGTGCAACATGTATAAGGTGTCAAAAGTGGTTCATGGAAACCGGTCAGATAACCACAGTAACTGGTCACATACAAGGCCATCCATGCTCCTAACAGAGTTGTACTAGCAAGCACCCTGCTCTCTTCCCTGTCTAGAACACACACACACACACACACACACACACACACACACACACACACACACACACACACACACACACACACACACACACACACACACACACACACACACACACACACACACACACACACACTATATACACACACACATGCACTCTCTCACTATGCTGCAATTTCATTTTGTTTGTCATGGACGTTATTAAGAACTGGTCAACTGAAACACACAATTGCTGACCAGTTGCTGGTATTTTTTCAAATACATTTCGCCCTGATATAACCACACTGGTTGACTGGGCGTAAAACAGCAAGTTACTTACTCCCAGCACATTCTGATCTTTCCCATTAAAATTCTGGAAATTTCCAGTTAACGCAAACTCTGGTACTACCAAACAGCCCTACTGTAGTGCAGGTCTTCAGTTTTTTGCTCAGAAAATGAGACTTTGAGGCTGTTTTTTGTTCCTTCTTTCTTCTCCAAGGTACTATCAGTTAATGATGTGAATTTTCGCTTACCATGCATGGTGTCATAGATGGGAAACCAACCACAGATGACATAGGGCAGATCATTAGTCAGCAGAGGGGTCAGGTCAATGTAGACTTTGCCAATGGCGTCATGAGCGCTGTATGTGTCGTAGTCTAGCACTCTATAAATTTAAATAAGAAACAAAGAATACAATCAATTATTTATTTTTTAATCACCTCTCCAAAACTATTTTCTCCTCTTATTTTATTGGGGAAGCAAACTCCCAAAAATTTGTCTTCAGCAGAAATTTAACTTTAAAAATGTAAAAGAGCTCAAAAATACAATGAAACCACTCAAAAATGAAAGTGAACAGTTGAGGATATCACTCTGTCTCAGCACAATTTCATCATCAGGAATTTTGTCTCTGGAGGATTCCACTGCATCAGGCAGTGATTAGAAAGCACAACTCTGACACAAAAGTCTTTTACGAAAGTTCCGCAAGTGAAGCAAGCTGAACAGGTTTCAAAGCATGAAACACTGAAAGCATGAATAACCCAAGAGTCATGTTTACCTGATGTCTAAGGGCTCATCCTGCAAAACTTCATCGTCAACCTAAGAAAAGAAAGACAAAAGACAACAAACAATTACTCTTAACTCTTAGAAACTTAACTACTTTTGTTACTTACTGACTGACATACCTACTGACAGCCTTTTCTCTGTCTGTCTGTCTGTCTGTCTGTCTGTCTGTCTGTCTGTCTGTCTGTCTTCTCTCTCTCTCTCTCTCTCTCTCTCTCTCTCTCTCTCTCTCATGCTTAGTTTTTGTTGGGGAGCAGCCAGGGGATGGTAGAGGAACAGAAAACTGAGGTTTTCCAAAGCTTCCAACAAATAATGCCTTATGTTTCTCAATGCTGTTTCAACAAGTTACATATATATGTTTCTCAATGTTGTTTCCAGCAGATACATGTATCCATGAGGCTGATAATGCTTCCAATAAATAATGCATCATGTTTCCCAATGCCATTTCTAACAAATACATCCATGAGGTTCTCAAATGCTTCCAAAATCCAACAAATAATGCATTACATTTCCTAATGTTGTTTCTGACAAATACATCTATGAGGTTTCCCAAATGATGCTGTTTCCAATAAATTATAAATTTTATAATATGTATACATAAATTATATATATATATATATATATATATATATATATATATATATATATATATATATATATATATGCATTTGAATTCCAATGCAGTTTCCAATATATCCATGATCTTTCCCGATGTTGCTTCCAAAAAAATACACACATGACCTTGTATGCATGGTGGTTTCTAGTCTTGTTTCCAACTCATACATATCCATACACTATGCATGATACAGCTTTCAAACACTGCTGTATAGTCCATGAGTTTAATTCCATTGCTGTTTCCTAAAAAATACATCCACATTTTCCAGTGTTACTTCCAACAAACATGTAAAGGTTATATATATATTTGCGAGGTTTTCCGATGTTGCTGTTAACATTAACAAATTATATACATGCATGCACTTAATAACCTTAACAGTACCATACACAGTTAACATACAAACCTCAAATTTGAACCACTCGGAATTCCACTGTGGATTCAGTGACTTTTTACACACTTCTGTCTTGAACATCTCCCCGTCAAAACGAACCTGAAATTTAAGGAAGCCATCCTGTACTTGCACATTGTAAAATGTTACACCACACATACGGTAATGTCACTGCCAGCAAGTGAACAGCAATGTACAGTCTAACATCTTAACAACTATTTTATCCCGCATGCAAAAGAATAAAATTATACATTCAGGGCATGGTACTGTCTTAGGTAGGTAGGTAGTGTTGCTTAATGTCCTCAGACATCAGTTGACATATTAGGGACAAGCTGAGACCAATGCCGAAGCATGGTTCAATATAGCTTTACGTCCACGGAAACCAGAAGGCTCGTTAGGACGGACAGCCCAGGACGGCCACCTCGACTCTCACACAGCTCCTGAACTATGAGGTACTGTCTTCCGCATAAAATGAACAGGTACTGTTTTCCGCCATAAAATGAACAGGTACTGTTTTCTGCCATAAAATGAGCAGGCATTGTTTTCCGCCATAAAATGAACAGGTACTGTTTTCCACCATAAAATGAACAGGTACTGTTTTCCGCCATAAAATGAACAGGTACCGTTTTCCACCATAAAATGAACAGTCAATGGAATGGAACCATCTTTTAACTGTGACCATTCTGCAGAGCAGCAGCAAGTCAAATGGTCGTGGAAGGGATTCATTTTTGGAAAAGGGGTGAGGGGAAAGGAAATGTGAAGAATACGTTTTAGCAAAACCATGATCAAACTGAAAGAAGCGAGCCTTCGGTGAGGGGAACTGTAAGTAAGTTGGTGTTTTACGCCCAGTCAACCAGTGCGGTTATATCAGGGCGAGAGGGGAACTGAGGGCATATCCCAGGAAAACATGATGAATTTAAGTCTTATTAAATATTAACCAAAAACAAAACAAAAAAACTATCTTATTCAAAGTAAATGTGGTCTGATTTACCACTATAGGGTTTATTGTGCAACCAGCATGACTAGAAATAGAAAAGATACTTACATCAACACTGATTCATTTTGAAACACTGAAGGTCAAGAAAGAGCCACAGGGAAATGAGGAGGGGAAAGGAGAATTTAGAAAAATGACTATCATCATCATCTATTGATTCAGGGTGGGAACTGGGTTGGTAGAATGTCCAACCAAAATGTCAGGAGCAGTGTAGGGCAATACAGAGGTGGCTTCAATTCCAGATGCAGCATGGGATTTTTTTTGTGCTGGGTCAACTTTCAATGCAGACAGACTCTCCTACGGTGTTTGTACAGCCTCCATTAGTCTATATATATAATTATGTGCAACCGCATGCATTAGCAACTGTGCACACATTAAAAATCACAAACACTGGCAGTCACTGTTTTGACATTATAAAATAAAAAGTATAATAAAAGTAATAATAAAATAAAAGTACTGTGCACACACACACACTGGTAATTTGAATACATGTACAGTGCTGCTCTTGCAGCTGCTGTACTCTTACCCCCCTCGCCGCCCCCCCCCCCCCCCCCCCCCCCCCCCCCCAAAAAAAGCATCTCAAATTTCCTACAGCTACAAAAGTACAAGGGATTAAAAATTAATCATTAAATTATTAATGAACTTATGAAGTGAGAAAAAAATAAAAAACAACTTCTTTCAACAAAAATCACCTCCACAAAAGCATCCGTCAGGTCACTGGCGCGGTCCATGACAGGCAAGTCCCTTGCAGCCAGCAGCCGCACCTTCAGTCGCCCAGGCATCTGCAACGAGATTACTCTTTGATGATTATACAGTATATATATATATATCTTTAGAAATTAGAATACAGGCAAACGTTGTCGTAATAAAACCAATGTCAATGAGAAACGGCCACGACCTGCAACTGTGCAAGTAACCAAGGACTGGACAAACAGAAATTTGTGAATGATGGTTTTTCTGTTCCTGAATCTGATGTACCTCTGGTGGAGTTTATGAAATTATGTACCTTGTATAATTTACAGGCATGCCAGGTGAGAGTTACTGCCGGCGACTCAGGTCTTTGTTGTTGAGTTGGTGTGATGTCTTTTGAACACTAATTAACTCCCTTGTATGCTGATCCTGAATCTGAGCCAATACCTGTGTGCACAGACTCATCAGTGCCTGTCCCATCTTTGACTTTGTGTGCACAGCAAGCACCAACAAGTAACATCACATCACTAAACAGGTTTAACTCTAAGATCCCATGTCCACCTTTTGAATAGAGAAGGCCTAAACTGCTAAAGCTACAGTAATAGCCAGTGGCACAGAAACACACAGATCACACTTTGAAATACTGAGATAGTGCATTTCACAGTATAGATCTAGAGTGATCAAACGGTGGATTGTATGTGGCTGCTCCTAATAGATTATGGATGAAGAAGAATCCCAATACAGACTAACAGTGTCCTTATTCTTCCCAAGATGGCAAGAGATTATAATATGAAAAACCATTACTAATTCTGAAATATTAATATGGAATGTTCTGCCACCGGATGCCACTGCAGCTGCCACGTATGTGGTATCAATTTGTCAAAAGTCATGTAATGGTAATATTGTAATACTAATACAGTAACAGCATGCTCTCTCTCTCTCCCCCCCCCCCCCCCCCCTATCTATCAAGAGCTCTCTCCCTCTCTCTCAATCTCATTGCATTCGTTTATGGGCCAGGGTTGGATGTAAAACAATTTCACCTGAGTCTGTAATTACCCTTGGGTAAAATATCAAGTTCATGAATAAACTCATTCTCTCTCTCTACACTGCAGACCCCCAGTAGCAGCAGATATTATATATATATATATATATATATATATATATATATTATATATATATATATATATATATATATCCTAGATAGATCTCATGATAATGGAGACAGTAATGTTTTAGGATAAGGATAGTATCAATCTTCAGTACAACTACAACTATAAGAACAAGCTAATTTCTCAATACCTTAATTGTAACACTAACAGAGCATACCCTTGGCAGGCTAAAGGCAAAACAGCCTATGTAGAACTCAAGCCCTAATGTTAATAAAATGATACTATTATTAATTAATATTTTACAACATAGCATAGTAAAAAATATGAAAATTGAAACTGATGTGTGTGCGTGTGTGTGTGTGTGTGTGTGTGTGTGTGTGTGTGTGTGAGAGAGAGAGAGAGAGAGAGAGAGAGAGAGAGAGAGAGAGAGAGAGAGAGGCTGTGTGCGTTGCAGTAGCTCTGCTGCACTGGTGATCCAGTATATTAACTATAAGCAACTACTGTGGGTTCAATGCGTAGAGACAGGGAGAAAAAACGTGTGTTTTTTCCTTTCAGTTCTTCCTGTAAATGTTAAATTGTTAACAGTATTATTTAAACCTTGTGCAGACTCATCAAGTGCCTGTCTCACTTGTTCTGTTGTGTTTTTGTTCTATCATGTGGGCAATCTCGAGACTTCTTTAGAACCATTACTAGTTTTAGTTGTAACTTCACATTGTGAGGGTGTAACCTGCCACCTGTACTTTCGGCACAATGACCAGGGTCTTTTTTGTGTGTAACTGCGGTAACACGGGGGTGGAACGGATACCGCTGAAATAAGACTAAGACTGTAAGAAGTAAGTCAACACGGAGAGCTTTTGCGTGCCGCACAGTACGCACTCGTCTCTAAGATCGTTACCCACGTTAAATATCCCCGTGTCCACCTTTTAATAAGAGGAGGTCTAAATATTTGCCGGTGGCAGCAAACACACAAATAATGCATGACAGTTGGAGTAATCACAGTCATTAGCGCACGGCTACTCCCAATGCCGCAATGGAAGGAAAAGTCTAAAGTCGCAAAGAAAATTCTGGGGTACCTCAACTAAAGAAGAGATTATCAATGTACTTACTTCCAAGAAAGCGTATTCAAGGTTTTGGATGGCGTCACTCAATGTTACCAAATGTTGATGTGTCCCTCTTTCAATGGCTAAACGTGATAAAACCTACCTCCTGTCTTTGTTTTCAGATTTTCAGTCACAAAATGTTGCTAGCGGCTTCCATTCGCCTTCCAAGACAAACAACTCTGCAGATTTAGGCAAGTTTGCAAGAATAGCTTCCCTTGTACTGTGTGTGTGTGTGTGTGTGTGTGTGTGTGTGTGTGTTTAGCTTCTTGTGATTTGAATTGCATGCAGACATTGCTATTGTTGCTTTCCGTTTGACAAGTGTCTCAACGTGGATGTACTTATGCTTGAATGTGGTACACCGCGCCGAGCGCTTGATTGAGTTTCAGCAGTGTTGTAAATATTTCATTACCACAGTGCAAAATATTTAATTTTTTGCTTCAATATTATATCCATTTGTTTTATTGTGTGTGTGTGTGTGTGTGTGTGTGTTGTGTGTGTGTGTGTGTGTGTGTGTGTGTGTGTTGTTGTTGCTTAATAGCAATCTCGAGTCATTGCTTAAAAATGTTGACAAACACTGAATTTTGTATTTTTTACCACCCGTTGCCATGGAAACAATCCAAGATGGCCACAAAACAAAATGAAAGTTATTCGAAGTTTGTGTCAACGGTATTGTATGCGGCTTAACGAATAGTGATTGCCGAAATAGATACAGATGCACATTATGTTCATTTTGTCAGAAAGATTTTAAGTTATGTTGCTTTTTGTATTTTTAATTAACTTAGTTTTAACTGATATATGCAAAAAATAGTGTCTTTTTTCCCCAGCAGTTAAAGCATCATGCCTCATCTCAGCCTACCCGCAATCACGGCCGCTACAATCGGCGCGGCGTGCAAGACGGGAGAGAATCCCTCATGGTTTCTGTGGACGGTAAGCACCATGTTTACTTATTTACTTTACGCGGGCGAGCTAGGACTGATACCGGGACATCTCCGTTTTGCCAACAAAGAGAGAAGGGGGGGGGGGGGGTTCAGTCTTGGAGTTTCATCGTCCCGTGAACCGCATAGGTTACCGCACAGAACAATCCAAGAGACTGGGACAGGCCGGGGACCCACACTCCGAGCATCGCTTTCTGACACCTCAGTTCCTCCAAAGGATGTCGTAAACCCGGCAGTGCTTGGTGAGTTTGACTGAGGCACAGACACGGAGGAACATATAGAGAGACAAAGCCGAGATACCATAGAGGAAGCGGATAGACATAGTGCGAGACAGAGCCAGATAGAGAAAGACCGAGTGGGTGTGCCAGTACATAATAATAATAATAATAATAATAATAATAAGCGATCATTTACATCGCGCTGTATCTCATGGACAAGCGGGTGAACACACGCGTTTTATAAGATCTACAAAAATGTGTAAATAATACTTAAACATATTGTATTTCTCACTAGTCACACACACCACACACGCACACACACGCACACCACACACACACACACCACACACACACACACACACACACACACACACACAACACACACACACCACACACACACCACACACACACACACACACACACACACACACACACCACCACCACACACACACACACACACACACACACACACACACACACACACACACACACACACACACACACACACACACACACACACACACACCACACACACACACATCACCCCACACACACACACACACACACCATACACACACCACACACACCACACACACACACACACACCATTCTCTCTCTCTCTCTCTTCCTCTCTCTCCTCTCTCTCTCTCTCTCTCTCTCTCTCTCTCTCCTCTCTCTCTCCTCTCTCTCCTTCTCCTCCTCCCTCTCACTCCTCTACACCTACTCACTCCTCACATCACTCCATCACACACACACACACCACACCACACACAACACACCCACAACAACACACACACACACACACAACCCACGTATGGGGATACAGAAGGAGAATGTAACGGGGAGTGTGTGTGTGGGGGGGGGGGGAGGGGGGGGGGGGCAAAAAGAAGACAGAATTTGTGGTATTGTAAAGTAAGTAAATATGGTGGTCAACGTCCACAGAAACTATAAGGCTTATTAGGGACGGGGAGAAGGAAAGGGGGGAGGGAGGGTGGGTATGGAGGTAGGGGAAGAAAGAGGGAGATTATGATATTGTTTGTAGAGGCGAGTTTTTAACGCTCTGTTTTTGAGGCACGGGAGGATTGAATGCGACGGATCAATGTTAAAAGGAAGAAATCCATTTTCTTTGGAGCACAGTAAGAAAAAGAGCGTTGGCCAAAGGTTTTAGTTTTGGTTTAAACAAACTTGTATTCATTCATCGTAATCATAAGTTCAACAAATAAGTACAAGAAACACAAAAGCAGTATGCTTATTTGAGTGTTACCTATGGACAAAATGATAATTACACAGACTTTTACGATGGCAAGATCGCAGCATTGTTATCAAAAAGTCACAGGCAAGGTTTTAGTTTTAACATGGGGGATACGAAGTATCCGTGCGTCTGCAGAAGAACGAAGCTGCCGGGAAGGGGTGTACACTGTGAGATGGTCAGAGAGACAGGCAGCAGAAGATAAGTCAGAGAACAAGTTGTGACAAATTGTTGACAGTTTGTAGTCACTGTTCTGGCTTGGACCGGTAAACCAATGAAGAGCTTGAAGAAAGAGGTTGTGCACGATCACGTTGGCATGCTTTAAAGACAAGTTTTGCTGCAGAGTTCTGAATTTTCTCAAGTCTACTGAAGGAAGGGGTGGGGTGCGATTTGATGACGAATTTGTGTATAATTATTCATATCGTGTGTGTGTGTGTGTGTGTGTGTGTGTGTGTGTGTGTGTGTGTGTGTGTGTGTGTGTGTGTGTGTGTGTGTGTGTGTGTGTGTGTGTGTGTGTGTGTTTGCGTGTCTGTTTTTTAAAATCTTGAGTATGATATGTATGCCCCTATGGCTCACTCGGTCGCCCTGATATGACCGTAATGGTTGACTGGGCGTAAAACACCACGGTGCTTACTTACTAGGGCTCATTTGAGAAAGGGCACTCTAAGACCCCACCATCATATTTATTATTTATTGAGAAGTCTACATAGCCTACAGAGACGCACATAATAATTATACGTAGCCTAGCCCACAAGGTCAACCATGGACATATATATATATATATATATATATATATATATATATATAGATAGATATAGATATATAGATATATATAGATATATAGATATAGATATAGATATAGATCCATGGTATAACTTAATCAGATTCCAGGCGAGATCAAGAGCAAGGAGATGAGCTGGACTCTCACGAAGAAGTAAGACGCTTCTGCGAGTCCAGGCGAGATGAAGAAGGTGGAGGTGGTGCTGGACCCACAAGTTAGCCCAGCAGAGATCAAGAGCAGGGAGGTGGAGCTGGCCTTGAGAGCTGGACTTCTTTCGCTTCAGTTGTTTCCCAACGGCGGGGCTACGGACATTGTCTTTGTGACTGTTCTGCATAGCAGTTGGGACAGCAGTTGCGTGGTACGGTGGTCGCCGCGCAATGCCGGACGGACACTGCCTTGATATTTTGTTGTTCTGGCGGTGGTCCACGGCAGCCTTGGTCTTCCGGGTTGGCGCCTGTTTTGAGGTTTCACTCTTCTGTCCCCCTTTTCCCACTCGTCCCCGTCCCTAATAGGCCTTCTCGCCTCCGTGGACGTTAAGCAACACTACTCACTCTATAACTGAACAAACGTGACAGGTGGCAGCGGCTGCAGGCCCGGTGAGTTGGCCGGAACCGAACTTGGACACGATGTCACGGACGGGGATAATATACATTCTTCGTGACTCAGTGTACGTACGTCAGTCATTAGTACGGATCGGTTGAAAGCGGGCATTGCAGAAATCCGCTGCCAAGCCCGCAAGCTGGGACGGAATGGAACCCGACATGATGCGTACAGCCTACGTCCTCTAAACCTGAATGATGGGTTACTTTCAATGGAATTATGTACAGGCTGTACGCGTTTCTAGTTATTTCAGTCGCTCGAACAGCAAATCGGCGGATGCGTTCTAGGCGGAGGTTCTTACTTATGGGTTGGGCCCGAACGAACGGTGAATGATATATTGCTTGCCTGTTTTTGTGTTCCTTAATTGTTATGCCTGTTGTACGCAGCGGTCTCAGTTTTTGGCGGCGCGTTCGGCTCGAGCTCACGTTAATGAGGAACACGAGCTCACGTCACCGGCGGACAAGAGCTCACGTCACCTAGAAACAAGAGATAAAGTCACCGATTAACACTAGATCACGTCACCGAGGAACAAGAGCTAGCGTCACCTAGCAACAAGAGCTAACGTCACCGAGGAAAAGAACTAACGTCATCGAGGAACACGAGCTTATGTCACCGAGGAACAAAAGCTAACGTCACAAAGGAACACGAGCTCACGTCATCGAGGAATAAGAGCTCACGTCACCTAGGAACATGAGCTCAAGTCACCGAGGGGCACGAGCTCACGTCACTGAGAAACACGAGCTCACGTCATCAAGGGACACGAGCTAACGTCCCCGAGGAACAAGAACTAACGTCACCGAGGAGCAAGAGCTCACATCACCGAGGAACACGGGATAACGTCACCTAGGAACAAGAGCTAACGTCATCGAGGAACACGAGTTCACGTCACCGAGGAACAAGAGCTAACGTCACAAAGGAACACGAGCTCACGTCATCCAGGAAAAAGAGCTCACGTCACCTAGGAACGAGAGCTAACGTCACAGAGGTACAAGAGCTCACGTCACCTAGAAACAAGAGCTAACGAACCCTCGAGCCCTAGAACTCGAGCTCACGTCACTGAGGAACAAGAGCTCACGTCTCAGAGGAACAAGAGTTCACGTCACAGAGGAACAAGAGCTCACGTCACCGAGAAACAAGAGCTCACATCACAGAGGAACAAGAGTTCACGTCACAGAGGAACAAGAGCTCACGTCACTGAGAAACAAGAGCTCACGTCACTGAGGAACAAGAGCTCACGTCACTGAGAAACAAGAGCTCACGTCACAGAAGAACAAGAGCTCACGTCACCGAGGAACAAGAGCTCACGTCACCGAGGGACAAGAGCTCGCGTCACCTAGGAACAAGAGTTAACGTCGCCGAGGAACACGAGCTCACGTCACTGAGGAACAAGAACTCACGTCACCGAGGAATAAGAGCTCACGTCACCAAGGAACAAGAGTTCACGTCACCTAGAACACGAGCTCACGTCACTGAGGAACACGAGCTCACGACACTGAGGAACAAGAACTCACGTCACCGAAAAGCACGAGCTCCCGTCACCGAGGAACACGATCTCACGTCACCGAAAAGCACGAGCTCCCGTCACCGAGGAACACGATCTCACGTCACCGAAAAGCACGAGCTCACGTCACCGAGGAACACGATCTCACGTCACTGAGAAACACAGGATGGAAGAGGCCGCCGCTGGGGCCGTAAAAACTGACCAGCTGTGGCGCTAGCTGATGCTGTTGTATCTAGTTCCGCTCATCGTCACTCGATCACGAAAGTTTTTATTTTTATTTTTATATTTTTTATATTTTTTAAGCGATTAACGGATCGGTTTAAACAAACTCGTACCTGATTTATTTTGAAGTTTTTATTTTGATCTCTTTTACCTGTAGGAGAAAACTAATTCTGAGCGTGCTTCGAAAATAGCCGAGCGAGAAATTATGTTTTTAGTTTGGTCACCCAGTTTTACCTTTTGGAGAAAGCGTATTCTCAGCGCACTTCCCAGTCCTTTAAACTGAATGAAGTCGTTCAGATTTCAGTTTTTTTTGTTTTGTTTGCAGTTGTCTAGTTTGCCTGAACGCTTGTTGTTTGTCTCTGCTTGTTGTCATCGGCACGAAGGTGGTTGGCAGCAGCTACAGGTCTTTGAATTCACAAGTTTCCTGACCCATGGCACTGAATAAAGAACTGATTTGAACAGCGTTAAAAATAGCACTCGGGCCAGATGGTTTGGGTTCTCTGCAGTTCTCGCAAGAACTGAATCCATATTCGAAGTGTTTGGGCTACCATTCAATTGTATGCATACAATTAATCGGCTTCGTTGAAAAATCCTGAATTTATTTTTATGCTGATTTTTGGCATTTGTTTACCACAATCAGAGTGTGATTAAAAATGTTACGCCCAAACAAGTTATCAAACCATGTACGTTGGTATTCTACACACACACACACACACACACACACACACACACACACACACACACACACACACACACACACACACACACACACACACACACACGCATTGGTATTTAGCCTTGTTATGTTGCCTGTAGCAGTTTCCTTTCATTTTCTATGCAGCAAACTTACAGTATGTTGTGGAGTCGCCGCCATTGTATCACGTGACAATGAGGTGTCTTAAGGATGCACGGCCACGAAAATAAAATAATAAAAATCTTAGCTATATGTGGATTAAAAAAAACGGCCATGAAAAACCAAAAAAAAAAAAAAAAAAAAAGGAAAAAAGAAAAAACGCCGCAGGTACAGACAATTTTAATAGGTGTCCAAGACGGGCCCGCACCACCCGCGATGTTTTATGTGACGTGACCTGTCGATGACTTCCGTTTGGTTGCTATCCTACACCCGAAGTAGCCAAGGAAGGAAAGAAGACTTCTTCTGACCCAGGCACCAAGCCGCGGTAGCCCGGTGGTGCTTTGAAGTCAGTTATTGAGAGGCAGCTGTGACTGAAAAACAACAGTAGTTGGAGTAAAACTTTAATTCTGTGTTGAAGTTTCGCCACTGTCCAAGGACTGTTCGATGGCTGTAAGAACTATGGACCTATATATACAGGTCCATGGCAAGAACGTCGTAAAAGATCGAGTCTGCACTTAAAGTTGATTCTGGGAGAAAAGTCCCTTGGGGATCCCTGGGAATCGAACCCTCGTTACTGTCGCGCCTCGCTTTCCAGATCGACGGTCTACCAACTGGGTTATAGCGCTCCCCAAAAATTCAGTGTTTCTCTTCGTTATTGGTCACGTGCTGGTGCCAGTTGCGGCGTGGCCTCACTTTGGCTGGAACCACTGGTCGGCTAAGTCCAGCAAGATTTTTCTTCTCAGTTCTGGCCCCTCCCCCAACCCCTACATAGCTGATGCACCTGCATAATTATAATAGAGTGCTCTTTCAAAGCGGTACGGTTTTCCATGTCGGTGGTTACTCTCACTTCAGTGTTGCACTGGACACATCCTACTTCTCCTTGTCCTTACGAGGTTTGGGATGGAGTAGTAAGTAAGTGAACATGGTGCTTAACGTCCACAGAAACCATAAGGCTTATTAGGGACGGAAAGAAGGGGGATAAGGGGGTATGGAGGGAGGGGGGAGGATGTAGATTATATACCTATCGCTACACTGTCACCACCAGAATGACTCCTGCATTAAGGTGGGCGGCGATGAGAGCCATTTTAATGTTTTATTAATTGTGAAGGACAAAGTCACGAGACAGTGTCCACAGACTGTAGAATCACATGCGACCGCAGTGAGTCTGCTCAGAGAGCGGAGAACAGCGCTATATAAAAGCGATCAACAACAACAACACACCACAACTTTTGAAGAGAAAGGAGAACCGTAGCGGATTCGAACCGAGGTCCCTCTGCTTACCAGCCTAACGCCTTACCGCTAGGCCAAACCGGCTCACAAGAGGAGGGGGTGGAGCTGGGCTCTCACAGGGAGCTGGACAGTCCTTTTGCTTCAGGTTTCAGCAGTTGCATTTCGGACACTGTCTTTGTGACTTTGCTCCGCACAGCTGTTGAAACAGCAGTTATGGAAGTATACAAGTTGCCGCTTCAGTCGCGCAGGACGGCGTGTGAGCCGGTTTGGCCTAGCGGTATGGCGTTAGGCTGGTAAGCAGAGGGACCTCGGTTCGAATCCGCTTCGGCTGTCCTTTCTCTTCAAAAATTGTGGTCTGTGGACACTGTCTTGTGACTTTGTCCTTCATAATTAATGAAACATTAAAATGGCTCTCATCGCTGCCCTATCTTAATTCAGGAGTCATTCTGGTGGTGACAGTGTAGCCATAGGTACATTATAATCTCCCTCTCCCCACACCTCCATACCCCCTTCCCCCCTTCTCCCCGTCCCTAATAAGCCTTACGGTTTCTGTGGACGTTAAGCACTATCTTTACTTACTTACTGACGGCGTCCCCACCTCCTTAATTTCATCGTTGTTCTGGCGGTGGCTGACTGTCTCTTCGGTCTTTACGGCGGGTCGGAACGCTTGGACGAGCTATTCAGTGTTATCTCTACCCCCCCCCCCCCCCCCCCACCACCACCACCACCACCACCTCCACACACACACACACCCCTGCTTCCCCCCTCTCCTCCTCCCTTTCCCCGTCCCCAATAATAATAATATTAATAATAATGTACATTTATCATGCGCTCATCAACGCCCTGAGCGCTCACATGATACATATTAACCTAAATATGATATTCTATATACACACGTAGAGCACAGTCCCACCACTGAAAAGAACCCACACAAAGCACCATACGGAAAGACAAACAACCCCTCTCCACCCCCACCCCCCCTCCACCCCCCGCCCACCTACACACACACAAAAACCACAATGAATTCAAATGTGTACGACACTGATCTGTATCATACGTCATACATGCGTCATACACACACACACACACACACACACACTCACACACACACTGACACACACCACACACACACACACACACACACACACACACACACACACACACACACAATGACTGTAGCAGAAACAGGGTACTGATATTAGCTGGAGCGAAAATACCGTGAGATGCGGAAGGTTTTCAGTTTGGCTTTAAAAGATGACAGGGTTATAATAATAAGCTTTATGGTTTCCGTGGACGTCAAGCACCATGTTTACTTACTTAGTGCGGTACTCAGTGGCTGGTACAGATACCGGACTCGTAAAAAGTACATGTATCCCGCTAGTTGCCCCGGAGTTATTGGCTGCAAACCAATCTCGTCATTATACTCACGATGATTTTAAGACCATTGGCACGTACTACCGTTGAACTGTACAACAACGGCCGGTTCGCGCTCTGTTGGTGGTGGGTACAGATGCAGGACTCATAAAACGTACATGAAGTCCCTTTGAGCCGGGATTTGCTGAGGAAAAATTAATTCAACTTATCTCGAGTCCCATCCCCGATAAACTGTCTAAATTCCAAATGAGGCACGTCGGTCCTGAACTAAAGTATGTTGTACACAGTAAATCAACCTTTCTTGGATGATAGGCGGATTAACAGGCGGGTGCAAATTAGGTTTATTTTATTTCCTCCTCCTCCTCCTCCTCCTCTCCCTCTCTCTTGACTGAATCTAAACTACAATCCATGTAAAATCAAGTTTTCGAGTTCGAGTTCGAGTCCCCCCCCCCCCCCTCTCTCTCTCTCTCTCTAATTATGTCTGGCGATTTGAACAGTAGAACAGCCAGCAATTCTCAGATTAATTCAATGAACGATAATATATTTCAATCGTTGCAGGAGAGCCAGCCAGTAAATCTGAACAGAAAGTCTCAGGACAATGTTGTAAACAACTACGGAAAGCTTTTGTTAAATCTGTGTACCACTTTTGACCTTTGTATTCTGAATGGTGTATGTAAAGGTGACCTTCAAGGTTGCTATACGTACATCTCAGAGACTGCTTATTTTGTTTTGTCAAATGATTTGTATGCACTTATCAATTCCACGTGTGAACTTTGTGTCACTGGACGTATTGAATCGGATCACATGCCACTTACATTCCGTGTTATATTTCCAAAGGAAAATGTGTGCAGTGATGAAGTTTCTCAGCATGAGCAAATAATTGAAAAGTTTGTCTGGGATAACCTCAGTGTACAAACGTTTATAAGTCTAATGTGTACAGATGAAATTTGTGCGATACTTGACGAAGCTATTAGCTTGATTGATCTTGACATAGACAAAGCCTTGGATATATTTAATATCTGCATCAAAGAAAAGGCTGAATGCATGAAGAAGCAGATAACGATAATTTAAAAAAAATGGGAGGAAGCTAGACGAATGGTTTGACTGGGAGTGTAAAATGGGAAGAAGAAATGTCCGAAGGCTTTTGAAGAAATATCATCGTTCACTGCTCGCTGATGACCGCAGTGCTTTTTGTCTCGCAAGAAGGGAATACAAAAATGTGTTGAAGAATTTTTTTAAATATTTTTATGATGTTCTTTTGGACAAATTTATTTCATCAGTGAAAAATCAGAAAGACTTTTGGGAATCTGTACATAGATATCACCCAAAAGAAAGTCCGTCTATAATAATATTTCATTGGATAGTTGGTTTCAGCATTTTAGAGCATTACTTGAAAAAGAAGTAGATTTTGACTTTGACGATGAAAATGCTGTTCAGGACAACAAAAGTTCTCTCAATCGCCCAATTTCCAAGGAAGAAATCTTGTTTGTATTCAAAAAGTTGAAGAATAAAAAAGCAGCTGGACCAGACGGAATAATAGGAGAAATGTTGAAAAACTCGGGAACTTATGTAACTTTTTCTTAAAGTTGGCCCCGAAAATTTGTATTCTTTTAAGAAAGGGATGTATAACAATTGCAATCATATGTTTACACTGGTATTTTAGACATCAACAATTTCTACAGTACAACCGTTTTCCTTGAACCGCAAATTGTATGTTGCTTTTATAGACTTTGAGAAAGCTTTCGATTCTATAAACAGAAAACTCGAAAAATTGAATCAATGGAAAATTGTATCGTTGCATTAAAAGCATGTACAACAGTGTTAAAGTTAGAGTTAGATGTGGATCTAAGATGACTGATTACATTAATTGTACGTTTGGGGTGAAACAGGGGATGTTTGCAGCCCAGTTTTATTTTCTCTCTTTATAAACGAGCTGGCTTTAGAAGTTATTCGGTGCCTCGTTTATCAATGATTATTTTGAATTATTTATTTTGATATTGGCTGATGATGTTGTTCTGTTGTCAGAAACGGCTATTGGTTTACAGACACAATTGAACAGTTTGCAAAGGGCATCCTCCTCCCTTCAGTTAAAAGTAAATATGAGTAAAAGTAACATAGTTGTTTTTAGAAAGGGTGGTTACCTGGGTGCAAGGGAAAGATGGACGTATGATAGTGTTGTATTGCCAGTTGTGAATGTGTATAAATATTTAGATGTTCTCTTCTCCACGAAACTGAGTTTTACTGCGTCATGTCATGATCTTACAAGTAAAGCTAAGAATGCAGCATTATGTATTATGCAGAAGTTGCGAATGTTGAATAATAATAGTTTTGAATTATTTCTGAAATTATTTGATTCTCAAGTGCAACCCATCGCTCTCTATGGTGCTGAGCTACGGGGTCTTGAAACAGCAGCGGTTCATTGCGAAAAGGTACACTTATTTGCGCTGAAAAGGTTTTCAGGAGTTGAGATGCGAACGCCAAATGACCTTGTCTATGGTGAAACAAATAGGTATCCATTATTTGTGAACTCTGCAGTAGGATGCATATGCTACTGTTAAAATTAACGAGAATGGAGGCGTCCAAATTACCAAGCAAAGCTTATAGGATGTTATATATATTAGATGAACGAGGTAAAAGGAATTGTATGGTTGAATCAACGTGTGGAAGAAATGAACCAGTTTTTACATGTTTTTCGTGAAAGATTAGTTGTTTGTCGGTGGCAAGAATGGCATTCCCATATTGAGACTAGCGATAGATTTAATGTTTATAGGACATTTTGCGCCATTCATGATACGAAAACATATCTGAAGATGAATATTGAGAGGCATTTGAAATTAATAATGACAAGATTTCGATTGGGTATTTCAGACATTTTTGTACATTATTACCGATACAAAAGACACACTGATAATGACCTGATTTGTCCATTATGTAGAGTAGCACAAGAAACTTAATTACATTTTGTTCTATGTTGCCCTGTGCTAAGTGCTTTAAAGGACAAGTCCAAGGTTTGGGGTGATTTTTGACACGGTTTCCGTTAAAGCTCGCTGTGCACGATAATGTAGGTGAAATTATGATCTGAGGGTTATAAATGCACGAAAAAAAGGCATTTTCTGTCGCACTGAAAGCATCGCCATGACGCCAGAATCATGTGCACATATGCGCTCTACGTCACTCTGGAGAGTCGCTGCAAAATGGCCAACTCGAGCTCCGAAGATGAAGCTAATACCTGGCCCGAGAGACCCACAAGGATACAGCCGTATCAGTTTGAGCCTGTCAGGCAGGATTCTGAAAGAGTACCAGAACATCGTGTCAGCAGCAGAATTGCCAGGATTGGCAATACGGACTGGGAAGTAAGCCATTTTCCTCACCACAGAGGATCATGTACCGGTCGGCCTTTTGTATTGCGATGAGACGACTGAAGTGTCTCATTTGATCGACTTTGTTTTTTGTTTTTTCACTCAGCCGCTTGATCAAACATGACTGATCCATGACAGAACTTCATTTTCTGTGTACCATGATAGAAATTATTATTATCTATTACTTCCAAGGTTGTGAGTAATGTGACTAAATCATCAGCGAGTGACGATTTGCTTCATGTAAATTGCAATGTAACAAACCGAACACAAACTTGCTTTCGGTCAACGCAAGTCGTATACTGTTTACGATGTGTGTGGGTACTAGTGTTATATTGAAGGCCCTTTTATTTTGTTGTTGTTATTGTTCAAAGTCTGCTTCGCATATTCGTTTATCGTTCGTTTTGTTTCAGGTGTTCTGCAGTCTGCTTTGGTGCTTTTTGCACAGAAGAAAATGCTGTTGGCTTCAAATTCCGCTTTGATTAGCGGTATTCAAGAAAGTTTGAAAACCTTAGACTTTTCCTTTAAGAGTGCAATTTATCCCGTCGAAATTCTACAAATTTCCAAGCCTTTTTCAATTAAGCCTGCTGCTGGCATCTAACAATGAAAATATTGTGAGAAATTTGTCAGTGTATTCAAGTTATACAAAGCCTTTAAGTTGCGTAGCATTTTAAGTTCATAATTCAATCACACTGTCATTGTCAATACGGAGTCTAGTACATTGTCTTTAGTTTGTTGGTTTTCTTGCTCATAGGCACAGTTATAGTATGTACTGTGAGGTGATAGGTCATCCACCCGCACCCCTTCATGAGGGGCAACGGCCTAAATGAATAAATCATCCGTATCCGTATCCGTCTCTCTCTCTCTCTCTCTCTCTCTCTCTCTCTCTCTCTCTCTCTCTTCTGCGTGTGTGTGTGTGTGTGTGTGTGTGTGGTTAGGGCGGTGTGTGTGTGTATGTGTGTGTGTGTGTGTTCGTGTGTGTGTGTGTGTGTTCGTGTGTGTGTGTGTCAGTGTGTGTGTGGTTAGGGCGGTGTGTGTGTATGTCGGTCAGTGTGTGTGTGTGTGTGTGTGTGTGTGTGTGTGTGTGTGTGTGTGTGTGTGCATGTGTCTGTGTCTGTGTCTGTGTGTAGCCTAGAGGCCCCCTATGCGGGATGTTTTTGTTTTTTTATCAGTCGTAAAACGCCCAGGGCCGTAAGCCGGCGTGTTGTATAATGATTGTACCATCATGTACCAGATGGTTTCTGTGGACGATAAGCAACACTGAAACGAAAAGTCCGATACGTTTAGCCGGCACTGAAAGAGAGCAAAGAGGTTCGGCATCGATCTACTTTTCCCGCCATTACATAAGGGTCGTGACGTCAATGTCCAAGATTAGCCCACCGCGCCGTGACCTTGCCCCGACTGGCCGCTGGGTCAAACCAGCCGCAGCCGCGCGTTTACAGGCTCTTTTCCCCCCTAAAGTTCCACTGATTAGCTCTCTCCGAGCATCGCGGCTTTCCGG
>JABMCL010002885.1:855000-862500 GCA_018857735.1 Alviniconcha marisindica | reverse complement strand
GAGAGGAGAGAGAGAGAGAGAGAGAGAGAGAGAGAGAGAGAGAGACAGACAGACAGACAGACAGACTGACAGACAGACTGGCAGAGAAAAAGGGAAGCGAGATCGTGCGTGCGTGCGTACGTGTGTGTGTGTGTGTGTGTGTGTGTGTGTGTGTGTGTGTGTGTGTGTGTGTGTGTGTGTGTGTGTGTGTGTGTGTGTGTGTGTGTGTGTCTGTCTGTCTGTTTGTCTGTCTGTGTGTTTGTTTGTGAGAGTGCTTGCGTGCGTGCGTGTGTGCGTGCGTGCGTGCGTGTTCGTGCGTGTGGTGCGTGCGTGCGTGCGTGCGTGCGTGCGTGCGTGCGTGCGTGCGTGCGTGCGTGCGTGCGTGTGTGTGTGTGTGTGTGTGTGTGTGTGTGTGTGTATGTGCCTGCGGGGGAGAGTGAGTGAGGTGTAGAGTGAGCTATGTAATGCATTATTCAGCTACGTGACCTTGTGTACTGTTGTAATGTTCCGTGTATACCGCTTTGAGCCCCACACATGTATTATACAGGCATTATGCCCGTCAGAAATGCATTTACTATTATAATTATTATTATTATTATTATTATTATTTAATTTTACTACTACTACTACTATTACTACTACTACTACTACTACTACTACTACTGTTGTTGTTGTTGTTAGTATTGTTGCTGTTGTTGCTGCTGCTGCCGTTGTCTGGGCTCGGCTTGATTGGCCTGGGCTAGGTTAGGCTGGGCGAGGTAGGACGAGCTAGCTAGGTTAGGCTAGGCTAGGCTACGTTAGGCTGGGTTAGGCTAGGTTAGGCTGGGTTAAGATGGCTAGGCTGGGCCAGGCTGGGTTTGGATGGGCTAGGCTAGGTTAGGCTGATTTAGGGTAGGCTAAGCTAAGTTAGGATAGGTTAGGATGGCTAGGCTAGGCTAGGCTGGGTTAGGATGACTAGGCTAGGCCAGGCTGGGTTAGGATGGGCTAGGCTAGACTAGGCTGGGTTAGGATGGCTAGGTTAGGCCAGGCTGGGTTGCCGACTAGGATAGGCTAGGCTAGGTTAGGCTGGGCTAGGTTAGGTTAGGCTGGGCTAGGCTAGGTTAGGCTGGGCTAGGTTAGGTTAGGATGGACTAGGTTAGGCTGGGTTAGGCTGGGCTAGGTTAGGTTAGGCTGGGCTAGGTTAGGTTAGGTGGGCTAGGTTGGCTGGGCTAGTTTAGGTTAGGCTGGGCTAGGTTAGGTTAAGCTGGGCTAGGTTAGGTTAGGCTGGGCTAGGTTAGTTTAGGCTGGGTTAGGCTGGGCTAGGTTAGGTTAGGATGGGCTAGGTTAGGTTAGGCTGGGTTAGGTTAGGCTGGTTAGGCTGGGCTAAGTTAGGTTAGGCTGGTTAGGCTGGGCTAGGCTAGGTTAGGCTGGGTTAGGATGGGCTAGGCTAGGTTAGGCTGGGTTAGGGTGGCTAGACTAGGCCAGGCTGAGTTGCCGACTAGGATGGGCTAACCTAGCTAGGTTGCGCCGTGAGGTTTCTGAGTCCTGCCTCTGCTGAGTCAGTACGGTTGTCCCTAACTACTTAGGGATAGGCCGATATGCGGTCGGCGGCCCGGCGAGGACAGTGACTGACTGACCAAGCCCCGCATCATCATCAGTACTGACTGAGTCAGTCTTGCCGCTCTGCGGTCAGCTCCGGCGGCGGAACTATCAGTGTATGTATATCAGAATCGAATCTTTCTCAAACAGCCTGGCGTGAAAATCACAACGGACGATCACAAGCGGATCAACCGTGAACAAGTGACACTGACAGGCAGGCAACTGACCAGGCCATTGTGTTCAGCTGCTCAGTAATGACGCCAATCAATACTGAGGAGGGGTCATTGGGTTAAAAATAACACCTAACCATCGAGCGCCTGTATCGGGCAGGCGGTCCCTCCCACACGCTCGTACACTGACACACCACACGACTGATCATCATCGACTTACATCGCTATCAACACGAGCAGTTGTAGCAACTGTCCAAGCTTTCTGAGTAACAAATTAGTATCAGCTTCAGCAGAGCAGTAGCAGCGATGAGACCAGGAGGGCGATCTCAGACGGAAAGTGATCAATACGAGCACAAAAAATAATTACACAACTCTCCCACCACGACAGCCACAAATAATGGTCAAGCATGCGGTTAACGAGGTACGAAAATAGACCTCGCGTTTTCAAGGGCACGTCACTCGCGAGGCCGACGGACCAATGAGAGAACAGCTCCGCGTCTACGAAGCACCGCGCAAGCTCGTGCGGCAGCAAAGCGCCCGACTGTAGCGATGTCCGAGGCAATAATTATTAGTCCGTGGTGTTTGCTGGGGCCGGGGCCAAATGGTGAAAATCGACACAGTGTGATGTGGATTTAGGTGCAGGAGGAAGTTCTCGGTGGTGAGTAGCATCTTTTCTCATACACTGGTTAGCGTGTCGCGGGGTGTCGATTTCGGCAGAGTGCCGAGTACCGCTGACGCATAATGCATGACGATTGACCTTGAATCGGGGCTGGCCTCAGTGCCGCTTCGCCCGTAACACGTCAATCATTTCCGTGGGGTGGGCCCTCTTGGGGTGCACGCACTAGACACTAAAATTATATATGCGTAATTTTTTTCTTCTTCTTCTTCTTCTTCTTTAGCACAACAGCAGCTAAAAAAAAAACAACTACATTTGATATGGATACATAAAATCCGATATATATATATATATATATATATATATATATATATATATATATATATATATATATATATATGCGGGATACATAACAACAACAGCTAAAACTGCATTTGATATGGATACATAAAATCCGATATATATGGATACATAACAACAACTGCATTTGATATGGATACGTAAAATCCGATATATATATATATGGATACATATCCCCCACCCCCCACCCCGTTTCCTCAATCACGTCAGTGCATGGCGCGGGGCGAGTGGAGTCATATGTAAATATTCAAGATTACTTGATTATGTCATCAGAGATTACTCGTGGCTTAACATAATATGTATATTATACCACAGCTCGACTGAGTAGCCTGACGACAAATGACCACACACTGCATTTACTCAGTCAAGGCCGCGGCACAAAAGATACGTAATATAAAAAGCCGGGTCATTGTATCAATAAGCAAAATCGTAATTAGTTACATCAGTGACCGCTGTAATACGTACACACACACAGACACACACACAGACACAGACACACACACACACACACACACACACACACACACACACACACACACACACACACACACACACACACACACACACATGTATATATATGATGTGAATGTATGTCCTGTGGATGGATACATCTCTCTCTCTCTCTCTCTCTCTCTCTCTCTCTCTCTCTCTCTCTCTCTCTCTCTCTCTCTCTCTCTCTCTCTCTCTCTCTCTCTCTCTCTGTTTCCTTACGTGTATGGTACAAGGCGAGCGCGTAATTCATATATAGCCTATGAATACATAAAATCCTCTCTGTCTCTCTGTCTCTCTGTGTCTCTGTCTGTCTCTGTCTCTGTCTGTCTCTCTCTCTCTCTGTCTCTCTGTCTCTGTCTCTGTCTCTGTGTCTCTTCTCTCGTCTCTGTCTCTGTGTCTCTGTTCTCTCTCTCTCTCTCTCTTCTCTCTCTCTCTTCTCTCTCTCTCTCTCTCTCTCTCTCTCTCTCTCCTCTCTCTCTCTCTCTCTCTCTCTCTCTCTCACAGTCCTTGTCAGTAAAACAAAGTTTTCGAGTTGGAGTTGGAGTTTTGTTTGCTACTTTATGGCGGCCAGCGCATATATATATATATATATATATATATATATATATATATATATATATATATATATATATATATATATATATATATATATTCCTGTGTTTGTTTTTAAAGAAAAATATGTGACTGCAGTATCGACATTCCCACAACTATCTGACTCACTCACTACTCGTGACACGCCGCATCACTTCGTAACCGTTTTGGATGTAACTGAAGTTGAATGAACTGCGAGAAAGTAGAATGGCTTGGGAATGCCGCAGGATACTATACCTCGCTATAGTTTAAGGTTCAGCGTTGCTTTACGTCCACAGAGACTACCGTAAGGACTACAAGGGACGGCCGGAAACCCAGGACGGCCACCTCGACTTTCACAGTGAGCTCTGACGCATTAGTCGGTTGGTTGAAGTGTTACTTTATGTCCACAGAAACCGTAGGCCACGACGGCCATCTCGACTTTCACACAGCTCCTGACGCACACTCCGAGCACCGCTTTCCGGCACCTTCCTCCAAAGGAGGATGTCGTAAACCAGTGCTTGGAGTTTGTTCCTGACGCTTTAGTCTGACCTATATATAATATATATAGGCTTTGAAAAGAGAGCGTTAGACGGCTTGGATTCTTCCCGCTATAGTATGAACTACCCTAAATATTATAGACTTTGAACAGAGAGCAGTAGATATATGCTAGCTGTAGATTCTTCCCTCTCTGATCTGACCTACCATGTTACGGGTTTCGAAAAGGGAACATTTGACAGCTTTGGATTCTTCCCACTACAGTATGAACTACCTTAAATATTATACGGTTTGACTTTTATGGAGAGCAGTAGATAGGCTAGCTGTGGATTCTTCCCTCTGTGATCTTACCTACCCTATTATTGGCTTTGAACGGGGAACCTTACACATCTCTGGATTCTTCCCTCTGTGATCTGACCTACCCTATTATTGGCTTTGAACGGGGAACATTACACAACTCTGGATTCTTCCCTCTGTGATCTGACCTACCCTATTATAGACTTTGAACGGGGAACCTTAGACAACTCTGGATTCTTCCCTCTGTGATCTGACCTACCCTATTATAGACTTTGAACGGGGAACCTTAGACAGCTCTGGATTCTTCCCTCTGTGATCTGACCTACCCTATTATAGACTTTGAACGGGGAACATTAGACAGCTCTGGATTCTTCACTCTGTGATCTGACCTACCCTATTATAGACTTTGAACGGGGAACATTAGACAGCTCTGGATTCTTCACTCTGTGATCTGACCTACCCTATTATTGGCTTTGAACGGGGAACATTAGACAGCTCTGAGTTCTTCCCGGTGTAGTATGAACTACCCTAAATATTATAGGCTTTGAAAAGGGAACATTAATCAGCTCTGGGTTCTTCCCGCTGTAGTATCAACTACCTTAAATATTATAGGGTTTGAATAGAGAGCAGTAGATAGGCTAGCTCTAGACTCTTCCCTCTACGATCTGACCTACCCTATTATAGGCTTTGAGCAGGGAACATTGGACAACTGTGGACTCTTCCTGCTATAATATGAACTACCCTAAATATTATAAGGTTTGAAGAGGGAACATTAGACAACTGTGGACTCTTCCTGCTATAATATGAACTACCCTAAATATTATAAGGTTTGAAGAGGGAACATTAGACAACTGTGGACTCTTCCTGCTATAATATGAACTACCCTAAATATTATAAGGTTTGAAGAGGGAACATTAGACAACTGTGGACTCTTCCTGCTATAATATGAACTACCCTAAATATTATAAGGTTTGAAGAGGGAACATTAGACAACTGTGGACTCTTCCTGCTATAATATGAACTACCCTAAATATTATAAGGTTTGAAGAGGGAACATTAGACAACTGTGGACTCTTCCTGCTATAATATGAACTACCCTAAATATTATAAGGTTTGAAGAGGGAACATTAGACAACTGTGGATTCTTCCCTCTATAATCCGACCTACCCTGTTACAGGCTTTGAAGACTGAACATTAGACAGCTCGGGATTCTTCCCTCTGTATGTTGATGATGATCGCTTTTTATATAGCGCTATACTCTGCTCTCGAGCAGACTCCCTGCGCTTTAGTCGCGGCATGTGATTCTGAATGAGCGACTGTCATTTTTCTTCTTCTGCGTTTAATTTTTTTAAAATTAATAACGCGTTTTGAATATCCACCGAAGTCATGTGTGCTTACAGCGCTGTTTGGTTGTTACATGGCTGGTGCCACGTGAAACTGCTGCCGTCTTGGTGCGTTCTGTGTACACACCATAGCTTACAGCCATGCACCATGTCAGTTCACGTCACTTCATGCAAAACCACGTGCATATAGGGTGCGTGCGTGTTTAGCTGTAACCTGCCACCTGCACTTTTGGCAGAATGGCCAGGATCTTTTACGTGCTACTGCGATAACACGAGGGTGGAACGAATACCGAAACAAGAGTCTACACAGAAAGTTGACCCTGGAGAAGAAAATTCTCCGGCCGCACCGGCCTCGATCCCATGACCTTTCGATCACGAGTCCGACTGAATGGTCTGACCTTGTCCAAGGCTTTAAGAGAGACTGTTAATTGCTATATTCTGACTTCTCCAAGGCTTTACTGAAGAGAGAATGTTAGACAGTTTAGGATTTTCTTAGTTAGTAGCCGTTTTAAGAGAACCGTCGACAGCTCTGGAATCTCTATGCTGTATTCTAACCGACCCTCAACTAAAAACAACAACAACAACAACAGCAAACAAAAATAATCAACCAATAACTTTGAAAGGTATGAATTCTCCAGGGATTTAAGAGAGAACCCACAGCAGCTCTGGGTTCTCAACACCTGTGAAGGCCGGGACTAATTTTTGCGGCGTCCGAGGTATCCCACAGACGAGGGGTTGCATTTATTTGAGGTGTAGAAGATTAAGATGAATCGGTCATGGTCACAAATTTGAAACAGAACGGGGCCCAGAGCCCTCTCGTGCATAATCAACAGGCAAGGGAGTTAATTCAAGTTCGAAATACGTAACACAAGTAGGCTCCAACTGTGATAACGAAGACCCGATCAGTCACCTACGGTCACTCTTCCCTGGCATGCGTAGAGGATGTATCTCTGGTTGAATTTGTGTACCTTGTATTTGCACGCATGCCAGGTGAGAGTGACCGTAGGCGACTCGGGTCTTTGTTGTACTTGTGTTACGTATTTCGAGCGCCAGTTAACTCCCTTGTCGGTCATGGTCATGTTTGTGCATCCCTGCAACAGCACCTTCTCACCCCAAACCCTCCCCCCACAGACTCCCCACACTCCGAGCATCGCTTTCCGTCGGCCACCGTCCTTCCAAACTCGGCCAATTGATGTACGTCGCCATGAAGGCACTACTGTATCCCCCGCGCAGCTGGCCCACGGACGCGGTCAGCGCCCTTCGAAAGGTTTGGGTACTAAGACTGTGGAAGCAACCGAGTGCCCAAGCACGCATGTAAACATGAGGCGCATCCACCCCGGGTAAAAAAGAAAAGAAAAAAAGAGTTCCGTCTCGATTCGAACGGTTTTGGTTTTATTTGAGCTGGCGCCGTAAGCAACATGGTCAGTTTGGAGTTTGACACCGCTCAACAACAAACGTTTGATATAACTGGAGTTGTTTGTAACAAACTTACTACTGTTTGAGCACCAACAAAAAACTGCTCGTTAGCTGACAATTTTCTGGACCCTATGGCGTAACTAAACTAAATACGGCAGTGGTTGAAGGAAGGATGTCGTAA
>JABMCL010002885.1:840000-842500 GCA_018857735.1 Alviniconcha marisindica | reverse complement strand
CAGTTATTTGGAGAATAGACCCCATTTTTTTTCTCCTGAGTTTGTCTTTTGAAGGAAGAGAGAGTATAAATTATAGCAGACGGTGCCTGACGTCATGGGGGGAAGACAAAAGTCACAAAGACAGTGTCCCTAAACCACTTTGAAGAGAGGGGAGAGCCGAAGCGGGTTCGAACCGTGGTCTCCCTTCTGCTTACCTGCGTAACGAACGCCTTACCGCCAGGCCAGACCGGCTGACTCTTTCACGCTCGTTTCTTTTCTTTGTTTTCTTGGGCTTAACCCTTTCACTGCCGTGATGGCACTTGAAAATGACTAATAAAAGTGCCAAATCTGAAACCCGTAAGCCTTTTTGCCTTCTTTTTCGCACCGGCATGTGAAAGGATTTTCATCAAAACGCACAGCATTGAAAGTAGATGTGCTAAAGGACCGGAAAATATATCGTTTGCAGGTGCGTGCGTGCATCTGTCAACCCGGAAATTTTACGGGCTGGGGCGGTGAAGGGGTTAACGTCCACACCGACCGACTACGCGAGGTCTATTATGGACGGGGAAGTTGGGGTGATCGGGTATATATGAATAGCTCTCCACAAACGCTCCGACTAGCAAAAGCAAGCAAGACCGCCGCCACCACAACAATAGATATTAAGGTGGTGGGGGAGCCAGCCAGTGCAAAGCAGCTTGTGTACTCTGCACCACGCTCTTTCAACAGTTGTGGGAGAACCAGCTGTTGAGCTTCAAACCCGTCCTCTAAAAGCATGCGAATGTGTGTGTGTGTGTGTGTGTGTGTGTGTGTGTGTGTGTGTGTGTGTGTGTGTGGTGTGTGTCCACTAAAAGCATGCGAATGTGTGTGTGTATGTGAGTGTTTGTGTGTGTGTGTGTGTCCATTAAAAGCATGCGAATGTGTGTATGTGTGTGTTTGTGTGTATGTGTGCGTGTGTATGTGTGTGTGTGTGTGTGTGTGTGTGTGTGTGTGTGTGTGTGTGTGTGTGTGGTGTGTAAGCGTGCGTGCGTGCGTGTGTGTGTGTGTGTGTGTGTGTGTGTGTGTGTGTGTGGTGTGTGTGTGTGTGTGTGTGTGTGTGTGTGTGTGTGTGACAGACAGACAGACAGACAGACAGAAAGAGAGAGAGATTTTTGTTTTTAATCCACCTCGACATTTGGAAGTGTCATCTATACTTTTAGAGTCCGTTACACTCCTTTTGGCGCACTGCGGTCGTCGTTCGACGTTCACGTCTTCTCGCCGTAGGCTGTTGTTAACGAAAGCACCATGGTTTCCGCAGTTTCCCGCTATGGGCCTCATCTCTGGAACGACTTACCGTTATGACGTAGGATACTTGTACTGTAACTCGCTCTTCTTTTCAAAAAACAACAACATCTATGTGCAAGGGAGCTTGGTTGAATTCAGATTCCAGTCCTCTCTCTGTCTCTCTACCTCTGTATTTTTCTCTGTCTGTCTGTCTCTGTCTCTGTCTCTCTGTCTCTGTCTCTCTCTCTCTCTCTCTCTCTCTCTCTCTCTCTCTCTCTTCTCTCTCTCTCTCTCTAGAGACAACACACACACAGAGTCTTGCCTGCTCCCTGTCTTGTCTTCTCTCTGCTGTCTGTGTCTGCTGTCTGTCTCTGTCTGTCTGTCTGTCTGTCTGTCTGTCTGTCTGTCTCTCTCTCTCTCTCTCTCTCTCTCTCTCTCTCTCTCTCTCTTCTCTCTCTCTCTCTCCTCTCTCT
This sequence comes from Alviniconcha marisindica, assembly GCA_018857735.1. Lineage (NCBI taxonomy): Eukaryota > Metazoa > Mollusca > Gastropoda > Provannidae > Alviniconcha > Alviniconcha marisindica. The sequence continues at coordinate 840,788 of JABMCL010002885.1, read as the reverse complement.
CTCTCTCTCTCTCTCTCTCCCATATAAACTACACACACAAACACACTATACTATATATATATATATATATATATATATATATATATATATATATATATATTATATATATATACACGTGTGTGTGTGTGTGTGTGTGTGCGTCCGTGCTTGCGTGCGTTGCGTGCGTGCGTGCGTGCGTGCGTGCGTGCGTGTGTGTGTGTGTGTGTGTGTGTGTGTGTGTGTGTGGAGAGAGAGAGAGAGAGAGAGGGTGTGTGTGTGTGTGTGTGGTGTGTGTGTGTGTGTGTGTGTGTGTATGTGTGTGTGTGTGTGTGTGTGTGTGTGCGTGTGTGTGTGTGTGTGTGTGTGTGTGTGTGTGTGTGTGTGTGTGTGTGTGTGTGTTTGTCGTGTGCTGCGTGCGTGCGTGCGTGCGTGCGTGCGTGCGTGCGTGTGTGTGCGTGCGTGCGTGTGTGTGTGTGTGCGTACGTGCGTGCGTGTGTGTGATTTTTGTGTTTAATCTAACTCGACATTTGGAAGTGTCATCTATCTTTCTCGGCCACTCGGTAAGGATTTGTACTTTGTTGCAACAAAAATAGAGACGACTGTGCAAGGGTCTGGGGGATTGAGGTGCTGATGAAGATTTTCTGAGACAAAGAAGGGGCCATTTGCACCCGGAAAGTCTCGTGTGACGACGTCGGGGTATCGTTGTTGCTGCTTTCGGTGAAGAGAGAATTGAAGAAAACAAAGATTGCCTGACTTCGTAAATCAATACGTCTCCTTCTGTTTCCTCTCTTCTGTTCTCTTCTCTTCTT
>JABMCL010002885.1:820000-825000 GCA_018857735.1 Alviniconcha marisindica | reverse complement strand
AATGTTTCGTCCTGTTGTGTGGACACTGACCTTTGTGGGGTCAGGACGGCCTTGGATTAGGCGTGTATTCGGTTTTCAGTGCTCCGCCATGTAGAAAGTTCAAGTGGCGGAGTTGCAAGAGTCCGGCTGGTTTTCCCGCCGTGCAGTCGAGGTCAAGGCAGTTACGGTCTGAGCCCTTAAGTAAACATGGTGCTTAACGTCCACAGAAACCACAAGGTTTATTGGGGACGGGCGATCTGAGCCTTTGCTTTTGGTTGAGTTTAATTAAATACCTAGTGTTTACTCGCAGGCCACGTCAGAGTTACCGCTGGCGATTCGGGTCTTTCTTCTTGTTTTCGCGTGACGTCTTTCCAGCGCCCATAGTTCAGGAGCTGTGTGAGAGTCGAGGTGGCCGTCCTGGGCTGTCCGTCCTAACGAGCCTTCTGGTTTCCGTGGACGTAAAGCTATATTGAACCGTGCTTCGGCATTGGTCACAGCTTGTCCCTAATATGTCAACCGACATCTGAGGACATTAAGCATCCCTTCATCATCATCTCCAGCGCTGATTAACTCCCTTCGTTGATTCCGGCCATGTTGCGGCTTGTTTGTTTGTTTGTTCGTTTGTTTGTTTGTTTTGTCTTTCCGAGCAACAATTGTGTACTGTCGGGAGTCTGCCGTCTTTGTTGTTGCTGTTGTTATTTGTTTTGTGTGTTCAAAAATGTGACACAGAATGACTGTTAGCTGTTTTGATATAATATGTGCAATATTCACGAATGATGTCTCCCACTCCAACATAAACTAGTGCAGTTTTACGTTGTTTGGTGTTTGTTTGGTCTTTTCAACCATGGTTTACTGTCGAGAGTCTGTTGTCTTTGTTGTTGCTGTTGTTATTTGTTTTCTGTGTTTAAAAGTGTGACACGGAATGATTGCTAGCTGTTTTGATATAATATGTGCAATATTCACGAATGATGTCTCCCACTCCAACATAAACTGCACTGTTCTTGTGAGAATGTTCAAGATATATGTTCAAGAGATATCATTCGTGAATACTGCACATATATCTTGAATAACAGAATTACTGATTTCAACAGAAAACTGTACAAACATGCAGACCGACCTGTTCAACAGTTTCTCGTGTGTGTGTGTGTGTGTGTGTGTGTGTGTGTGTGTGTGTGTGTGTGTGTGTGTGTGTGTGGTGTGTGTGTGTGTGTGTTTAAATCAGCCAGCATTGCAAGCATTGCATAAACCACAAGCATTGCATGCATGCAGTTCTAAATTTTATGAACAAGTGTGTATGTACATTGGCTATCAGCACAACATTGTGATTTATTGTTATGTGCTTGGGGCATTCAAAACGTTCGCTGTTATAGTTATTCAGGTGTGCTTTCTCATCAAGCTAATGGACATAATTCGTGAATATTGTACATATATCTTGAACATTCCTATAAAAACAGTGCAGTTTATGTTGGCGAGGGAGACATCATTCGTCAATATTGCACATTATATCTTGACCATTCCTATAAAAACTGTGCTCTTTATGTTGGAGCGGGAGTACCCCTCACTCCACGCCTCGATTTCCCTTACCTTTCGCCAAACTTTGCCAGAACTGCATGGTTACGACACTGAAGGGGCACTCTTTATCTCCGCGCAGCTGTCCACCGACGCTGTCGGCGCCCTCCGAAAGGTTTCGGTACTCTGAACAAGATGGTGCCGGAAAGCGATGCTCGGGGTGTGTTTCCGCCACTCAACACTGCCAGAGACTTCGTGCTGTCCACTGGTACCGCTTCCTGATTCTTAGACTGTTCTCAAAAAGAAACTGGTCTAACGGCCTGAACTGTTTGCTTTGACTTACGAACTTGCTCCACGTCAAAACGACCGAACGTTCGCAACGTCAGGTGTTAAGTAACGTCATAATTATGGCCTAGCTGTTGTTATCCGATTGTGATCAGACTTGACGTAAATTGTTTCAAGGTCACGGTGGCGTCGTAAATGCCAACGGCACGTTGCAGGGTGTCGGCAGTGTCGTGTCCAGCTAAGTTTTAGTTTTAGCTGCAGTAAGCATTATAATGATACGTAATTATTACATTGACATGGAGAAAGAAGGTGAACGCACGTACGTGCGCGCGCGCAGACACAGACAGACGAGCGCCTAGCACACACACACACACACACACACACACACACACACACACCACACACACACACACACACACACACACACACACACACACACACACACACACGAGGGCACACATGCAAGAAGTCATATAATACCATCGCTAGCACATGTACGCACACGCAAGCAAAGCCGCACTGATGGACAAGTCACATGCATGAATACTTAACACACCGATTATGACACTTTCTCTGACTCAGCCGGTGAACTCGCAATCTAATCGTGTGTGTGTGTGTGCGTGTGTGTGTGTGTGTGTGTGTGTGTGTGTGCGCGCGCGTGTGTGTGCGTGTGTGTGTGTGTGTGTGTGTGTGTGTGTGTTGTGTGTGTGTGTGTGTGTGTGTGTGTGTGTGTGTGTGTGTGTGCGCCGCGTGTGGTGTGTGTGTGTGTGTGTGTGTGTGTGTGTGTGTGTGTGTGTGTGTGTGTGTGTGTGTATTTCAGGTCCGCCCCCTCTGTGAAAAACGGCCAAAGCGACGACGACGACGAGCTCAACAGGACCTTTGTACAACGCCATCAGCTAACACACTACTCATCAGAACACGAACTTTCAGAAAGAAAAACAGCGGCGAGAAGCCGAGTACGTGTATCGTAAATCATATACATGTAAAATATGATATACTGATATACAATCACCCATCTAAGCATGTCGTAAATCGTATAGATATAAAATATAATCGATATATATATATATGGAGAAAAGCGTGTGCTTTGCCTGCGTGTGCTTTGCTTGCGTGTACGTATATATATATATATATATATATTATATATATATATATATATATATATATATATATATATATATACAACACAGTCAACTACCTAAGCATATCGTAAATCACATAGATATAAAATATATTCATATATACAATCAGCCATCTAAGCATATTGTAAATCGTATAGATATATAATATAATCTATTGATATATATATTGAGAGAGAGAGAGAGAGAGAGAGAGAGAGAGAGAGAGTCAACTATCTAAGCATATCGTAAATCGTATAGACATAAAATATAACTTATTGATATGTATACAATCAACCATCTAACCATCTAATCATATACTTATAAAATATAATCTATTGATGTATCTACAATCAACTATCTAAGCATATCGTAAATCATATAGACATAAAATATAATCTATTGTTATATTATATACAGTCATCCATGTAAGCATCTCGCATTGTGTCAGTTATTATTATCCTGTGTGGAGAGATGAGCCCCAGAGAGCCTCGCAGTGGCAACTATTATAGATACCGCCTTTCTCTGCTTCCGAACAGACCCGCTGCGCTGTCGTTTCATTTCCTCTGCTGGAGTAACTCGCTTGTATAATCACCCATCGAGGCGTCTCGTATTTGTCTGTCATTTCAGCAGGTGGAGTAGCTCGCTAATACAATCAACCATCGAGACATCTCGCATTGTGTGTCATTTCCTGTACTAGAGTAACTCGCTCATAGAATCAACCATCGAGACATCTCGCATTGTGTGTCATTTCCTATACTAGAGTAGCTCGCTTGTATAATCACCCACCGAGGCGTCTCGCATTGTCTGTCATTTCAGCAGGTGGAGTAGCTCGCTCATAGAATCATCCATCGAGGCGTCTCGCATTGTCTGTCATTTCAGCAGGTGGAGTAGCTCGCTCCTAGAATCACCCATCGAGGCGTCTCGCATTGTGTGTCATTTCAGCAGGTGGAGTAGCTCGCTCCTAGAATCACCCATCGAGACATCTCGCATTGTGTGTCATTTCAGCAGGTGGAGTAGCTCGCTCATAGAATCATCCATCGAGGCGTCTCGCATTGTGTGTCATTTCCTATACTAGAGTAGCTCGCTTGTATAATCACCCATCGAGGCGTCTCGCATTGTGTGTCATTTCCTATACTAGGTGGAGTAGCTCGCTTGTATAATCACCCATCGAGGCGTCTCGCATTGTCTGTCATTTCAGCAGGTGGGGTAACTCGCTTGTATAATCACCCATCGAGGCGTCTCGCATTGTCTGTCATTTCAGCAGGTGGAGTAACTCGCTCATAGAATCATCCATCGAGACATCTCGCAATGTGTGTGATTTCCTATACTAGAGTAACTCGCTCATAGAATCACCCATCGAGACATCTCGCATTATGTGTCATTTCACCAGGTGGAGTAAGCGACCCAGAATGAGATAGTAGTTAGGTGAATTACCCTGTGAGGGATGATTAAAGTATATTGACTTGACTTTAGCCTACATTTTCGATCATGCTGTCTGCTGCGCGTCTGCCGCAAGTTCGGGCCGAAGCTTGTATCTCATTACAAGCCAGTTGAGAACGAAGTAAAGTTCGTCGAACTGTCCGAACCATGTTCGGCGAACTAAAAGTTCAATTAAGAAACGAATCATAGTTCGTCGAACTGTCCGAAGCATGTTCGGCGAACAAACATTCGCCCAGTTAAGAACGGGCTTAATACAATCAACCATCGAGACATCTCGCATTGTGTCATTTCATCAGGTGGAATAGCTCGCTCAGCCTGTCCAACAACATCAGCAGTACATCGAGGACGACGTTCTGCCTTAGGATGGATGGATGAGAAGCGGTGGGCGATTTGCAGCTGTTAGTGTCTCCGTGGCCATGGCAACACGTGTGCCATGTCTGTGACACCGCCGGACCCGCTCCATGGAGTGGAAGGGACAGCGGGAGTTACCTGACCTGGCTCGCCGCCACCCATTAAAGCCTCGAGTGGGATTTTAAGCTCCTCCCTCAGCACTGACGCAAGCTTCGAGGCGGGATTTCATTGGCTAAGGTGAGTGCATGGACACAGGGTTTTTTGACTGGCTGATTTGGGGGCTAAACGCGGTTTTTTGGGGTGTTTCTTTCCGTT
>JABMCL010002885.1:805000-812500 GCA_018857735.1 Alviniconcha marisindica | reverse complement strand
TTATATAATTCAATTCCTGCCGATAGGGCCCATGATGTTCTCCAGTTCGGCTTCCTTTGAACTGAGCTCTCGAACTTGGCATGATCACGCTATAGCAAACTGTGTCACGCTATAGCACACTGTCTCACGCTATAGCATTATGTTGTATCACGCTATAGCGTACTGTGTCACAGTGTAGCATACTGTGTCACGCTATAGCAAACTTTGTCACGCTACATCATACTGTGTCGCGCTATAGCAAACTTTGTCACGCTACAGCATACTGTGCCACGTTATAGCTTGCTGTGTGGGCGGTTCAGTGAAGCTGGTTTGCACGAGTGAATGCCCTTTGTAACCTTTCGCACAAGAAGTCGCGAGAGATCGCAGTGTCACTTCCGGACGATTTCTGAGTAGGCGTTGCTTCACGCTGTGTATAAGAATGGTAGTTGAACCTATAATTGCGAAGCAGTACAAATGCCACCATTTTTGCAGTTGCAAAAATTACCGGGGAAAGGAGATGGAGCGTGGGAAAAAAGTGTCTTTGCGACGTTTTTTGGCTGACCATAAGATCGCGAGTTCGTGGATTTTTTTTGTTTTGGGGCATCCTATAGCACGAGCAACAAGTTATTGCTTGTTACCAGACACATTCTGACTACGGGCCTCGAAAAATGTCTTTGAAAATGGCAGTGTAAAATTCGCAAATTCACTGTCATCGCCTTCCATTGTGAAGAAAGTGCGCACCGGAAGTAAAAGCAGCCAAGGGACTTAAGCGATGCCGGGCAAAAGTAAGGGGAATTAGCAACCGTGTCTGAACCGCCCCAAAAAGGCAATGAAAGCTAAGCAGGTCAAAGTTAATTCCTGTCATCGTTCGTTAACGTATTATCATCTGTCTATTTTTGTTGCTGTTTGTTTGTTTGTTGTTGTTTATCTTCGTATATGTTTGAAGCTGCTCCGGATACATGGTACTGATTTTTTTTAAGCCCTGTCATGGCCCCTTAGACCCCTACCTCCCCACCTACCCCCATACCACCTCCCTTACCCCCCCCCCCCCCCCCCCAACCTCTCATAGGCCCCAGACTAGATTTGTACGTAAAAGACAAAGTAACACACAGGATGAAGTGCGTTAAATTGTTGAACGAATTGTCAGACATAACTGATCCAACTGGGCCAAAAAAATGTCTTTGAAGTTGGCAGTGTAAAATTCGCAAATTCACTGCCACCGCCTTCCATTGTGAAGAAAGTACGCACCGGAAGTAAAAGCAGCCAAGGGACTTAAGCGATGCTGGGTAAAATTCAAGGGAGTTAACAACTCCGCCTGAACCGCCCAGTAGCAGAGTGTGTGTGTGTGTGTGTGTGTGTGTGTGTGTGTGTGTGTGTGTGTGTGTGTGTGTGTTCAAGTCCTTTGTGTCTCGTGTTCAACTCACACAATCACTACTTTTTAACTGTTAGTTTTGGCTAACCCAGTTTTCCGTGTGGGCCCATGGAATAAATTTGTACCTGCAACCTGCAAGCGATTGATTTTAGGCAGGTTCCCATGGTGAATACCTACGGAATATAAATAGGTACCGAAAGATGTGTTATTTGCACAGAGAGAGAGAGGAGAGATGATTTTTAACATTGTGACAGTGAATTAGAAAAATTTGTGATTAAGTGACTTGTGTTTTGAACTGGAATAAACAAACTTGTGAATGTGCGATTCGTCCTGAAGTGACCCTATGGGGCTGACGAGAAGCTAAGACCCAGGAACTTAACAACAACAAAAACCATGGACAAAAGCAGTCACAACGCTTAGGCAGTGTGGTCGGGATTGTGCCTTAATTTACTTGATACGTTAGAAGCTGGCTTAGACGTAGAGTACGTGCGCGAAGACAGACACGTACGACGCCAGCCCGGCCGGTTCGTGCCGTCGTCGGTGGCTTGTTTGGCTTGTCATTTGTCTAGGTCATTATTCGCAGCGACGTAACGAGCGCAAACGGCAACGCCCACTTGAGGCTTTGAGCAATTCTCCTTACAGCGAATGGCGGCCAGGTGGTGGTCTCGATCATCTCACGTCGCACAGTGTCCCGGTCTGTTTGCTTTTGCTGCGAGGTGTGTTTGGGTCACAACTTTCCCTCCTTTTGCATCCCTCCCCCCGCTCTCTCTCTCTCTCTCTCTCTCTCTCTCTCTCTCTCTCTTGATGCCCTTGCTCTCTCGCTTGCTCCTCTTCTCGCTCTCTCTCTCTCCTCTCTCTCTCTCTCTCTCTCTCTTCTCCTCTCTCTCTCTCTCTCTCTCTCTCTTCTCTCTCTCTCTCTCTCTCTCTCTCTCTCTCTCTCTCTCTCTCTCTCTCTCTCTCTCTCTCTCTCTCTCTCGCCCTCTCTCCCTCCCCATGCCCTTGCTTCGAAATTCCCCTCCTCCATTCAGAATGTTTTCAACAGTGCTCAAAGGCATCGTTCATTGGGTCTGTGCAGACTGTTCTGATGATACTGTTTGACGCTGACTGACGTAGATGCATGTGCAGTTGGTTCACTTTTCATACGAACTAAAAAAAAGTACGACTCAGGTCTTTGTTGTTGTACTTCTGTGACGTGCATGAATTTCGAGCGCTAGTTAACTCCCTTGTGTGTTGACGCTTTTAAAACGAACTTCTGGTCTAAATTCAGCCCGTCCCTAATAAGCTTTACGGTTTCTGTGGACGTTAAGCACCATGTTTACTTACTAAATCCAGCGTGCCTGTCAGTCAATTTGTGGGACACTGATTTTCCAACAGCTTAATAATAATAATAATAATATATTTATAAAGCGCGAACCTCTAACGTAAAAAAGTAGAGCTTGGCGTTTTTGTGCATAATTCAAATACTGATGACCTACATCCACGTGGAGACGCCTCAAGCTGAAATCGAAAGTAATCATGAATACAGGCAATTCAAACCGCAAGAAGCTAAACAGGCAAGACCTGCCTTGCGCATACACACAAACGCACGCACACGTACACACACGCACGTACACGCACGCACGCACGCACGCACGCACGCACGCACACACGCACGCACACGCGCACGCACACACACACACACACACACACACACACACACACACACACACACACAATTTATATATATATATATAGAGAGAGAGAGAGAGAGAGAGAGAGAGAGAGAGAGAGAGAGAGAGAGAGAGATTACAATCACTGAGCCGTTTCGTGGGGCATGAAAGCAGAATAACTGAACAGGAAACAACATGTAGGAAACAAGCACACTGACCGTCTTTAGGGGGGGGGGGGGGGGGGGGGGTAAGAAAAAAGGAGAAGAAGAAGAAGTAGAAGAAGAAGAAGAAAAACGAAAAGCCAGCGTGCGTGTGACATCATGGAATACGGTCTTTCTGCTGTTTTTGCATGTTCAAGAAAACAGTTCAAGAAAACGCGTGAAATCGCACCTGACTTTAGGTAAATTTCCGAGCTCGGGGGGGGGGGGGGGGGGGGGGGGGGGGGGGGGGAGGGGGGAGGGGGAATTAAGAAAAAAGGAGAAGAAGAAGAAGAGGAAGAAAACAAACGAAAAGCCAGCGTGCGTGTGACATCATGGAATACGATCTTTCTGCTGTTTTCCGGCTCCAACGAGGCGACGAATCGAGTGCTTGGGCCCTAATCTAAAAGGCGATAATGACTCATCAGCAGATTCAAGGAATCCGTCAGGCCGTGTGCAGTTCTCAGAGCATGAGCTGGCGCAGCGTTGGACGTGCAGATGGAGATGCAGCGAGGAAGAGAGCAGGGTCCGTCGAGAGCTACAAGAAAACTGGATGGATACGACAGCCGTCCGTGGTGGCTCAGGCCGCGTCGCTGTCCACTACCAGCGACGTGTGCGTTCTGAACACGAAGGACGCGAAACTTTGTTCTCACCTTGAGACAATAGTTGTTTTGGAAGCATTAGCTGTTTGCTTGGACAATTTCCGTTTTTGTAGTCCTTTTCCCCCCTTTCCTTCCCCTCCCTTCCTTCCACCCCACTCCTCTCTCTCTCTCTCTCTCTCTCTCTCTCTCTCTCTCTCTCTCTCTCTCTCTCTCTCTCTCTCTCTCTCCCTGCCCCCCTTCTCTCTCTCCTTTTTCTCCCTGCCATTTTTCTCTCTCTCTCTCGCCCCCCCCCCACCACCACTACCACCATCTCTCCCACTACCCCTACCCCCTTCCCCCCCCCCCCCCCCCCCCCCCCCCCCCACCGCCCAGCCCCACTCCTGCTTCCATGGACATAGTTACATTGTTGTGGTTTCTGTGGTGAGGGTCACTGTTTAGTCGGCCTTGCTCTTCTAGTCCGCCTTGTTCCGTCAACAGAGACGCGAAATCCGAAGGTGATGGTAGCAAGCAGCGACACTCTCTGCACGGAAAGATCTCAGAATCGCTCTGTGGACGACGGAATACGTCTCTTGAAGCGACGAGCGACTCGGCTGTTTGTGTTCCAGACTTTCGAATAGGTCTTTGAGGAGGAGGAGTTTTGCAGCCTTAATTCACCAGCGCCTGAAGCGACTGGCAGGAAGTGGTAAGAAGCGTGGAGAGTTTGATTTTCGTCTTCGTTGTTGTGTGGCGGACGTGGCCTCCACGCAACATCGTCGAAGTTGGCGAAGTGCTTCGGTGTCATCAGTTGGTGTTCGATCGTTGGAGAGCTCCTGTCTCCTCAGTCGATGGAAGTGTGGCCTTTTCCTCGCTTCTCGTGACTGAAGAGAAGCCGCTCCTGTGTCTAGGCAGTGTAGACTTAGTATGTGTTGCGGCAAGAGCCGCATGCGTGGTAAAAGCCGGTTCCTGCCGACACGAAGGTCAGTGACCAAGAAAACAGCGAACTAGTAAGCTTGCCAGGAATGTGGTATGGTAGCGACAGTTCAGCGACCGACGATTTGCTTTTCTTAAACTTGGGCAAAGACGCGGGAGACGAAGAAAATTATAAGGAGGAGAAGAAGATTACAAGAAGAAGAAGAAGAAGAAGAAAAGGAAAAGAAGAAGAAGAACAACAAAAATGTCTGTTAACACAACACATAAGATCAGAGGAGGTTTTAAAAATTTGCTTGGACTAAACGTTGCTCGACCCAAATTTCGGCATGAAGCGGTCAGTTGTAGAGAAAGTTCGAGTTGAACAGAATAACGTTTGCACCCTGTAGGAAATGCAGCTTTTTTCTTTTCTTTTTTCTTTTTTCCTTTCTTCTTCAACTTCTGCAGTTTGATTATCTTCAGTATTGGGTCCCAGTTCTGGGGCACTGCGGTGTAGGCTGATAATGAAAAACGAATCCTTCTAGACTTATATTTGTTATGAGTTCTGCTGTCAAGTCTGTAGTACTTTCTGTAGACCCCTTGCATAACTGATAAACTGTCATGTGCGTAGTTTTGTTTCTTTGTTTTTGTTTTGTTTAGTTTTTTGTTTGTTTCTGTGTTGTTGTTGTTGTTGTTGTTGTTGTTTTTAATGTACGAGTAGTCTACACAGCGTTCAGACAGTGTAACTGAGGTAAAGCGTCTCATACATACTCATGTATTTTAGCTTCGATAACTGGTTTTACTGTGTACACCTGCCACTATTTTGTGAAAGAGAGAGAAAGAGAGGAGGGGGAAAAATCACCTAAGTTGTGTCAGGTTGTGAAATTAATTGTCTACGGCTTGGTTTACGCGGAAGATCGGTAAAGAGCACTTGCGGGTAAATTTCACTTCATTTGGTTGCCGTGTTGTGAAAGGAACACGTGGGCGAGACGGGTCTCACGTGCATCGTGGCAGCTGTCACAGTCGCTGATGTGACCGGAGAAGGACGTGTATGCGATGTTCTTGCATCTTTCTTCACATCTTGCGATGTTCACAACTTTTTTCAGATGCCGTGTCTCTGTGCATGGGCACGGTGGTGCCATGTTTGGCCTTGGTTGAGCGACTTTAGCGGCGTTGGATTCAGTTGTTTTACAAAGACAAATAAATACAAAAGGACTTTATTAGCCATAACAAATGCACAAAGTGAAAATTTGCGATTTCGGTCACTCGAATTTCAAACACACAAAAAAGGGACAATTAGACAATTCAACGCAACAAAGGTAAAAGTATACGAATAACACAAAACAGAGTAAAACATCGCGTTCTCGCTCGACTGTTTTCCAGGATGTATCGCTAATAAAACCTGAAGACTCGTTCAACCCCTTGTTCAAGGCAATTCTTTAGTCAGGGCCTTGATAACCCGTGAAAATACCTCATGGAAACTTGTGAGTAAGCAGTTGTGTTACAGGCATTCAGCAGGCGTCCTACGTAGGTATATAGTGATTATTGTCATCTCCATATATATATCCTTCGTGTATGCTAACAATAACAACAACAAACAATAATATACGTTATTAATCCCAGTGGGAAATTAAAGCTGTCGTTCGATTGCACAATGAAGAACATATCTCAAATCATGAACTACAGGCCTGTGTACAAGTTGCTTTCCGCACTTTAAAAAAAAGTTAGAGTCAAGTCAAGTGGTTTATTTCAGAAACCCCAGTGGGGGTACATCAAAGAACATCAATGAAAGAACATCTGGTAAGACACGGCAGTAAACATAAAATACAAGTGCATACAACAAAAAGACACAAACAACTGCAAAAACAAAAACAAAATCGTACGCATTTCCAAAACAAAAACAACGAGAAACCCCACGTTAGGTTGTTCGTGTGTTTTTAAATGGGCAGGAAAACTCCTTTCCTCAATTAGATGCAGTTTAAAAGTATTTAGTTTAATCCCGCGAATTCATTAGGCTAACAAGGTACAAATTTGCGTAGACTGCAAACATTTATCAGGAAATATCTCTTTCGTATTGTTTTACAATTTGTTTCTCCTTTTGGACAGTCATTGCAACGGGTGTCTAAAGCTGTTAGATTCACAATGGATACGTCATAAATGAATCCACTTTGGATACATTATAAATAGATTCACATGGATACGTTATAAATAAATTCCCTTTGGATGCGTTATAGGCCTAAATAAATTCACAATGGATACGTTATGAATAAATTCACCATGAATGCGTTATGAAAAAAGTTCACAATGGATACATTATAAATGAACTCACAGCGGATAGGTTATAGATAAATCCACAATGGAAAAGTTATAAATAAATTCGAAATGTATACGTTATGAAAGAAATTTCACGGGGGATATACGTTGTAAATATATTCACAATGGACGCGTTATAAATAAATTCACAATGGATACGTTATAAATAAACTGACAGTGGATACGTTATCAATGAATTCATCGTGGATATGTTATAAAGAAATCCACAAAGGATACGTTATAAAGACGAACAGGTGAATGATAGAAAAACAAAACCTTAAAAGGGCGTACGTAAAAAATCCACACACACTCACACACACACACATTTATTTTTATTTTATTTTTTTAGAGGCGTAAAACCAATTGCCAGATTACGTTGTATCAATTATGTGATTATTTTCCACCAAACCAGTCGCAGGCAGCGTGAGGGACTTCTTCAGTCCTTTCGAGACAACGCATGTGCGGACGTCTTAGTACACCTGTCTCGCTTTCGTGTGTGCCAT
>JABMCL010002885.1:787500-792500 GCA_018857735.1 Alviniconcha marisindica | reverse complement strand
TGCTCGCTGAAAGGGCGGTGCTAGGTACTTAGTGGTTGGTGGTTGCTCAGTTTACGATTAATTCTACGTTTACTGAGAGCACGTCACGAGCAACAAGACATTTTCTCTGCGGTCCATTTTCCATCTCGCCGTCAAACCTTTCAGTCGTCCGAGCAGAAAGCAGCGTTCCGGCCGACCAGAACGTCACTGACATTCAGCCAGCTCTGTCTGATTCAGCCAGACGAAGCCACGGAGAGATTCAGCGAAACTGGCCCAGTCTCAGAGACGTGACCGGGCCAGTTCAGCAGGCTAACTCCAGGCCTGGGTTTTACGACAACCTTCCTTTAGAGGAAGGGTGCCGGGAAGTGCGGCGTGGAGTGTGTTCGACAGGCTGAATGAAGAGGCTGAAACTATGTGCCAGCTAGTCTCATGATTTTCATTATTTATGAGCTCTAACAATGCTCTCACCGTTCACCAACTTCTGTACCAAATGAACTAGACGAAATCCACAGGCCCCAGAGCATGTTCTGCAGTTCTGCCCACTATACAAGGAAGCAAGCATGGACAGAACACTGGCCGCGAGGAGCCAGCTGGCAGGAATGCTCTGGAACTCCAAGGAGGACGTACTGGCTGCAGACGACCAAATTCATCAAAAGCATCAAGGGAGACTTCTGAGGACAATCCTGGAAAAAGAATATTATTCTGCTGCTCTGTCATGAGCTCTTTGGGATGTGAGATGGGCACCAAGTTGTTGCTGCTGATGTTGCTGTTGTTGCTGCTGCCGCCGCTATCGCTGCTGCTGCTGCTGCTTGTGAGCCTACCGTACCTTTTTCAGACCGGACCATCTGCAGTTCATCACGACAAAAAGGATGTAAGATTTATACCTCACTACATGACACAATGTCATTTTCTCAAGCTAGTCCAAGTTTTGGTACACAACACACAACACACACACACACACACACACACACACACACACGCGCACGCACGAACGCACGCACGGACGCACGCACGCACGGACGCACATACACACACACACACACACTCACACACACACTGACACACACACACAACACACACACACACACACACACACACACACACACACACACACACACACACACACACACACACACACACACACACACACACACACACACACACACAAGGGAATACACCGTCACGCGTATACATAGACAACAACAAGACAACAATTCCCTACTTTCCGCTCGCAAAAAGTATTTATCCTCGAACGGTGTGATTCCGAAACTGTGTAAATGCAGATAATCACGCCACAATAATCATTACGCGCCTTGCATCAGTTGCATATAGGAAAGTTGTAAATACTTGCAATTATCGCTGTGCCGTGCGGATGAGACGAGGGCGTGATCAGAGCCAGACGTCGACGATAGTAATTGACGTTGGACCGCTTCGGTTTCCTGCACGCTACGCCGGACCAAAAAGCGGCTTTGTCGCAGTAAATAGGATTTTCGTGTGTCGTTTTCATTATCGCTCGGTGCCCCACCCAGCGGATAAACTGCGGAGGCTTTGTCCTAGCTGCAGCCTATTCATAGCTATATAGCTGTATCTATATCGCCGTCCGTCTTGCTTTGTCTCCATGCAATGACTTCTCAGTGCATCGGAGAATGGGGCTGGTTGCATGGCCTTTAACGTCAGTGGCGGTGCTATAATTATAGTAGTGGCTGACGCTGTCTGTTTATTCCGACTTCAGTTTTCGAGGGAGTCTTGTGAGGTTTTGATTCCGTTCTTCTGCTGGCGGTCCATTGGTTTCTGGGTAGAAGCTGTGCTGTTGTACTGGACTGATGGCTTAGAGGACAGTTTCTGTGAGGATGGAGGGGGGAGGGGGGCGTGTCTGCGCTCTCTCTCTCTCTCTCTCTCTCTCTCTCTCTCTCTCTCTCTCTCTCTCTCTCTCTCTCTCTCTCTCTCTCTCTCTCTCTCTCTCTCACACACACACACACACACACACACACACACACACACACACACACACACACACACACACACACACACACACACACATATGCACGCTCACATACACACACACGCTCGCGCACGATCACACGCACACACGCAAGCACACTCACACACGCACGACACGCATACACTGACACTCACACGCGCACGCACGCACGCACGCATGAACACAACACACACACACACACACGCGCGCGCGCACACACACACACACACACACACACACACACACACACACACACACACACACACAACACACACACACACACACACACACACACACACACACACACACACACACACAGTCAGTCAGTCAGTCAGTCAGTGGGTGGTGTTCCCTGGCTCCCAGGTTATTCGAAACTGAAGGAACAACTCTTACGGTCTTATAACGGCACCCATTTTTTGTTCTATTGTAAATCTCTCTCTCTCTCTCTCTCTCTCTCTCTCTCTCTCTCTCTCTCTCTCTCTCTCTCTCTCTCTCTCTCTCTCTCTTCTTCTTCTTCTTCTTCTTCCTATTCGATTTTGTTTCCCGAAGGAGTCGTGTGAGGTTTTCATTCGTTTCTTCTGCTGGTTGGTCCGTTAGTTTCTGGGCAGAAGCTGTGTTGTTGTATTGAAGTCATGGCTTAGACGACAGTTTCCGGGGGGTGGGGGTGGGGGTGGGGGGGTAGGCGTGGAGGCGGCTGAGTGGTCAGAAGCAACCTTCAGATTTTCTTTGCCGTGTGTCGGTGAGGACACTTCAGTGGGTCACAGTGACCCAGAAGGAAAGGTGGGCGGGGAGGGAGGGAAGGGGTGGGGTGCGGGGGGTGAGGGTGGGGGGGGGGGGGGGGGAGGGAGGGGGTGCGGAGATGATCCGGCGTACAACTCAGCTGAGTTACTGGTATAGATATAGATGTCCTTTCACTTCGCCCCAGGGTCAAGCGCTGCCAAGCGTAGCGACCCTTTTTACGGGGACACGACTGAGCGTGCGGAGAGGGTGCAAATTATGGTCTGTCTCTGGTCCGCGCGAAGCCCAGTAGACTGCAAGGCTTTGAGTCCGCGGAACGGAAGGAGAACCAGCATACACTGTTATGTAGCCTACAGCATGTCTGCATGAGCAAATTTGACCAGTCTGATTGTATTCCACGTCCAAACACATAAAAGGTTCAGAAGATCGCTGTTTATTAGGACAAAAACATAACCTGGACATTTTCGGGGTAAGCCCCTTTATCAAGCTACAAAGCAACACTTAGACAACAGCTCTTTTAAACGTTTTATGTGTTTGGATCTTGTTTTAGAACGCTGGCAGTATTTCTCTCACATTTTTGTATTCAGCATTCTTCCGGGACACTGGAAACGAATACAATTAACACAGGGTAACCAAAAAGCAGATAAGAATCCTAGTTCTACTTCTCTCTTCTTCTTTTTTTCTTCTTTTTTTCCTCTTTTTTCTTTTTCTTTTCTCTCTCTCACCGTTTAACTGTTGTTTAAGTGTGGTTTTGTAGCTTGATAAAGGGGATTACCCCGAAAACTCGCATGTTGTGTTTTGTCCTAATAAATAGCGTTCTTTTGAACCTTTTATGTGTTTGGATCCAGTTTGATTGTAACATCCAGCTGTTCCCGCAGAGATGCTTGCAGGGATCATAACTCCGAGAAAATTGGTTGTAGAAACGATGTCATTAATATGCACCTATGTAATACACCTATATAATACCTGTATACACCTATATAATACCTATATACACCTATATAATACCTATATACACCTATATAACACCTATATACACCTATATAATACCTGTCACTCGGTCTGCCATCGTCAGCGTGATTTCTGCGGATTGAGGAGATTGTGTCTCTGAAGAGATGCTGGATTGAGACGAAATCCAAGGAGATTTAGGATAATGATGATTGAGGATAATGGCGTCTCTTAAGCGGTACCGGTCTGGGACCGAAATCCCTGGAGATTTAGGAGACTGTGTCTCACAAGAGGCAGTGGTCTGGGGCCGAAATCCCAGGAGACTGAAGAGATTGTGTCTCACAAGAGGCACTGGTCTGGGGCCGAAATCCCAGGAAATTGTGTCTCACAAGAGGCAGTGGTCTGAGGCCGAAATCCCAGGAGATTGTGTCTCACAAGAGGCACTGGTCTGGGGCCGAAATCCCAGGAGATTGTGTCTCACAAGAGGCAGTGGTCTGGGACCGAAATCCCAGGAAATTGTGTATCACAAGAGGCACTGGTCTGGGACCGAAATCCCAGGAGATCGTGTCTCACAAGAGGCAGTGGTCTGGGACCGAAATCCCAGGAAATGGTATCTCCCAAGAGGCACTGATCGGGGACCGAAATCCCAGGAGATTGTGTCTCACAAGAGGCACTGATCGGGGACCGAAATGCCAGGAGATTGTGTCTCACCATGTCTCACAAGAGGCAGTGGTCCGGGGACCGAAATCCCAGGAGATCGTGTCTCCCAAGAGGCACTGGTCTGGGGCCGAAATCCCAGGAGACTGAGGGGTGGTGGTGGTGGGGCGGGACAAAGTTTCTAAGCGTGCAGTGTTCTTTCCATTCCACCCGACTGGCATTGTGACTCTTGGCATTAGGCCTTGACCTCTAGGCCCGACCCAGGTGACTCCGTGTTGCAAGGGGTGGGTGCTCGGTGCATGCGTGTGTGGTCAGCAAACCACCAACCGCCGGCTCAGTCAGGCCAGCTGACGTCTGCGCGAAACTCGCGGAGAAAGGAGGCGGCAGCTTCTCGCCACAGGCGCTAGAAGTTGGGTAAATCGTGGAAACCTCCGCTGGTGTAACGAGTGAAGCTAACCCCTGGCGGTGTAACGAGTGAAGTTAACCCCTGGCGGTGTAACGAGTGAAGTTAACCCCTGGTGGTGTAACGACTGAAGTTAACCTCTGCTGGTGTAACGACTGAGTGAAGTTAACCTCTGCTGGTGTAACTGAGTGAAGTTAACCCCTGCTGGTGTAACGAGTGAAGTTAACCTCTGCAGATGTAACGACTGAAGTTAACCCCTGCTGGTGTAACGAGTGAAGTTAACCTCTGCTGATG
>JABMCL010002885.1:777500-782500 GCA_018857735.1 Alviniconcha marisindica | reverse complement strand
CTACCAGCTGGGGGAACCTACTATCCGATCTGCACGTTCCCCGCGAGCAGTGAGTGGTTGATCGGCATTTCTGATGCCTTTTCTGCCTTTTGTTTACGGGTATCCGTCATCTTGCCCACGTGCTCACTGTACCCCCAACAAAAGCGTGCCTACTCTGCGCTGCACCCGCAGGCATGGACCTATATAAACAGGTCCATGCCCGAAGGCTCTTACCGAGTGCAGTCCCCTGGATTTCCGAAGATCGTCTATTGTAGGACAGTACTTGCCATTGTCGTGCAAAGCAATGAACCTGAACACAGTAACAGACAGACAGCTGAACAGCCCCACAGACAAAACGTTTTTTTTCCACACAGACTGACGTACAGTTGTGCTACTTGAGAGAGACAGACATAGACAGAGACAGACAGACAGACAGACAGACAGACAGACAGGCAAACAGAGAGACAGAGAGAGAGAACACTATATTAACTTATTACCTTTTTTTGTTTAAACCATATTAACTTAACGCGAACTAAACAGGCAAAAGATAGAAAACAAGAACGGGCATTGAATTAGTCAATACAAGGTATGAGCAAATTGATTAATTAGTCAATACAAGGTATGAGCAAATTGATTAATTAGTCAATACAAGGTATGAGCAAATTGATTAATTAGTCAATACAAAACATGCACGAAGTTTCAGAGTGTTTCCAGGTGACCATGTGCAGCCCTTTTTTCAAGCAACGAACAGAGAATTAAAGATAAGCAATGACGGGAACGAAATTTTTGTCAGCTGGGCTTTGAGCTGGTGATGAAGGTGCTGGGGGGGGGGCGAACGCAAGCAAGTAAGCAAGCACGTTCGGGAGAAGCCTTCGCTGACGAGTAAGTAAGTAAGTAAGTAAGTAAGCAGCTTGGTGTCTTACGCCCAGTCAGCAAGTACAGTAAGTAAGTGAGTAAGTAAGTAAGTAAGTAAGCAGCTTGGTGTCTTACGCCCAGTCAGCAAGTACAGTAAGTAAGTGAGTAAGTAAGTAAATAAATAAGTAAGCAGCTTGGTGTCTTACGCCCAGTCAGCAAGTACAGTAAGTAAGTGAGTAAGTAAGTAAACAAGTAAGCAGCTTGGTGTCTTACGCCCAGTCCACAAGTACAGTTGTATCCGGGCGATGTTGACGAGTATGACTGTGAAGATGTCTGCATGCAGACCTGTTTTTGAGTGGGGCTTTCTTTTTCTTTGCTGTCTTTCAGATTTGCAGCAGGCTTACGAAGGCGCGGGGCCCGAGTTCCTGGCGCCCCCTGCAGTCAAACACCCCCTGACCGCCGCCCACGGGGGGCTTCCCCCCAACCTCTCTCCGGCCATGGACCGGAAACGGAAGAGAAGCTCCACGTCCGTGGAGTGAGTCTTGTCTTTATGATGATTGTCTTGTCTTTATGATGATTGTCTTGTCTTTGTCTTGTTTTGTCTTGTCTTTATGATGATTGTCTTGTCTTTATGATGACTGTCTTGTCTTTATGATGACTGTCTTGTCTTTAGGATGATTGTGTTGTTTTTATGATGATTGTCTTATCTTTATTATGATTGTCTTGTTTTGTCTTGTCTTGTCTTTATGATGATTGTCTTGTCTTTATGATGTTTGTCTTGTTTTGACTTGTCTTTATGATGATTGTCTTGTCTTTATGATGATTGTCTTGTTTTGTCTTGTCTTTATGATGATTGTCTTGTTTTGTCTTGTTTTGTCTAGTCGTTATGATGATTTTCCTGTCTTTATAATGATTGTCTTTCTGATGATTGTGATTGTCTTGCCATGTCTTGTCTTTATGATTGTCTTGTCATTATGATGCTTGTCATGTCTTGTTTTTATGATGCTTGTCATTTCTTGTCTTTATGATGATTGTCTTGTCTGTTTTTTTCTTCTCTCTGTGATTTTTCGTCTGGTCTTGCCTTTATGTTGCTTGTCTTGTCTTGTCTTGATGGTGCGTGTCTTGTATTTATTATGGTTGTCTTGTCTTTATGATGATTGTCTGGTCTTATCTTTATGATGATTGTCTTGTCATGTCTTGTTTCTATGATGATTGTCTTGTTTGGTCTTGTGCTCATTGTGATTGTCTTGTCTGGTGCGGTCTGGTCTGGTCTGGTCTGATCTTGCCATGTCCTAATTCTTCCTGGACTTTAGTCGTACCCCCCTTTTTTCGGCATAGAGAATGTGCCTTTTTGGTGGAGTGTGTGCGTGGCTTTGTATCGTACTTGTGTGTCAGGTGAGAGGTACAGTAGGTGCTTCCAGGTCTCTGCTGTTGTAGTCATGCGACGTCTTTCCAGCGCTGTGTTCCTTTGTCTGTTGACTTACTGAATTTAAATAATTTATTGAATGATTCGTTTTAATTTTGAATGGATTCATTTGTGATTTTTGGTTTGTTTGTTTGTTTGTTTGTTCGGTTGTGTGTGTGTGTGTGTGTGTGTGTGTGTGTGTGTGTGTGTGTGTGTGTGTGTGTGTGTGTGTGTGCTTTAAAACAGTTAAATAGGAATTATTAATATAACAATTATAATTATTTATTTTAAATTATTTATTTTCGAATGAGTTATTCTCAAAACCCGTCTGCTAATTATGAACGCCACAGTGAAGCAAAACATGATCAGAATTTGTCAAACAGCCTACAATGAACTAAAACGCACCAGCTCCATCCGCAGGTACCTCAAAGAAGATGGAACAAAAGAACTTGTAACTTCTTGTGTTTTGCCCAGATTATACTTGCAATTCTCTTCTCGTGGGCACTCCCAGCTCTGTTATTCAACCGATGTAGAAAGTCCATAATGATGCTACACGCCTCATTCTCAGAGCATCACGCCATCAAAACTGCACACCTCCCCTACAACAGCTCCACTGGCTCCCAATATCTGAACGAATAAAATGCAAAACGTCTTGCATATGTTACAACGCAGTCACGGGTTCCGCCCCCCGTCTTATCTGTCTGAACTACCGCACCGTTCCAGTCCTTCCCGCGCTCTATGCGCTCTTCGTCAGATAAACGCATACTTAAACTCCAACGCACTTTCTCACACTTCGGCCCCCACATCTGGAACAATCTCCGTCGAGACATCAGGCACTCGATCGGCTACTCTCTCGTCCTTCGAAAGCAAACTCAAGACATTAATTTTCTCTTCTCCGAATATTTCAGTTAAGCAACACTGTACTTCATCCCAATCAGTCTGTACAATGCGTGCGTGTGTATGTGTTTGTGTGTGTGTGTGTGTGTGTGTGTGTGTGTGTGTGTGTGTGTGTGTGTGTGTGTGTGTGTGTGTGTGTGTGTTGTGTGTGTGTGTATGTGTGTGTTTGTGTGTGTGTGTGGTGTGTGTGTGTGTGTGTGTGTGTGTGTGTGTGTGTGTGTGTGTGTGTGTGTGTGTGTGTGTGTGTGTGTGTGTGTGTGTGTGTGTGTGTGTGTGTGTGTGTGTGTGTGTGTGTGTGTGTGTGTGTGTGTGTGTGTGTGTGTGTGTGCGTGTGTGTGTGTTGTGTGTGTTTGTATGTGTGTGTGTGTGTGTGTGTGTGTGTGTGTGTGTGTGTGTGTGTGTGTGCGTGCGTGTGTGTGCATCTTGCACGTAGTTATGATTGACCCCTTTTTTGATTTGTACATTAAGTGTTAGCTGTTTGTTAAATTTCGGAAAACACTGCCTCGCTGTACGTCATGCGTGCTACTCTCTGTTTGTTTAGCGCTTTGAGCCGCGGGCTAGGCGCTTTACAAATTTCCATTATTATTATATTATTATATGTGACAAAGACTATAGTTATGGGAGGGAAGAGTAGACAACGGTTATGGGACATAGAAAATTGGTTTTGTTGTTTTTTAAGGCCCGCTCAACCATGGCGGTTGAATGAGGGCAAATGCTGTGGGAGAAAGAGTGGACGATCCTTATATTACGAGAGGGAAGAGTGGGCGCACGGGATGGGTGTTGTGGTCGCTGTCTGAGGTGAGCTCTTTGTTGTCTGTGCCAGTGGCTTCGAATGCAGCGACGACGACGACGAGTCGCACGCCACCGCCTCCCTGGATCTCAACGATCCGGATTCCAGGAGGCATCAGAGGTTCGTATACTTTCTGTGTCGGCTTGTCTGTTTACTTTGTGTGTCTGTCGGCTTGTCTGTATACGTTTGTGTGTCTGTCGGCTTGTCTGTATACGTTTGTGTGTCTGTTGGCTTATCTGTATACGTTTGTGTGTCTGTCGGCTTGTCTGTTTACTTTGTGTGTCTGTGGGCTTGTCTGTATACGTTTGTGTGTCTGTCGGCTTGTCTGCATACGTTTGTGTGTCTGTCGGCTTGTCTGTATACTTTGTGTGTCTTTTGCGTGCACTCTGCATGCTTGTTTGCATGTACTCTTTGTCTGCCTATGTGTATCGGATCTCAACCATCCAGACTCCTGGCGGCATCAGAGGTCCGTATAATTATCTTCTCTGTCGGCTTGCTTGTACCTTACCCTTCGTCTCTCTGCCTGTCTGTCTGTACGGGATCTCAACCATCCAGACTAGGGGAAGCATCCTGGTCAGTACCTCCCCCGTCGGCTTGTCTGTGGGCTATACTTTGTTTGTCTGTCTGCCTGTACCCTGCACGCCTGTTCGCTTGTACTCTTCGTTTATGTGTATTGGATCTCATCCATCCGGATTCCAGGAGGCATCATGGTCTGTACGGTGTCTGTCCGCTTGTCTGTATACTTTGTGTGTTTGGCTGCCTGTACTCTGCATGCTTGCCTGTACTTTTTGTCTGTCCATCTGTCTGTTTTGGGTCTCCGGGATCCGAACTCCGGACGTTTCAGAGGTCTGTACTTTGTCTCTCAGCTTGTCGGAAACTTTGCTGCGTCTGTCTGACCTGTGCAGGTATTGTCTGTCTGTCTGTCTGTCTGTCCTGGGACTCAGGAATTCGAACCGCAGATGTTTCAGAGGTCTGTACTTTGTCTCTCGGCTTCTCTTTCTGACCTGCCTGTTCTTTGCCTGTCTGTCTGTCCTGGGACTCAGGAATTCGAACTGCTTGTCGGAAACTTTGCTG
>JABMCL010002885.1:552500-747500 GCA_018857735.1 Alviniconcha marisindica | reverse complement strand
TTGTATGTGCCACAGTGTGCTCACAGAGCTGTGAAATAGCCAGGCTGCACAAGATACCACACACACACACACACACACACACACACACACACACACACACACACACACACACACACACTACACACATGTGCCACAGTGTACTCACAGAGCTGTGAAATAGCCAGGCTGCACAAGATCCTGCACACACACACTACACACAGTGCACAGGTACTCACAGAGCGTAAATACCAGCACACACACACACACACACACACACACACACACACACACACACCACACACACACACACACACACACACACACACACACACACACACACACACACACACACACACACACACACACACACACACACACACACACACACACACACACACACACACACACACACACACACACACACACACACACACCTACACTACACTACACTACACTACACTACACTACACTACACACACTACACACACACACCACACACACACACACACACACACACACACACACACACACACACACACACACACACACAGAGCCAACACACTGAAGGCGAATGGAACAGCTAGTGTGTCTTTTTTGGATCATGCTGACCAGTGTACTAGTCTCCTTCCAATGCTGGAACAAGGGTGAAAAAATTAGCTTTACTTGTACAGCCATATTGATGGAGGTGACAACAAAGGCCTGTTAGTCCGTCAAAGATTTAGTGGCACTTGGGTCATGGACAGTTTCTGCATAGTTGAAGAGTTAGCACTTACTTTCTGCAGACGCACCTAAACCTGGTAAACGTCCAGTCCAACACAGTTGTGTCCAAGAAATATTCTCCAGATTGTTTCCCCTTTTCCTTTGCAAACTGCTTAAAATACACTCAAGCCAAAAAGATTGAGCGTCAATCGATCGATGATCGCTTATATAGTGCTATTCTCCACTCTCTTGAGCAGACTCACTGCGCTCACGTGTGGTTCTACATGAGTGACTAGTGCGTTTTTGGAATATCCACCAAAGTGGTGTACTTACAGTGCTGGCATGGCTGGTGCCACATGAAACTGCAGCCGTCTCGGCGCAGGTTCTGTGTACACCATGCAACCATGCACCTTGTTACTTCATGCAAAGCCACATATGTAAGGTGTATGCGTGTTTAACTGTAACCTGCCACCTGCACTTTTGGCAGAATGACTGGGATCTTTTATGTGCTACTGCGGTAACACGGGGGGTGGTACGGATACTGAAATAAGAGTCAGCACAGAAAGTTGACCCTGGAGAAGAAAATTCTCCTGCCGCTCCTGCAGGGATTCAAACCTGTGACCTTTCAGTCAGGAGTCCGGCGCTCTAACCACTGAGCTATTGCCGCAACTGAGCATGCAACTATAAGAAGTAAAGATTGTAATACATTTTGCATTTTCATCAAGTTCTGAAAGTTACAATCACTTTTGAGGATATCTTGGACATCAGAGACTGTTATTATTGGAGCAGCCTTGCCACAAGCTGTTACAGGTGGTAAAGGTATTGCTGGTAAGTAAGTGAGTAACTTGGTGTTTTACGCCCAGTCAACCATTACGGTCATATCAGGGTGAGAGTATTGGTGGAGCTAGGTGGCACTTGGGGGGCCCAAGCAGGGGGCTGGAGAATGTGAAAGTAATCTAGATTGTTATTCTTATTAATGTCAAAACTGATGAAGCGAGTCTAAATGTGACTGCTTTTGTTTTGTTTGCTGTTACTGAATATTATGTATCAGACCGTATTGATTACACTTGCGCCAAAACAGAAACAACACAAACAACAACAAAAAAGGAAAAAAGAACTGAATGAAACTACTGCAAATGTTTGGACTGGAGCAGACAGGAATATTGACTGGTAGTGGTTGTATGCACTTATCAGTGTGAAGAAGACTTAAACAGACTGAGTGATATACCAGTTCTTGGAAAAGAATGAGTGATATACCAGTTCTTGGAAAAGAAATGTGTTTTCAGTGTGAAAGAATGGCTGCCATAGATTGTGTTTTGAAAGCCTTCACGTGGTGAATGAACCTGATGTTTTTTACCTCACAGCTGCGCCTTGCTTGGTTTGGGCTGTGTTGCGACACATCGACACTGGCGAGAACACTGAGGCTACATTAAAATGTTGTTATGCCCTGCCATGACAACTCCTTTGTGTAATAGCATGCATCCATCCTCCAGAAATGGAGATGAAGGCTCCTTTGTGTGACAATGTGCATCCATCCTCCAGAAATGGAGATGCAGGCTCCTTTGTGTGACAGCGTGCATCCGTCCTCCAGAAATGGAGATGCAGGCTCCTT
The DNA here is from genome assembly GCA_018857735.1 of Alviniconcha marisindica. Classification (NCBI taxonomy): domain Eukaryota; kingdom Metazoa; phylum Mollusca; class Gastropoda; family Provannidae; genus Alviniconcha; species Alviniconcha marisindica. The sequence continues at coordinate 745,210 of JABMCL010002885.1, read as the reverse complement.
TGTGTGACAGCGTGCATCCGTCCTCCAGAAATGGAGATGCAGGCTCCTTTGTGTGACAGCGTGCATCCATCCTCCAGAAATGGAGATGCAGGCTCCTTTGTGTGGCAGCATGCATCCATCCTCCAGAAATGGAGATGAAGGCTCCTTTGTGTGACAGCATGCATCCATCCTCCAGAAATGGAGATGAAGGCTCAAAAGATGATGCACGGCTGCCCGTGTGGCGGAGTAATCAGAAATGGTCACGTCTGTAATCCTCTCACCCCACGGAACGCATTTGCCATGGACAATTGCATGTACTGGGTGACCTCCAGAGTATTCAGCTGGGGAATGCTACAACAACGACTCAGCTAAACCAATACTAGGTGGGAAAATGTTGACGACAGGCATGCCGTGTGACCAGTGCTCAGGGCGGACTCGGTCATTAAAATGATTGATTCATTGTGTTGGGAAAAGACTGATGACCCACAACAGGTACTGTCATGATTCCTCCATGAAGGTACAACTTGTTAAACCTGCTCAGGTCACACACAAAGAGGGTGTGGGCCTTTCCATCGTTGTTGACATTGGCTGGCAAATCCTTGTACTTACAGTCCGGTTTCAACCCTAGTGTGATTAAGTGTGCCTTCACAAGTTAGATATATCACACTTATGTGCGTGTGTGTGTGTGTGTGTGTGTGTGTAATATATGTGTATATTTGGTTTATATATATGTACAGATCAGACACTTAGATGGAAAAAACTGTGTGTGTGTGTGTGTGTGTGTGTGTGTGTGTGTGTGTGTGTGTGTGTGTGTGTGTGTGTGTGTGTACAGATCAAGACACTTTGATGAAGAAACGAATGTGGGTAACTTCTCAAAGGTAAAGAAGATTATGTTGTCTTCACATTGTTTTTGTGTGTTCGTTGAGCAGGCAGTAGACTGTCAGGCAAGGATGTACCTTCCTCCTTCCTCGGGCAGCACATTTGTGTGTGTGTGTGGTGTGTGTGTGTGTGTGTGTGTGTGTGTGTGTGTGTGTGTGTCTGTGTGTATGTGTGTGTGTGTCTGTGTGTGTGTGTGTGTGTGTGTCTCTGTGTGTGTGTGTGTGTGTGTGTGTGTGTGTGTGTGTGTGTGTGTGTGTGTGTGGTGTGTGTGTGTGTGTGTGTGTGTGTGTGTGTGTGTGTGTGTGTGTGTGTGTGTGTGTGTGTGTGTGTGTGTGTGTGTGTGTGTGTGTGTGTGTGTGTGTGTGTGGTTTATTTTGTGGCCAAAGATCATGTGTGTAGAGGCAGAGAATAGCGAGAGAATGCTAAGCACCATCTCCATAGTCCTGTTGTTTGGTTTGGTGTGTGTGTGTGTGTGTGTGTGTGTGTGTGTGTGTGTGTGTGTGTGTGTGTGTGTGTGTTCCAGATACAAACCTCTCAGTTCATGTTTTGGACCTTGCCACTTACTAAACTTGGGCAAATTTATGGCCAGCTTCCTGCCCAGAATGAACGAATTCTCAGTGTTGAAGCTGTTGTTTCTACAGTGTCTTAAATTCCATTGGAGTACTGTCACATCCATTGGAGCAACTTTCATTGAAGTGATTTCAGTGGCACAACATCCATTGGAGTAACATCCATTGGAGCAACTTGCATTGAAATGATTTCAATGGCACAACATCCATCGGAGTGACATCCAGCAGAGCAACCTTGCATTGAAGTGATTCCAATGGCACAACATCCATTGGAGTGGCATCCATTGGAGTAACTTGCATTAAAGTGATTTCAATGGCACAACACTCATCCATTGGAGCAACATCCATCGGAGCAACATCCATTGGAGCAACATCCGTTGGAGCAAGCTTGCAGCAGGTTGTAATAGTATTGTGGGTGGTGCTAGTTGGCATGGGGCTGGAGGCATGGCAATGGGTGTGGACAGGTGCAAATAGGTTTTGCGCATTGGTCAGTATTATTATTTCACCTCTTTGACAGTAGTGTACATTGCCAGTGCTATTCATTCTGACATGCTTCTGCAGGGGTCACACACCTCTTTTAACTCCACCCACAATGCCTTTACATAGGGTGTACAGCAGTGTCGCTTGAATGGAAGTCACTGCATTGGATGTCACTCCATTGAAATTTTGCTCCAACGCATCACTCCAATGGATGTTGCTCCAGTGGAACGAACCATCTTTTACTACTAGCTTATTCTCCTCATGCTCAGCAGACTGCATCACCTGGTGAACAGTTCATGTGTGTTTTGTGATATGATGAAGTTATTTGTTGTTGTTAAAGAAATTACAGTTGTTTATAAAAATATTTATTTAAAAAAAATACAATCATGCAGAGCCAGGCCAGACAGTGTGACTGATGTGTGATATACAAACATCTTCATCAGCTGTGATTGATTGAAGTTGTAAGGAGCCCTCCTTCTTCACAAGACAACTACAATAAGTTGATAAGTGCCCATTGAGTGATGTTTTCAAAATGCAGCATACAGCAGTGTTTTTTCTCTTTGATTTGCATTTGTTATGGGGTTCAAGTCATGGTAGCCACAAATGTCTATCACCTACAAGCATTTTTCACAAGAAAGATCAAAAACAAAATCTTCAGAATTGTGGAATGATAGAAGGTAAATTTTGTACAGAATATAGAGTACAGTACAATATAACTTTATTGCCAAGGGTCAATACAATTGTGCAAGGAATGTTTTGTTTATCCCATTACAAGAAATTACAGTCAACTCCCACATAAAAAGCACACAAAAGCAATAACAAACAATGAAACAAACAAACAGACAACCAAAAAACCACCATCACAAAGTGTTGAATTATGCAGTATACTGTATATGTGTGTGTGTGTGTGTGTGTGTGTGTGTGTGTGTGTGTGGTGTGTGTGTGTGTGTGTGTGTGTGTGTGTGTGTGTATGTGTGTGTGTGTGTGTGTGTGTGTGTGTGTGTGTGACAGTATTGACACAATGCTTTCACTCACCCACACGAATATAAACACTTTAGCAACATTTTAAATAGTAAAAGAAAGTGATAACAATTGTTGCTAAAAATCACATGTACACACAGCTACACTCACACTGGCTTACAGACACCTGAATGTATTACACAACATGTGTGTATGCACGCACGCACGCACGCACGCACGCACGCACACACACACACACAGATGGCAGCCACAGGAACACACACACACACACACACACACACACACACACACCACACCACACCACACACACACACACACACACACCACACACACACACACACACACACACACACACACACACAGATGCAGCCACAGGAACACACACACACACACACAACCACACACACACACACACACACACACACACACACACACACACACACACACACACACACACACACACACACACACACCCCCATTTGTCACCTTACAACCTTTTGTGACAATTTCACTGACAGGAATAATGTGCTGTATTTATTGCAACATATGCTTTTTACATACCTCCTCTGCTACTAGTGACAGATGCTTTAATGCTGAATGCTACACTGACTCCAAAAAAATCAAAAAATCTTGTGTAGTCGTCATTACATTATTTACATGTTATCCAAGTGCCTCAGCCCATTTCACTTGTTACATTCAGATTATCGCTTGATGTGCGTGGTTTAGAAAGACTTTACAACTCTTCCACATTCCCACAATACAGTAATTAACCCATGTGTGCTTTGATTCAGCTATCACCCTTTAGAGTGAAATGGGTGCTGATGATTGTTCAGTGTAACCTCAGTATAATGCCATTGATGGGAAAGAATCATATGCCCTAAAATGTAAGGTTATATTTATATGTATGTTAATGTGCTTTGTGCACAGTCAGAATCAACTTTCAGTGCAGAGTAAGTAAGTAAGTAAACATGGTGCTTAATGTCCACAGAAACCATAAGGCTTATTAGGGACGGGGAGAAGAGGGGAAGGAGATATGGAGGTGGGGGAAGAGGGAGAGTATATACCTATCGCTACACTGTCACCACCAGAATGACACCTGCATTAACATGGGCAGCGATGGAGCCATTTTAATGTTTCAGTAGGAAGTGATGGACAAAGGCACAAAACAGTGTCCACAGACCACAACCTTTTTGAAGAGAAAGGAGAGCTGAAGCGGTGCCGAACTGAGGTCCTTCCGCTTACCAGCCTAACGCCTTACCGCTAGGCCAAACCGGCTCACAGTGCAGATTCTGTTATGGTGTTCATATATTACAGCTCCCCACCACCCACCCCACCCCACTACCCACCCCTCTCCTTCCTTGTGTAATCACCTGCATCAACATCTGTTCACAGGTTTAAAATCCAAAACACTGGCAGCCATACCACTGTTTGGAAACACAGAAATACTGCACACAATGCTAGGAACCAGCAGCACTGCTCGGGAATGATCTGAAAGTTGACACTTACAGAATCTGAAACGGACACACAGTGTTTTAGTGAAACAGGTGATTTAGTCCCCTTACACACACTAAAAATACATGCAGCATTTTAGTCTGTTTACCTAGACTCAGAAAATTGACACACAGCATTTTAGTCTCTTTACAGAGTCTGAAAATTTACACACTTTGTTTTAGTTTCCTTACAGACTTTAAAAACTGACACACAGCTTTTAATCTCTTTTCATACTTTGAAAAGATGCACCCTGTGCAGTGTGCACTGATGCACAGTGTCTATTTATATGTTCTAAAAATTTGAGCAAGACTTTACTAAATATTTGATATGCAGTGTCATCTTGGTATCATGTGCCTGTTCTGACACGTTTCAGTTTTTGATTACACACAGCATTTTAGTCTTTTTCCGCCGTGATGCATTTTTTTTTTTTTTTTTTTTAAATATTGTTTCTGTCCATTTTCTTTTTCTTTAACCTGGTATCAATAAATTAGACAGAGTGGTTGGTGACACCAGCATGTCCTAGGCTAATACGCTTTTTTCTTTCTTTCTTTTTTCTAACAAGGTCAGTATTGACGGGATTATAAACTCTTCATGAAAAATTGTGTTTGATGTTTGTGGAGGTATGTTTTGTTTTATATTTGTGTAGGGAGTGATTTTCTGAATTTGACTTGAGAAAGGGTTTACAGATATGAAAGGAGTCTTGAAGTATGCATTTGTTTGACTGTCCTGATGTGACTCTGTGCAGTTGACAAATCCAGTCACTATCCAACAAACTGATTCTGAAAACTGACACACAGCATTTTAGTCCAGTGGCAGGCACTGGAAATTGCATACCTGCTGCTTTAGTTTAGAGGAACACTTTGAATGGTCTTAGACTGCTTCCGTGTGACAGATCTGTTTGTTTCTGCGATAGCAAATTATAGAATGGCAAAATATTTGGGGCTTTTAATTATTGTGCTCTGTTGTGTCTTTGTACAGCCATTGATGTTCACAAAGAGGCAGCTGTGAGACCAAAAAATGGTGTATGCTATATTCCATCCATTATATGACTTTTAAGTGAAACATACAGAGGAGTCTGGCTTGAATGGTATCAAGACTGATTTGTCTGGGGGGGGGGGGGGGGGGGGGGGGGGAGAGAAAAAAGGTACATGGATTATGTTTGCATCAACATGTAAAATGCCAGTTGGACCTCAGGCATGTAACATTGTACCTGATTTCTTAAAGTGTCTCAACTGTTGAATGTGTCTTTTTGTTGTTGTTTTGTTTTGTTTTTTGTTTGTTATACATTTTGCCCCTCATTTGGCTCAACTCAAGAGCTGCCACACTTAAAATTTCAGTTATATATATATATGGGATCATGATCATATATATGGGATCTTTGTCTCATGAAAGAGACAAAAGTATTCCTGAGTTTACAACACACATCCATAACAGACAGTTTAATGCATATATACAAGTACCAGATAGTATTATTAACAGCTTATAAATGATTTTAGTCGTAACTTTTTTCATGTCTGTGTTTTGTTAAATATGTTGCAAAATGGGGGGCATGATGGAAAATTCTGTGGGCAAACATGACCATCAAAAAATTGAAATACAGAGTTTAAAATTATGAATGATGAAAAGTATTGGAGCTTTGTGTAACTGCTTCTTTGAACTTGCATCAAACATCTGTTAAAACATTCAGTGCTGTGTAGAGAACTGAAAACATATCAATTGGTGTTTTTATGTTTGCTTTTTCCCTGAACATTTTCAAGTAAATTACTCAAGTGATCAAGCTGGTGACTGACTGCTTCAAAACAGTTTTTGTGAAAGCTAAAAATACTAGAAGGCTTTTATAAAGCTTTAGAACCATACAGGAAGCACAACATGTTGAGTCAGTAAAAACAAAAACTGATGGATCATCAGGACTGGAATTTCCTGGCCTTAGAATTTACAACTCTTTGATAATGATCGAGTTTTACAATGGGAGCGATCGAGGCTTATGACTACTCAGATTGCTGAAAATGCAATCTTAATAATTAACAAATAAATATTTCTCAGTTTTCTTGCCCCACCCCTACCCCCCTTTTCATATACAGGTTAAGTACATCTATGTATGTGGAAAAAGGAAATACAAAGCAATAAAAAAAAAAATGTGAAATTCCTTGCACATAGTGACACCTCCTCCAGATGCATCAATTCAGCTTTAGACAAGGAAATCCCAATATCTTCAAGAAGCCTGTGACTGCAGATTATTGATTATTAAGCAATACACACAACTGATGAAGGAAGGTAGCAGATTAAATAAGTGTAGGGGGACAGTGGTAGTGGGGGGAGGAGGGGGGGCATGACAGTACACACTTGCAAATCACTAAATGTCACATATTTTTGTGTGTAGTTTTAGTTCTTTGAAGATTAGTTTTTGTTAAGAGGAAATTATATGGGCGTCAACCGTTTTTGCACAATTTGAAAAAACAAACAAAACATGTACTTTATGTATGTTTCGTGCCTGAGCAGTATGTGGAGTTACCAACATGCCTTGAAATGAATGTTGCCAGTTGCTGTATGCTGACACACTCAGTCAACGAAAAGAAAAAAAAACGTCATGGGTTTATCACATGTGTTCACAATTCATATATATTATTGGTTATATATATCATTTGTTTGGGCCAAACCACTTTTGTTGGCTTCATTTATTACACATTACCTGTGTGTCAATGACTGCATGTGTGTGTGTGTGTGTGTGTGTGTGTGTGTGTGTGTGTGTGTGTGTGTGTGTGTGTGTGTGTGTGTGCTTGAATGCATGCATGCAGTGTGTGTGTGTGTGTGTGTCTGTGGGTGCATGTGTGTGTGTGTGTGTTCAGCATTGCCACATATACATGTGTGTTTTTTACTTGACGTTTGGTCAGATCTATTGAACATTGCCCATGTATATGACCGTTTTACATGAAGTTCTGCCTGGCTTGTGGAATACTGACCCAGTCTACCACTGTTCCACTGGGTGTTTGGCCTCATGTGTTGAACATCACCCATGTATATATGACTGTGTTTTTACTTGATGGAAAACAAGGCTCAGGGGGCAAGGTGCATGTTGCACTGTTTCTTACAGCTTTCATATGGAAGGAGATAATTGTTTTTACATGCTCTGTGTCACTTTTTAAAAAATTTTATGAGGTCAATTGTGAAGTATTTTTTCATCGTAAACCTGTGTTCACCTGATGGGGCATTATGATTGGAAGGGTTTCTGAGTTTGTTTCATGGCAGTCTTCTCTCAACAGTTTTGTCAGTATAAATGTGCACAGATTGGATTGATTGGTTCCTGATATGTAACACCCAGTGAACCACAGAGGGTCATATGAAGATGAAACATTAGGAACCATAACACAATGTTAAAAAAAAAAAAAAATCTAGCTCACTATTCTGGACACAGACACAGTGAATTGCACACATGGTCAAGTCACCGTCAATAATAAGCTCAATAATACTTTCCCCCCTAATACTTGTAAAGGGCCGATGGAAGTAGCAGGTTGGAAGTAAGCAACAACAAACAAGCCACAGCCAGAGGTTCCTAATTGTATTTCTTCTCTTCTTTTTGATGGTACATGCGAGAGGCCATTGTAATTCCCTCTCACTTTCTCTCATGCTGTCTCTCCCCATGTCTTTTTGTGACATCCAAATAACAACACATAACACATACATAAAAGATTGAATGACATTCACACATGGAGTACAACACCACAAACACAATGTGCAGATGCACTTGATTACATACTTAACATGCTTTACAAAACATGGACATGAAAGAAGAGGTTTTAACAGCAGCAGTTTCATGTGGCACCAGCTATGTAACGACCAAACAGCGCTGCAACACTTTCCTAATTGTCCATCATGCTTAAAACGCACAGGGTCGTAAGACACTATTTATTTTAAATCACAGTTGAGAATAGAATTAATGGTTACACACACACACAAATGCAGAATTTGGATCTCAGCACTGCACTAGTTGCTCTTGATGATGAGCAGGGTCACCAATTTCTGTTCCACAGGCCATCAAATGGGAACTATCTGAGGCACCCCTGGTGCAGTAAAAAAGTAAAAGAGAAGGTCCAAGCACATCTTTTCTTCTTCCCCCCCCCCCTCCTTGTGTGTGTGTGTGTGTGTGCATCTGCATGCATGTGTGTGTGCATGCGTACATGCATGCATGCGTGAGTGTATTTAGGAAGTCAAACTCACGTTTAATGATGGGAGTTGTACATGGACAGAATAAGTCTGTATGGTGTAGTGCATCACAGATTAATGTTTTGCATCATTATGTTCAGATCCTCTTTTTGTAATTGTGGATCAGTTAATTCTCTTGTACTATATGCTTTTTAATCAGTTCAACCACTGGGTCATTTTTGTACTTTTGTCATGTGATCATTGTGATGTGTATGTGATGTTATTTGTTACTACTGTGTTTACTTTTGTACCCCCCTAAATTCCAGATTTTTAAAAATTTGCAGTGGTTGGTCATGAATAAACAATGAAGAAGAGCATTTTTATATGTTCAGAATAGAACTGGATCAGTTTATGGTGAAACAGACTACATATGTTGTTGTGTACATAGTTTAACTTTGGCCTTGTCACATCAGTGCGTTTATTCATTGGTTTGCCTGTGAAAAGACTGTGTTATTTATACTGTGTTGAAACTTTGGCTGGCACAACAGTGAAGATTTTGATGAAGAAAAGATGGGATGAATAAGAAAATCATTCTTGTGTTCTGTACCAGCATGCAAGTGTATGTGTTCTTCCTCTGTCCAACATGCACACACACAAACACACACACACACACACACACACACACACACACACACACACACACACACACACACACAATCATGCAACACACACACACACACACACAACATGCAACATCTTAGAATAAACTCACTCAAAAGAAATGACAGACTTCATAAAGATTTTACTAAAGTATAATCCAAACTTCACTGTACACACACATATACAGTCATAATGGCACACTACAGACTCAACACCATGATGGCACACTGCAAATATTATAGGCAAAAATGAGTGAAGACTGTGTGAAACGCCTGCCTCCCAAAGGAGTATTATTTGCGACGCCTACTGGCTGAAGCTGCTTGAGTGCCTGGAACCCTCGGCGTCAAGTGAACGCCAGAGACGAACAATATTTGTGGGCTTGTGCATCAGCTTACTGTGCAATCGCCAAAATCCTGGTTAGAAGTGGATGCATGTGTACGTGTATTAAACTGCCTTCCACGAGACCAGTATGTGTGTGTAACGCAGGGGTCAATCATTTTGCATTTGAGAGAAAAAAGACCAGTGTGTATGCCTGTGTGACCAAGTGAGTTGTTACATCTACAGCAAAACCTGAATGCGCACAACCTCTCGTGGTTCCACCTGGCTTTGTTGTAGACCTTTCTGGCCAGCAGCTAAGAAATGGTGGCCTTTGAAAGGACGAGGCTGAAGGACAGGCACTTGTCCGAATGTTGGCACTGAACAATATCAAACCAAAGATACAGTTTGATCCAGTTTAACGGTTAAACAGTAACCCTTTCTCTGTCCATATCAAATGGCTCACATCAGTGTGGAACAATGTAAGCTGTACAGAAATCAGGGACACATTTTGATACAATCTGTAGCCTTAGCATTTGAACGGAGACACTTAAAACGCCTATCTCACTCAGTGGCTCAACGTTTCCCTCATCAATCCCTCATCAGTTGGCGCCACAGGACCACCCAAACTGAGCCCACTGTTCGGAGCAAGAGGCCAGGAAACTGTGTCAGAAACAGTGGTCAGCACTGCCCTCAAGTGCCATCGACACTGAAGCACTAGTGTCTACTGGGTTGTTACTGGTTCATAGCTGGATTTTAATGTCCTGTTAAATTTTGTTACAGGCTAGTAACTAGATTTTAATGTCCTGTTAAATTTTCTTACAGGTTAGTAACCGGAATTTTAATGTACTTTGTTACAGGTTAGTAACAAGATTTTAACGTTCTGTTAAATTTTGTTACAGGTTAGTAACTGGATTGTAATGTCCAGTCAAGGGTTGTTACAGGTTAGTAACTGGATTTTAACATCCAGTCAAGGGTTGTTACAGGTTAGTAACTGGACTTTTAACGTTCTGTCAAGTTCTGTTACAGGTTAGTAACTGGACTTTTAATGTCCAGTCAAGGGTTGTTACAGGTTAGTAACTGGATTTTAACATCCAGTCAAGGGTTGTTACAGGTTAGTAACTGGACTTTAGCATCCAGTCAAGGGTTGTTACAGCTAGTTAGTAACTGGAATTTTAACAGCTTGTCAAGTTTAGTTACAGGTTAGTAACTGGCTTTTAACATCCTGTAAAGGGTTGTCACCACATACCCCTAATTATGGTCTTTTTTCTTTCCTTTTTTTTTTGGGGGGGGGGGGGCAGGGAGGGGGAATGCAAGGGATGGGTGTGTGGAGGGTTGGGGGGGGGGGAGCAACACTCTGGTTCCACACTGTATGTTGAACCAGGACATCTGGCGCCACAAACAGGTTTTTTGTTTTACTGATGCTGTGAACACCGAAATGAGATTCTTCACAGCTGATTAATACCACTCTTGGTGGATGCAGATCACCCATGATAGTTCCACAGTGTTTCATGTCTCCACAAATGCTCTTCTTTTCACCTCTGTTGAGGTCATAAAGGGTGAGATTCATTCTTCATGGCTGGTTATACTCACAACAGGTTCAAACCCCGTGGCTCCATGAATAAACACTCTTTGTAATATTTAAGCTGTAAACGCTGGTGTGAGACTCTTCATGGGTAAACGTATCACAGCTGAAATGCACTGTGGCATAATATTTGGAAATACTGGAATTCCCATGTTTTTCTGTACGTCTCTGATGAGCTGTAAAAGCCAAAATGCCACTACACAACGAACATATGTACAGATGTGCTGCCTGCACACAAGTGCATTGTACATTACTTTTTTGTTGCAAAGAACGTCCGGACCCAAAATGCTTTTCACAATTCAAAGCAAAGCAAAAAAATCTAAGCATCTTTTGGACTATCTTAAACATAGCGATATGGATGCAATCACTCAGGCATGTATAATATGCATAAAGAGAAATGTCATCATACCTCAAAGCTTCTGTTGAGCAATGCAAATAACTGAGATTCTGTTTTCTCTGTAAGGGGAGTACTGATCACAAAGCACAATACTCCATATTTCAAAAGACAAAAGTCTGGTTAAAAATGGAAGCAATGTGTATTACCCTTCACCAGAAACAAAATACTGTCAATTGGAACTACAATATTAAATCTGTTTCAAAAGACTATGCCTAAAATAAAGAAAAAAGCAACAAAAAAGGCAGGGGAAAAAAAAGCATGCAACAAATGTATTACCATTTTCTGGAAATGCAGTTTTGACCATCATGTTCACAATGATGAAGGTTATTACTAACCAGTTCTTCTTAGTCTTATGTTGATCTATGTTCACCAGAGAAATGGTAATCTTCTGCATAGTGGCCAACACACTCTGAAGCCTCCCACACTTTTAATGCATGCTGGTTATTTTGGCATTTCAACACTTTTAGTGCATGCTGGGTTATTTTGGCATTTCAATGGTCCACTGAACTCTGACATAACTCATAATTTTTAACATGTGTACGCAATCTTTTTGCAATCACATACAAATGGAGGACCTCTGTTTATAGACCCATCCAAAAGACTTTTGCAGAGTCTGCACAGAATTGGACTCTGGAGAAATCTGAAGGCGCCAGCACACAAAGATCATCCATCCATTTGGTGACCATGCTCGACTGTACGTAACTCAGCTTTCAAGAGCAAATGCCCTTGCTCTGCACCGCCAACTTCTCTCCTGTTCCCACAGCGTGAGCACATGAAGGCCAGACATGGCAAGCAACAAGCAACAAATCAATTGACAATGAAGAGGGAATACTGGAACACAGACTGGTTCAATCAGTTTGTCTGTAACGAGCCGACTTTTGAGTTACTGCTTGTTGGTTGTATAAATTATGTAAAACGCTGAATTAGGACAGCGGTTTTAGGCTGCATTAGTCAAATGATTAGTAGAAACAAAGGTCCTCCGTATTGGTCTACTGCTACTCAATAAAGCTGGAAGATATGAACAGCCTGACTACAACAGTCAAGCAAGTCAAAATCCACTCTTGATCCAATGTATATTTTAGAGAAAGACTAGGACTAAAAGAAATGTGTGCACACTGTACATGTATCCACACCATATTAAATTGATCTTACAAGTATTTCTCTCAAATCATCCACTTCCAGTGGAAATCCATTCTCCACTGCAAAAATGTCAGCTGAAGAAAGAAAATGCCCATGTTTTGTATTGTCTGATTAAAATAAGCATCCTTTTTAACCCCATGTGTGCTTTGATCCTGTTTCAGACCTCTGTCTGTCAGTTTTGTTTCAGATTTTTAGGTTGTTGGTATCACGATTTTAATTATAGGCTTGGGCTGGGGTTTCCCAGCAAACTGTCCAATGTTCTTACCCAGCACCATCTGGGATGACCAACCCACTCTCACAAACCACCCAACAAGAAAATAAAAGACACCACCACAAGCAAATAAACAAAACATACAAGTCACCAAAGTCAATGGACCCAGTACATCATCACAGTTGCAGCTATACAGCTGGGGAGCAGACTTTTTCAACACTGGAGTTGAGAGATTTTAAGACTCTAGCAACCACCCCCTAACATGCATGAATTCATCAAGGCAAGCTGGGCTTGTGAACTAACAAGTGCAGTCCCCTCACACCTGTTGTTGTGACCATTCGGCCTAGACGGGACTACGATTTAGTTCCCCAAAGTGGCAATCTTGCCTATGCCCAACTTTATAGGGTTACAATCTCATTTTTCTTCAGTGCAGTCTTCAGGTATCAAATTAAAGATTTCAGCGGTAGTAATAACAAATGCCGAAAATGCTATTTTGTCATCCTTTTTGTCAATTTGACTAGTAGGCACACGTTACCTGCAAAATATAACAACATTCTAACATGGAAATTAAGACACTGACTGAAAAAACAAAATGCCCCAGAAAAGACTAACTGTCAATTCTCCTTGCGCACATCATAACTATCCTAAGACCCAGTCTTCAACAAGCGTGCATGTACAACATGCTATGCAGTCCTTTCTAGTGATGAGGTAAGAATGAAGAGATCATTCGGTTTCTCGGAAAAATATGTGTCAGTGCCTTTACTGGCAATGCTGCCCCACAAGCCAAAAACCTATGTATGGACAGCATGCACTATCATCGCTGTGCATGATTGAGATCTCATGTTCACCTTGGGAAGGCCTCAACGGCTAGAGGTTTCTGCACCCACAATAATGAACAGACAACTACAAGAGCCTTCCAGTTTTATGGGTGATTCTGCAATGAAACTAGCTGCGAGCAAAAGTGCAAACATCTCTCTATAGCGCTGCTAAACTCAATCAACCAAGGCCACAATGGCAATGCCCCAGCCCCAAGACACAGCATTTGAAAAGTTGTGAGTAGCAACAGAATCATCAGAATGGTAACTGTGGCAACTCTCAGTTAAAAAAAGCAAGCAAGCAGGGAAGTCCAATGGACACCAAGTCGTTCAGGCAGTACATTACCAAATACATAATTATGCAGTTTCTCAACACTGGCGTTTTCAGTTTTGTTTTCCTTCTTTGTGCTTTTTGTCTTATCACAGGTGTGAATTTAGTGGCAGATGGAAAAAGAGAAAAACTGTACAAGTGGTAACTAGGACATACACGCAAGTTCTACTGTGTGAGGGCCTGGGACCCCCCACCCCACCCCACCCCAAGTGCTTTCAAAACAGCATCTTGAGCTTTTTCAAAACATCAAACTGAAGTCTGTGCAACCTGGTGCATTTTCAGCCCAAATCTGTGCAATCAAAGTGAACACTACAGAACCAAAATGATTCACACTTTCCCTAAACGGTAAGAATCATTCCACATGAGGAATAATTTGAACACTCCCAGACAACTGCAACATCAGCAAACCAGCTAACATTTCCCCTAATGCCTTTAAAAATGTCCTTTGTGGAAACATTGGGTTATACTTTCCTAGACGGAAAGCCAGCAGCAACAGCGCAGCACTGCCTGAGCCTCGGAAAAGCACACAGGTGTGCAGTATGAGCTACGCTCTGCATGAATTAATGCCCAGTGTGAAATGCAATTTCGGTCAACTTTGTCTGGACAGTTGATAAAATCCCCTTCCCTTCTTGATTATTGTTTTTTTGGGGGGGGGGGGCAATGGGAATTTTTTAACACCGGTGACCTGATGTGCACTCATCTGAGTAACAAGACATGTTGAAAGTTGAATTTCTCTGCCACACTAGACAACAAAGTGCAGCACCCAATGGGATGCATGGGGCCTTAATTGTGATGCAAAGCAAAGCCCCTGGTTTGACTGCAGTTGAATTTCCCTACCAGACTAGATGATAGAGCAGACAGGTTGAAAGTTGAATTTCTCCAACAGATAAGACAACAAAGCGCAGCAACCAACGGGGTAGGACCTTGTGGTGCAAAGCAAGCCCCTGAAACTAAAGGCTTGCTTGCTTGCTTCTTTTTGAGTGCCCTTCTGCCCGAGGAAGTAATGCTGAAAACAGTTCATGTACAGTCATAGGCACATGCTGCAAAACAAAAAGACTGCAACGGCAGACTGACTGCTACATTTGTGTGTCCTTCCGTCTAATGAAGCACAGCTGAAAACCGTTTTATACATATATATATATACGTACATGGTGTATACGTATAAATTCCAAGAAACAAAAAGATCATGCAACAAAATTAACCCATTTTGCTAACACAGCTTACATTTCTCCATTCTTCTCAACACAAGGAAGAAAACTCCTGTGACTGAAGCTATGAAATCATAATGGCACAAGGACGAAGCAAAGGAAAAATATAAAATAAAAGATAATTTACAGTTTTAATTACACCCAAAATATTCTTGATTAAACATTCTTGATACAAACCTCAAAAATGCTGAGGAGAAAAATGATGCAGACCTGTTCACCCCTAATGATGGCAAATAGTACACTTACAGTCAAAAACAGTAAAATCAGCAACAAAAGAGTAAATTAAAAAGCACTTGTATTCACAGGAGATGAACACATGCATTCCTGTAATTCCCACACACATTTTTGTTGAAATCAACTGCTCAACAGAAAATGTTATGCCTCCTGATAAAAACACAACAAAAAACACCTGAATATCCCAGATCAACAAGGACAGAGGCATGTGCAAAGACTAGCAAGTCTCTTTGTGGTAACATCTTGAAAACGCAACAGAGTTGTTTCTAACAGCTTTTGTCTCAGATTCATTTGACTCATGACTGCATCTCACAATGTTTTTTGCGATCGTTTTTGCCACCATGTGCAATCGAGAAATCTGATTTACACACAGTGCAATATGCAAATTGCAGCCCCTGTTGAAGAACGAAGTACGGGGTGGTACTACTACTACTACAACTTCTACTAACTTTCTGTACTCTTGGCAAAACATTTGATGGCACGTTGTTGTTCATGTTTTTTTTTGGTTTTTTGCTTGTTTGTAGGCCTGTTTTTCACAGCAGGCTCTTCATCTTCATCTGTTTCATGGGGCTGACGTTCCTGTTTCTCAGTCATTGTTGCCTTCCCGCCAGAAATACCGTCAGCTGGAAATACCTTCATTCAAGCGGTATTAAAACAGTAAACTACCCCGCTAAAAAATATATATAAAAAATTGTAATTTTTACCAGGCCAGCATACGATCGTAAAAAGCACTTGAATGCTGTAGATTTCATGCCAAAATCATAAGAGTAAACAGGTCTGGTGATGGCATACACACGAGAAGCCACGAACAATCACACTTACATACATGCATGCATGTATGTGTGTTCAGTTCAGTTCAGTTCAGTTCAAGGTGGTATCCATGCACTCAGAAAAGCCAGTATGTGCCCCACCCCATCTCTCAGAAGTGTCCCCAACGTCACCTTTGAAACAGTTCCAATGTTCGTCTGATTGGTGATGACTCTTTCTCATCCTTTCACGGAAAATTGTCTAGCACTTCCTCTTTCCACAGCTCCCTCTTCCAGATGATCAGTGGTGTGATGCCCCTCGCTTTGTGCCCACAGGTAGTGGCCCAAGCTCCTGAACACTTCTGAAAAGCAAGCCACTTGTGACGGCTGCTTTGCCCACCTGTCTATCTGCTCAGTCATTTCCCTTCACTTCACCATGTCCAGGGCAGTACACCCACAGTTTTCAAAGGTGGATGTCAACCATTGACACGTTCTAGTCTTACACACTCTATGTGTGTGTGTGTGTGTGTGTGTGTGTGTGTGTGTGTGTTGTGTGTGTGTGTGTGTGTGTGTGTGTGTGTGTGCTGTATACTTTACTGTCCCAAATGGGAATTTTTCCATGGGAAATAACAGTCACATCACCGTGCCTAGTCAATCCTCTAGTGGTAGTTTTTCCACAACTTTGCAAGGCCAGCGATTCTCTGCTACAACCAGCTCTTACCCATGTAACACATCTACAACTCTGAGACATGTATGAGCACATATGGGCTTTCCTGAGTGCTTCTGCCATTCTGAACTGAACCAAACTGAACTGGACTGTACTCTGGGGACTTTGTTTTTTCACAGCAGTGGCAATTCCTTTTTTAGTCCAGTAACACATTTTCCCTTTGTGTTATTTCATGCTGACTTTCAAAGATACAACACAATCACAAAATTCATACCCCCCCAAAAAAAAAAATTAAAGGAAAAAAGAAGAAGAAAGGTGTGGCATACACTGAAGAACATTTGCCATGGAACTGACATTTTAATGCTGTATTCAAATATTTTTTTATTACAATGGCTTTTCTTTCCCCCCCATTGATGAACTGTATACAGTACTGTACTGCATGAACAAAATATATAACAAATACAGATCTGATACTTTTAGTGCCAGCACAGCTAGTCAATTATTACCAAAATGATGTGACATACATGCACAGCTAGCCTGTTCACACCCGCATGCTTAATTTCTCTAATGCCCTCTTAGAAAGTTATACGGTAATCTCAATGACAGTCTGAGATTTCTGTGTAAAAGCATCCATAACAGATTACCAATGACAGTCTAAGATTTCTGTGTAAAAGCATCCAGACTTTTTTGGTTCTTTTAACAGCAAAGACAAACACATTAAAACTACAGAACAGCACCATAGAAACACAGTTACAGTGTATAAGCCACACCACAAGCTTGTTGGTGTGCAGATGAAGTTTCCATTGTATCTTTATTTTGCACTGGAATAAATCACAAATTATTGATGCCATGTAAAAATGAAGCCTTTAATGTTTTATGTGTTGTGTGCGGTATGTGTGTGTGTGCATATGTGTGTGCATGCGTGCGTGTGTGGTGTGGTGTGTGTGTGTGTGTGTGCGTGTGTGTGCGAGCCTGTATGCATGCACATACATGTCTACACAGACTGAACAACAAATTATGTGAACAACAACATAATGCCCTCTAAAAACAAAGACTTTGTGTAAAAGGAACATTACTCAATCCAGCTGCCATGGCTCTAGATCGTATCAGCTGACACTGGAGATTCACCTGTAAGAATCACATATTACACCCCCAACAGACAATGTATCTTGTCCAAAAGATTCTCTATTCCTGTAAAAGAGTATATACATTGAAAATGCACCCCACACCGGTAATCTAATATTTAGACACTACTTTTCCTTCACCATTCAGACCTTATTACTCCAGTATGTTTAGAAGAAAGAGATGCACTGTACATCTCTGCTTCATGTCCATGAGATTTACCCCCAAAATCCACCATATCACACTCTAAAATGATCACTGAAACAGAAAAAAATGCACGACAAAACTTAAACCTGCAAGCTTTCTCTATTAAAACATATCCTCAGGCCTCTCACCCACAAAAAGGACGAAGAAAATTCAGTGGCAACCAGGAGACAAATGACGTCAAATGCAATGACAGCCAGGAAACGAACCTCTCCCGGGGAGACAGAAAAGCATCAACACAATGATGCTGAAGCCTTCACATAATACTACTAAAATATCCCAAAACAATTATGGCTGCATGTGAATGGCTTCAACAAATGCTAAAAAATCAGTTTAAAAAAATCGACTAAACACAGCTGCCTATATTTCAAACAAAAACACTAAGACGGAGTAAGTGCATCTTATGGTGTGCACCTAAAACAAAATCAGATTCAAAGCCTCCAAAATCATTGGGAGCTACATGAACTGCGCGCATATCATGCAACTCGTACCAAATTAAATGCCCAGTTCAGAGGTATAATCTCAGTGATATGAGTGTGTACAAAGGTAAACCGGTTTTCATTCACAAGAAGTGGAAACGCTCAATCAACTCACATTCTCGAGGCTGCTACATCTGCTGTTGTCATCAATGACTGTATGCAAAAACTATCACAGATCTACAAAATTTGACCTTGCTCAAAGAGATACTTCCACTGGTTACAGAGCACACATCTTCAATTTCACGTTTCCGATGCAAGTCTGATCATAAAATAAGGGGAAGGTCACTGGAACAAGTATGAATGGGTTTGAACAAAAAGCAAGTTATTGAATTTGATATCTTTTTCTGGAAAACTGTCTGAAAAAGGCCCATGTTCAGTTTTTTTGCCCAGGCATAAAATGCCACAATTATCTCCTCTGAATGCATGCAAAAGGCAATGGCATTTTCTATAGTTATGTCCTAACATTACAAAGTTTAGAACTCGGTCACCTCAAAAAAAAGAAGCAACTTTCAGTTCCACATTTCCAAAGCTGCTCCAATCTTGAAATAAAGCCAAGCATATGAAAAGTCACAGTATGGCCGGGTAAATGTCCAGTTATGCAACTGTTTTCAAGATCTTGATGAAATATTGTCTGAGAAAAACCATCGAGTAGTCTGTTCATTTTCTGAATAAGAACAACAATTTCCTGAGCCGACTCACGTTTAAACTGGGGGAATACAACTGTCCTGAAATATTTCATTGTTACTTTTTTGTAACTTTCAGAATGGGTCACAGTCATTAAAACCTGCATGAATGAGAGAGAAGAGCTGAATAAAGGGTACTATCATGCAGTTTCCCAAATCAAATAACGCACTGACATTAAGGTGTCACCATGGTAGGAGATAATCAATGATCTCCCTTAAAAATCTACACACAAGTTATGAAACAGATCAAAGCATTATAGTATGTCTATTTCTAACAATCATGGGAGAGAAAAAAAGGCTGGAACTCTGCGGGAGGAGGCTTTGCCGGGAAAATATCCATTTATTTATTTTTGTTGCATGCCAAGCAGTTAAAAAAAAAAAGGATCCATGCCAGCAAAATCAACAGGAAAGAGCAAAGCTCAGCTGGGGTTATCATAAGGCAAAGAGTCTAAAAGTCCTAACTAAGCCATGTCTCCAAGAAAAGGCCAATGTTCAAGTTTCCCCTACGGGCAGCATATATATATATATATATATATATATACAGATTTGCAATGAGACAAACACTGATCATTACGCAGACTCCGAGGATTTCTCACGCGGGCTAAACACCCCAAAATGCATGCAAGTTCTCACTCTAGTTCCAGTCAGGCATGATTCCAATACCCAACACGTTCTTCTTTTGTTCTTCCACAGCTCTTCCTTACAGTTTAGTCAGTTCCACTCAGTCTCAACATCTCGGTCACTGTCCCATCCTTTCACACCTTCATTCATCCTACCGTCATTTTGCCCCCCATCATGTCCTACAGCAAAGCGCAGATGTTCTTGCGACAACATGCAAGGAAGCAAATGGACAGTCAACAGGAGGGGGTGACATTACATCGTAGACGCTTTCTGCATCTCGGAAGAATCCTCATCCACCGGCTCCATCCATGGGTGAGAGATGCGTCCATACTGCAATGAAAGGCAGGAAATGACAGCCACTGCTCTATAAAGCAGCGATCACTGGTGCTGACAGTAATGACAGCGAGGCATATTGGGGAATTCCAGCTTCTGCCTGAACTGGGAAAATGTGTCGTGGTGACCTTCAGACTGACGGCAGGTTTTTCACATCACACATTGGTTTGTTTGCTTGTGTGTTTGTTGCTGTTTTTGGGCAGTTGTGGTAGGGCACAACTCTATCTTATCTGAAAATCTTACTTTCATCAGTGTTCACAGTGTACACAGCAGACTGCACACACACACACACACACACACACACACACACACACACACACACACACACACACACATGCACACACAACACACACACACATGCATACACAACACACACACATGCATACACAACACACACACACATGCATACACAACACACACACAAATGCACGCGCGCACACACACACAAATGCACGCACATACACACACACAAATGCATGCGCACACACGCACACACACACACACATCTACACGCTCCCAAAGTGAGCCTGAGACTGCAGGAGAGAAGCAGGTCTGTTCCCTCAAAGCCCCCATACCTGTATGTCTGACAGTTGTTTGTGAAACCTGTTGGTCACCTTGGCATCCTTCATGGTGGGGATGTCCAGCTGTTCACCCAGGTACATGATCTTTTCCACTGGGCACACGAGGCACGCTGTGCCCGACCCAAACACCTCCTTCACCTGGCAACACACATGTGCAACAGGCAATGTCAAGATGGGTGCATCCCACAGGCCAGCAAATGGCTTACAGGTACAAAAGGGAGACAGATTTCCAGGTATGGCAGAGAATTTGATCAACACAATGGGTGTCAAACTACCCTCAAGCAATTCAACACATAGGATGACCTATCCTTGACCAAGCATTTGTTTTTGTCTTCACTTCAGTAATAAATCAAAAGAAAAGTAGATTAAGGCAGATGGTTACAGCATTGCTGCCACTAAATTTATGCATAACATTTAATGCTCTCTCTCTCTCTCGCTCTCTCTCTCTCTCCCCTCTCTCTCTCTCTTTCAGCTCCCCCCCCCCCTCTCTCTCTCACACACACACACACACACACACACACACACACACACACATAAACAGACTTACCCTCTTCTCTTTTAGAGCCTTGGTAAACTCCTTCATGGTAATATCCCTTTCGGACACCTTGAACTCGTTCTGCATGCACATACAAGACATTTATTAATTTACTACATGTAGATGTCACTGATTGTATCATCTCAGAGAGAGGTGTCACAGCAAGTTGCTATGCATGTATCGGTCATCTGGCTGCCTTCATTTAGCTGGTACTTTAATAATAATAATAATAGATAACTTTTGTATGCTATACAAAAGTTATCTATTATTATTATTATTAAAGCTATTCTCTGGTGTACCCAAACTCACTGCGCTTTACAACATTCTCCAACATTTTCTAAGTTTCACAAACATAATACATATAATTATGACAACTAACAATGTATAATATACAAGTACATGTGCCATACGAGAAGCAGCAATATATTTTTAAAAAAATCATTATATTACTACCTACCCGTAATTCCATCTCTCCGAGTCCCCACCCCCGCCCCCAACTGACACACACGAATATGAAACAGGTAGCAGTTGGCATGTACAAATCAATCAGAAGGCTTGGCAGAAGAGATGCGTTTTTAGGTTAGCTTTGAAAGTTGGGAGGGAGGGAGAAGCTCTCAGGTCGGTCGGCAGCAAGTTCCAGACAGTCGGAGCAGTGTAACCAGAAGAACGTTCACTGAAGGTTTTCAGGTTTGTTTTTGGAAGTCTGAGCAGTCTTTGTGTCGAAGAACGAAGGGAGCACGATGGTTGATATGTGCAGAGAGAAGAAGACAGATTTTGTCCTCCAGCTTCCAGCATATAGCCAGCACTTTCTCCTTCAGCTTCCTTGTTTATTGAAGGGCCCAGAAAGGCAGTTTTCGTTTGCAATGGAACGTTGAAAATCAACCCAATTTTGAAAGTCTAGTGCATAACACAACCTCTAAATCTAATCAAATGTCACTGCCATGAAAGTAAGTATGTTTACGAAGGAAGAAATGCATGCCGATCAGGCCCAATTTCGTCTGCTTGTTTTAAACTTGAAATACGCGCAAGATCCGTGATGTAGGTCTCTGACATCACAAACAGACCACTGAGGCGAATGGCGAAGGAGGCTCGTTTTCACCATCAATCGGTCCACAATGAAAATGCCACGCAAATGTGCGGCCATGGGAAGCGCAGAGCTGCAGACCAATGGGTCGTTGTTTTCCTTTCACACCTTCCCGAAAGATAGCAGTCGAAGGAAGCTTCATCCTTGGAGATTCAAACTGGAAATTGTTCCAAGTCGGTTACCCTGTGGACACCCACACAGACATGAATTTTTACTAAAGGGTATCGGTCATGCATTGCCCAGCTTTTGCTAGGTTGATCCTTGGTAGATGGAAGGAACGGTCTCTTCGGATGAAACTCTGTCCTTGCCAATTCTACAAGGAATATATCCAGACCGACCAAAGGACTCAGAAATACATTTTGACACCTTGCACCCAGTGCAAAGATTAAAATTAAAAAAGGGGAAAAACTTTTTTCACAAGAAACCCTCCAGAAAAAGAAAGGGAAATCAACAAAAGAGGCAAATGTACACACAAATCCTCAGCAAGAATGAACTCGTAATAAAAGCAGAAGAAGAAGAAGGGAGAGAAAGAAAACAAACAAAAAACAAATGGACATGGTAAACACGGAGAAAAGAAAGGAAAAACAGGAGGTACAACTACTGAACTACCAACAAATACCCCTGCCTTGTCTAAGAAACAAAACAAAAGCAAGGCAAAAAATCAATGAAAACAACCAAGAGAAAAGTAAAAGTAAACAGAAACTCGGCTGGCCTGCGCACCAATGAAAGTCTAGTTTGTACAGGGCTTAGGGAAAAATAGCGCCACTCTCACGGTGCCGCGCCAAAGCCACGGCACCATTCGGTCGACATTGCAGTTTGTCCCTAATATGCTCTTTAGCATCTGAGGATGTTAAGAAAGAAAGAAGGCAAAGACAGAAAGTCTAGCACGAATGCCTACAGCAGAAAAGGCCGTGTAAGAAAGAAACTGTACACAAATGCCTGTGACAAAAAAGAAAAAAGAAAGAAAGAAAGGACAAACCACAAATGCCTATGGCAAAGAAAGAAAGACCAAACCACAAATGTTGATGGCAAACAAAAAATGGCTGCCCTAATCAGGCAAGCAAACAGCTGATACCAAATGAAACAAACAAAACAGCTGAAACCACCTCAAAAACGCAAACGGTGGCCTACCTGCAAACATAAGGTGGAAAAAACACCACCAAATCACAACAGTCTAATAGACTACTGTCTGCAACAAATGAGTGGACGACTACATTGACTATATTTGTTGCAGCCATAAGAGCACAGAGCAAAAATAACTGTGCCGACAAACAGATGGAAAGCCAAACTAACCATAACTAACATGAATCTTAACTAACTCTAACTAACCCCTCACTAACCCAGCTTCCATCTAGAAAAATAAAGGTTGCAGACTGATAAAGCAAATCGCTAATCAGGACTACCGACGACAAAGCATCAGGATGTAAACAAATGCAGACGAAAAGAGAAATGCAAAATTGCTGCCCTAATCAGGCAAGCTAACAAACGGGTACGAAATGGCCAATAAGCCAGAGATAAAAAAAGAAAGAATGCATGGTGGAAAAGAAGAGGAAAAGAGAGAAAAACAAAACAGCAACACTTTCTGAAAAGAAAGAGGAGGCAAGAAATGTCAGCGAGCAACGAGACAAAGGCTGGATACACGTAATCCGTGTACACGATACAATCTATTCAGCCGACAACAACACGGCAGGGCAACAGACGCTCACGAACTACCCCACACAAAGAAAGAATGAGCGGTTCGTTAGACATCGAGACTACCCCAATCACTCGTACATCGTAAATGAATGATATAACTTGAGAAACAAAAGGGCAAGCCAAGAGAAAAAACAGTGAATGGCAAGAACCGGCAACTAGCCCAACCCCAAACCCTAACCCAGGGAGGCCACGAAATCACTAGTCTACTGAACTAGAACGAACAAACCTTTTTCATCGTTACATTATGATGAGACAAACAAGGCTAAACTGGGAAAATAAAACACTCACTAAAAGACAGGCTCCCTGATGAGGTCTAGCCTGTAGTGAAAGCTAGAGTAAACACAACGAAAAAGACCGAAATGCCACGCACCTAACAAGGCTCGAGAAAGATGAAATAACAAGGGGGAAATAAACAAAGGCCCAACTACTGAAAAGGAGTTTCATCCCTATATATGTTGTTTTGAAATCCTCTTTATATTATTTGAACTGGACATTTTTCCAAGTTGGTTGCCCTGTGGACACTCACACAGAGCCGACTTCCACGTTTGGTTGCTTGTCTGTTTGTGACATCACTGCCCGACCATTGACCTTTAGCTTAAAATAGCTTTCGCGGAATCTCACATTCAAAATGGCGCTGGTTTTGAAACGTTCAGTTGACCATATTTTCTGACCTTTTTGCCAAAATAAACGCATTACAACGTAGTCGAGGCCTGAAAAAGTTTTAAACAAGGGATTAACAGACTGTTTCTTCTCTTCGAACGTTAGTACGGACCTATATGTTGTTTTGAAATGATTTGGAGTGATTTTGTGGCCCGAAACTGCCTTTATAGGCCCTTTAAGTATCATTACACCAAGTTTTGTTGCAAAAGAATAATTAGTTCAGAAAATACAGTCGAAACAGTCATACTGATTACATTAATCCTCACTGTCACCTTGACCTTGAAGATAGCAACCCCATTTTTATGCACGACAGTCTGACTTGTGACAATTAATGCACCACCACACCACACCAAGTTTGGTTGCAAAAGGCTCTGCAGTTCAGAAGATAATTTCTGGATCGAAGCTCAGACACACGGAGAGACAGAAACACAGACACAACGATTCCAAGATACCCACCTCAGCTTTGTTACAGAGATATAACCAGTTTAAAAGGAATAAACAGAGAAATGCTAAACACCATTTCTCAAACTCACCCATTCTCGGGCCAGATCCAGGAGACTTTTGCGCGTTACGCCTGGCAGGATCAAACCATTCAAGGGTGGAGTCAACAACTCCTCCTCTGCAAAGAAAATGACAACACAGCATAAATGACTCCTGCGCCACCTCTCTGGGAGAGAAGAAAAAAAATGTCACACTCCAAAAAGACAATTGTCAAACAAATCACACTCCAGAAAGACAATTGTCAAACAAATCTGAAATGAATAAGTGTTCTCTGAGCATTTCCAGCTTGACACGCAGTTTTTGTTCCTTTTTTTCCTCTTTAACTGTTTGTGCGTCCAGCAGCCTGGGTCGGTGACATCACAAACAAAGCCGGAAGGTGTGGCAGAAGGATAACATTACGCCAACTGCCAACCTTTCTGCTCTTAGGTTGAAAGCTAAGAGCAAACCAACAGGGCTGCACCCTGAGGAGCTGAAAAGTGCTTCTGCTGCACAAGTACCGACAGAACCAACACACAAAGCCTAGCAAATGGGAACAGTTGCACATTTTCTGCATTGGCAGGATAACTTAATAACGATCATTTCTAAAGCACAAATTCTTAAAAAGCCCTCAGAGCTTTACGAAGAACATGATGGGGTTGTGGTGGTGGTGGTGGTGGTGGTGGTGGGGGGGGGGGGGGGGCTGGTTAAGGTACATGTACAAAAATCAAACAACTTGTATCTTCAAACACAAAAACGCTGGCAATTACAATCTTTCAAAGAAGCAGCACCTTTCTTTGCATCCTCCTCCCCTGCCTCTTTGTAGCTACACAAAAGATTTTCAAATAGGATTTTTCCAAAAACAAAAACAAGAGGGGACAAAAAGAAAGAAGCACAGACAGAGCAGAGGACGGAAAACAAACAAACAAACAAAAAACAAGAGGAAGACAAGACCTCCATGTTTGTTGATCATGTAGACAAAGAGGTTCATCGTGCCGACCTCAGTCATCAGATGGTCTTCTCCGTACAGCCAGAGTACCTGCTGGCAGCCTTTCTCTTTCACCGCAAAGTCTTGGACTTGTATGGTAGGGGCATAGTTTCTGCAACACCACAACACACCTTTAACCTTTAACATTATCATGGGCTGGCAATCTCCATGCAGCCACAATACTTGCTGCCAGCCTTCTCTCTCACCGCAACGTCCTGGACTTGTATGGTAGGGGCATAGTTTCTGCAACACCACAACACACCTTTAATCCTTTCCCTGCCAAAGAATGTGTGCAGCGGTTTCAATCTCTTCCCAAAAGAGATGTGCAGATGGGTTAAGCTAGCCAGAAACATTCATTTTTCTAGAACTTGGCCTCTCATGAGCATGCACGAACAGCCAGAGTTCAAGCAGGGCGTCCCATGACGTCTTTTTGGCAAGTGGGAAACACTTCGCCATGGCCGTCATATGACATCATACAGGCAGGGAAAGGGTTAACCTTTAACGTTATCATGTGCTGGCATTCTCCATACAGCCACAATACTTGCTGGCAGCCTTTCTCTCTCACAGCAACGTCCTGGACTTGTATGGTAGGGGCATAGTTTCTGCAACACCACAACACACCTTTAACCTTTAACATTATCATGTGCTGGCGATCTCCATGTACTTTACTGTAGCCACAATACCTGCTGGCAGCCTTTCTCTCTCGCCGCAATGTCCTGGATCTGTGGGGTCAGCGGTGATCTTCATGCAGCCAGTTAACCACAGTCAACAGTCAAAACAATCAATAGTCAACATACCTCAACATTAACACTTCACTTCTTTACAACTGACAGAAGTTTTTTCACACAAGGTCCTATCAGATCATCGGTATCCTGTCAGGGTCACTGCTATGATACACGATGACAGCATATTGTGGAGTCTATTCACATTTTGTGGGCAATCAAAAGAAGACCTTGCACCAACTTTTTGTGGCGACAAGCAAGGCTATTTTACCTATGAACCTGCATTATGCCTAACAGAAGAAAACAGTTGAGAGAACTTTTGGAACAAACGAAGTTAAAAGGACCAGAAAGTCAGAAATTTTGAAAGGAGGGAATCCCTGGCAACGGTCAAAGCATGCATGGCTATATTCCAACCTACTCCTCGATTTACTGTATATTGTGACAGCATATTGTGGAGTCTATTCACATTTTGTGGGCAATCAAAAGAAGACCTTGCACCAATTTTTTGTGGCGACAAGCAAGGCTGGGCCCCACACATGAACCTGCATTACCCACGCCTAACATAAGAAAACAGTTGAGAGAGCTTCTGGAACAAAGGAAGTTAAAAGGACCAGAAAGTCCGAAATTTTGAAAGGAGGGAATCCCTGGCAACGGTCAAAGCACGCATGGCTATATTCCAACCTACTCCTCGATTTAACTTTGCTGATGGTGTCTGCTCTGTGTGTGGCTGCTGCAAAATACTCTGCTACAGATGGCAGGACCACTGCCATGCATCCCCATTACTCAACATTACACAACTGTATGTCCGTTATTCATAGTCATACTGAATTAAAATGGAACCAGCAGTGTTAGTGGTCTAAGTGCAGCACTGCGAGAGGGGAAGCCAGCATGGAGCAGCATGGCAGCAAAGAGTTAAAGGGAGAACCTAGGACAGCTGTGGGTTCTCAAAAGAGGGACAGTAATTTCTGCTGCCCGCAGTACCAGGCCAAAGCAGCAGATGGCAAATGAGAAATGGATGCTGAGGAAGAAGAAAGCTTTCCAACAAAAAGCTCTCAGCCTCTCACTCACTGTCACCTATGAAATCAACCAATGCAACAACAACAACAAAAAACTGCACAACGGAAATGTCACTGGTCCCTCCTTCTCAGGCCCTCAAAGGGGTGGTGATCACCGGATGTGCTCTATCCTCCAACATCATGACCCAAAGACAAAATTGCAACTCACGCCCCCATCTTGTAGGCTCCACAACCGCCGGGCCAGGCGCGCACGTACTGTGGGTCAGCAAGCAGAGTGACAGGTTTGAACCCTGTGGGGAAATAGGGGCCCACAGGACCAATCAGGACAAACAGCTTGGCTGTGGCGGACTTGGTCACACCCAGGGTGGGCTGAGGGGATTAAAAAAAGCAAGCAGTTGGTCAGTGTCTTTGAAGGAGAGAAGGGTGGGAGGACGTGGTGGTGATGACAGTAGTATTGGACATGGGGCTTATGAAGGAGGCAGGGGGAGGGGAGGGGGAAGAGTCCAAAGAGGTGGTGGGGGAGCGGCAGGGGTGTTAGGAGAGAATAAAAAGACAGAGTGAGGAAAAAAAGAGAAATAATCAATGAACAGAGTGAAAAAGAAAAAGAAAGAAGACAGAAAACAAACGCTCAGATGACTCACAATCAAAATGGGGGAAATACAACTTGCTCTCTCCCCTGAACAGTTTAATCATTCCAATGCCACTGTGACCTTGAAAGTAGATCAAGGTCACCAAAACACTTACGAAAATGTAAAGCCAAAAACCAACGATCATCATGTAAAGTTTGAAACATTTTACTTCAAAAATTCCAAGAAAGAGCCCATATCAAAAGCCTTTGCAGGATCAATTAAGACACGTTCATCTCCAGCACAGGTTGGTCTCATGTAAAGCACTTTGTTACGATCTTGTGCATGCAGTTGATTAAATAAAAATTTAACAGGGAAATACAATGTAGTTACATTGAACTTCAAATAAGGTCAGGGTCATCAAAATGGTCTGAACAGTAGAGCTGAACAGAGCATATTACCATGTAAATACTGAAAATGTCCAATTGAAAAAGTCAAAGAAAATTGTAAGCAGATGTTAAGGTTCTTTGTTGAGACAAATTGTTACTGTCTCTCTTGAACGTAACAAATTTTTAAAAAATAAAAAGCAAAACATTTATAATGTAGTCTACATAATTAACAATCATACAAAGTTTAAACTGTATCAGATAAAAACTTACCATTAAATACAGAAACAGAATCCGAATAATAAAAACAGTATAAAAACATCTTACACACACACACACACATACACGCATGCATGAACACACACACACACACACAATCTGAAGGTTGTACACAATCAAATGCACCAATGCCTGAAAATGACATCTCTCCCTCCCTCCAGCATATAAACATCAAAAGGAACATAACACATTAGAAAGGGGTGCTCCATTTGTTATATTTATTTACCTAGAAACTTATGTTAAAATTCACATCCATTTGACTGTAACATCAACTGTCACACAGGTGTATGGGCTCAGTGAAAAAATAATCCAAAGGGAATCAATATGATGGTTTGTACACCTTTATTATAATGGCCTGACAGTCACAGCTGGTGGAAACGGGCTGCCCCAGTAATTAGCATTTCACACTCACAATAACAATGATTGGCAGGCACTGCAAACCCCTCCCTCCCCACATACCACCCAAATTTAAACAAACAAACAAAACAAAAAAAACTGCCTGGAATTGCATTGGCTTACAAGCCAAAACATGAAGAAATGTCGGACTTGTGACAACAGTCACGTTCTCACCAAAATGAAACTAAAGAATGCTGAGCGTCACAAATACGTAACATAAATTTTGTCACTGTTTTGCGGACTTGTCCGTTTCTGTGGGCCAGTGGCGGAGCGACTGATTTTGCTTTGCTGTGGCAGACTTCACTGCCTATTGGGGGTACAAGCTGAGGCGATCATTCGATAACTTAGTAACTCTTAGTCTTACAGCTGAACACCAGGTGTTTGTGAGAATTCAGGAATGACTGCCAGACTGAGTGTAAGAAGGATCAGGGCACAGAGATGAGGGTGGACAAGCATTCCCGGACCATTTGTGTGTGAGCCCATTTTCCTGAGGGGTTCCACACTATGCCTGCACAGCACAGCCAGCCCCCTCTGACTCTGCTGGCCCAAGGGCGTATGTGTGCCTGCACTTCTGGCACAATGACTGGGCTGGGTCTTTTTTTCTTCTTTTTTTTTTTACTGAATCAACACACAAGGGAGTTAATTAGCGCGTGAAATATGTAACACAAGTACATCAGCAAAGGCCTGAGTCGCCTATGGTAACCCTCACAAGGCATGCGTGTACATGCCTTAATTAATAATGTGTGTGAATGCATTAATGCGTGTAAAAGCCTTCTTTTTTACTGAGCCTTTTACCTACAACAGCTGCTGTTGGGATCCAAAACTGTGTCCCCCAACAGTCGTTGTTGATCTAAGAATCAAATTCCAAAGTTTTGATAAACACTGTCGGTGGGAATGCATGAAGACTTGCACATACGGTACATGCTCAGAACACATTGTTTGCTTACTACCTCCAATAAAAATGTACGAAAAATGTCAACCCAAGATCTACATATGTGTTTACCCAAACTGGCTTGTTTATTTTAATAAACAAAGCACAGCTATAGTATGTCTGACACTTCTCTGTAAAAAGCATGGGTCCGACTCGGGAGCATACCCACAATGCATTATACACAGGTACGGATATATATCTCTCTATATATATAATGTGCACTCGCTGAAACTCCTCCACCAAAAACATGAGTGGATGCAGACATCTGCATATATATGTATACTCGCTGAAACTCCTCCACCAAAAACATGGGTGGATGCAGACGTCTGCAAAGTACTTGGTATGGGTTTAGAAGTGATGTACCATGGAGCTTAAATGATTGATTGATTTGATTGATGATTGCTTATATAGCGCTATTCTCCACTCTCTTGAGCAGACTCACTGCGTTTTCATGTGGTTTTACATGAGTGACTAGCTTTTTAAAGCGCGTTTAAAAAAATTAAAATAATATCCACTGAAGTGGTGTACTTACAGCGCTGGCATGGCTGGTGCCACATGAAACTGCAGCCGTTTCGGCGCAAGTTCTGCGTACACCATACAACCATGCACCATGTCACTTCATGCAAAGCCACATACGTAAGGTGTATGCGTGTTTAGCTGTAACCTGCCACCTGCACTTCTGGCAGAATGACCGGGATCTTTTACGTGCTACTGCGGTAACATGGGGGTGGAACGGATACCGAAATAAGAGTCAGCACAGAAACTTGACCCTGGAGAAGAAAATTCTCCCGCCGCGCCTGCAGGGATTCAAACTCGCGACCTTTCAATCACGAGTCTGGCGCTCTAACCACTGAGCTATTCCTGCCCCAATGAACCAAAACAATGGCCTTTATACAGGTTGGTCCAGGTGTTTTACTGCAAGCCACATGGCCGCTGTTTGGGCCTACAAGTCGCAAATGCTACTGACACTTAAGTGATTGCGCTAAATATTTCTGAAATCAGTGCGACATCTAAAAGGTGGCAAAAGTGGTTCGGGGGAATCCGGTCAGTCACTGTAACCAGTCAGATACATGGCTGTCTCTACTACTACTAGATCTCTACCAGCAACCACCCTGCTCCCTTCCCCTTCTAGAATACACATGTGCGTGAGCACCCACACAAACACACACTTAACACGCTACACGCACTCTCTTGTGGCGCGTTTTTTCTTTCTTTTTTTAACATCCGGTCAAACAAAGTAACAGCTGGTACGCCTGACCGATTGCTGAATTTGTTTTCAGTATATGCTGATCTTAACCGGTAAAATACCAGAAATTACTGTAAACCCTGCAGTTCTGCTAATACTGACCTCAGTGGCAATCATCGTGGGCCTGATGTAGAGAGAACACTTGTCTGAGTGAGGCACCCACTCACTGTCAATGCTGATGAGCTTCTTGATGCACTTGGACAGTTCATCTCCATCAAAATCCTGTCAAACACAACCACACACTCAGGGAAAATCACCCTTTCAGCATTTGCTTTTTTACCCCGTTTGTCAAAATTAACAAGAAATCCACTTTTAACAGGAATAACCTGACAGACTCGGTTGTGCTGAAAGGGTAAATCAACAGGATATGAAGAGGAGTTGCATGATGTGTTGAACTGGAGAGTCTCCTTAGAGTCAAGTTAGCAAGAATCTACAGCATGTCACATCTCCCCTGAGGGGGTCCTGGCAGTAAGATTCATGAAAATATTATTTAAGCCTTCTTGGAGTCCTTAGCTTCAAGTCCAAGAAGATGAGATTAAATCCTTTTATTTTTTAAAGGACAGGCACATCATCAGAGCCTCCGCTAGACCGGCATATGCCAGTTTTTACTGGTAAATGTTTCCCCAGTACCGGTAAAAAATATAGTAGCCGGTAGCAAGTACCGGCTGAAACTGAGCGTTTTGTGCGACTTGCTAGAGATCACACTCTCTGCATGTACCCTGGGTCCTGAAGCAAGTGGAAGCTCCCACTAAACAGGATCACTTCCGGTGATGTTCAGCAAGCAAAACAGTGAAAGCGAAAACTTTCACTGCCATTGGCAACAAAACTGAGTTTGATTACAGTCTGTAAAGGGTGAGTCATCAGTACACGATCAATTGTTTTTCCCACATCAGCACCGAAGAACGTGCACGTCGTTACTCGGAAACTAGATCTAGCTCAAACATCAGTGGCGCCTACACATGCTGAAAAACATTGATAAAACTAACATTTTCAATGGAAAGACTGTACCGGTTGACTGAGGGTTGGTACCGGAATATTTCTTTGTTGCCAGTACCATGTACCGATAGTCTCAACAGTCTAGCGGAGGCTCCGATCATGCGTTTTTGGAATCTTGGTAGCAAGGCAATTTGGTATGTCCATGCAGTTATTTTGGCAGTAAATCAAACCCCCTCATCATCTACACACACCCCCTTTATCCTCTCAAGATCTGTCATTTTGAGGCTTTTTACTTTTAGTGTGATCTGGCATATGATATATATTTATATATATATATATACATATTATCATTTTTAAAAGACTGCCATTTCAAAGTTAACTTTACAGCAGAAACTATACAGATTTACTCTACTTAAAAGCAATTTCCACAAAAACAAACTCTACTACCAACAGAATCAACATACAAGGGAGTTAATCAGCGCTCAAAAGACGTCACACAAACACAGCAACAAAAACCTGAGCATGCGAGTAAATACAAGGTACATAAACCACACCAGAAGTACATCCTCTACATTCTACTACATACATACATTCTACTACCAACAGCAGTGCTGTTATATGAATGGAACTCAGATTTAGCATCACAGTCCTGAGAAGGTTTCTCAAACTGTTTTTTGTTTTTTTGGCTTGTTTTTACTGTGCGTTTTTTTAATTTGCTGGCTTTCGCACTCTCAAAAAAGTTGGTTTTGAGACTATTGGCTGACCTCTCATGCCTGATACTTGCTATCCAATTCACAGGGGTTGAAAGAGGATAACCTGGTGTTTGAAGTTGATGAGGTCACACATTCACTGTTTATAACCATTGTTGCCTGTGCTGCATGGAGTCTGATGTAGATCAACCCTGCTGTCAGCTGTTTTTGTTTGGCCAGTTGTGTTTTAATTACACACAAGGCTTGAGACTTCAGTTTTTTGACTGGTCCTGAGAGTTTTGTGATTATCAGGCAATGCCCCCTTCAATCATAAGCTTAAATTTGTTTGTTTTTTTAAAGCTAATAAAACAAATATGCTAATAAAAATGAGCATAAAAGACCAACACGTCTCTGAAAAAAAGACAGAATGACAGGCGGCTGGACATACAGAAACAGCTGGACTGATCAGCAGAGTGGCAGACAGGCAGGCAGAGATGCAGAGGAAGAGCGAAAGCTGACTAAGAGGCAGACCCCATTGATGGAGTCAGCTGGGACAGATCTGAAAGTCAACAAACCGGAAGACAAGATCGCTGAGCTGTGCTGCGCATCCGGTTCATGTTCTCCCTGGGTCTGAACACCTTCACTTTACCATCCTCACAGCGATATGCCTTGATTCCCTCAAACAGCTAAAATACAAACATAACTTTTAAGGAAATGCAATTCAAACCAAAAAAATATACATTACATTTATGGATAATGTCAAATAATATATATAAATATTAAAAACTAGGTGCCACAATCTATATTTCACTGTTTGTTGAATACACACACATACACACACACGCACGCACGCACGCACGCACGCACGCACACACACACACACACACACACACACACATACACACTCTCACTGTTGTTGTTTTTAAAACTGAAGTGTAACATCCACCTACCCCTCCCATCCCATTTTCACCTATGTTGCATACTCTTGTCACATGGATTTTGAACATCAATGTTCTACATCCTTTATACCCCACAAGGAGGAAAAATAAACATCCTTAAATCCTAAGACAGGTCACGTTCAAAATGGGAAAGTACAACTTATTGCCGCCATCTCTCAACAGAAACTAGAATCTTTAAGTTTTTTGCAAACCACTGATTTGAGAAGGAAACACACACACACACACACACACACACACACACACACACACACACACACACACACACACACACACACACAAGAACCATTAAAGTTTATGCCAAGTCAGGGACTGCAATAATTATCTCTTTTGAACATGCACCATAAGTCAAAAATAGGGGTATTTTATATAATTCAGTCCAGGCATTTCATGATCATGCAAAGTTTGAACTTGGCTGAATAAGAACTAATCAAAGATTACAACTTTTTTTGTTTAAGTTTTAACTGCTTGATGTCCCTGTGGCCCTAAAATACAACTGCAAGTGGTATGAATGGATAAATCTCATAAAAGTGTCTCCATCATGCAAAATATAATACTTATCACATTAAATTTTACACTGTCCAGGAAAAATTGCAATGATCTTTTTTCTCTCCTGTCTAGACATCCAAGCCACCCAGATGTCCCAACACTGACCAGTAGAAAGCTATTATATAATAAGAAAAAATAATTCTTATAAAGCACTGTTCTTTAACCCGAGTTAAACTCGCTGCGCTGTACAAACATCTTATGAAAAAACCCACATTAATATACAACATTTCAAACAAACAGAATCTTAAATATTGTAGTCTAGCTACCATTATCACCCATCAAACAATAACCATGTTACACACACACACACACACACACACGCACACAGAGTGACATGCGCACACCAAGTTCTGCTCATCCACTCAGATACATAATAATCAATACTCTTTCCTAGATCTCTCATGCTCTCCCCCCCACCCCCACCCCCCACGTCCCCCCCCCCACCCCAGCCATGAGTCAACAAAAAAACTCATGAAACACACCTGTGTATATATATATATGAGCTCCCCCTGGCACCAGAAGGAAAAAAAACTCACTTCTACAAGAAAGACTCATTAAAAGTACGAACACCTATAAACACACACCAACTTATTAGTCCTCAGATCAGACTCCCATGTGGAAATAATGCTTTTGGAAAATTAAAATATTAATTAAGGCACAAAGTGCTGACTAAATTCATTCTAACAACAACAACAAAAATCGCTAACCTCCACAGCATAGTGCAGAACTTTGGCGGCTGGGTGAATTTTCATCTCCTCCACTGGGTGGATCATTGGCTTACTCCATCCCTTGCTAGCTGACCAGTCAATCGTCAGCATGTGGTCTGTGAAGTGGTGGCCAAATACCAGCTTCTCATTGTCCGGTTTGGGCTGTGGCTTCTTGGTCAATGTGATCTCCAAGTCTTCATACTGTAAACCAATAAACAGTTGTTGTGATGTGACTTGTGAATGATCCAGGACATGTCAGCTGATTTTGAGAGAGAGAGAGAGAGAGAGAGAGAGAGAGAGAGAGAGAGAGAGAGAGAGAGAGAAGAAGAAGAAGAAGAAGAAGAAGAAGAAGGAGAGCGAGAGAGAACTCAAACTCAAAACCTTTATTTTACAAGGACTGTAGTTTAGGTTCAGTCAAAAACCTGTCTAACAACTAGTCCTTGCTAAGCTACTGATGAGTAGATAACAAATTACAGGCATTATTTATATATATATACATATAGGCATGAATGAGTGAGTGAAACGTTATACATGAGAATTTCCACACAAACATAGCGTGTTCACAGCACCAGATGAACATATGCCATACATCATTCAGTTACATATTACGAGCATACAACCAGCAAATAAAGCACACACACACACAGAGAACTTCAACTCAAAAACTTTATTTTATAAGGATTGTAGTTTATGTTCAGTCAAAAACCTGTCTAACAACTAGTCCTTGCTAAGCTACTGAGAGAGAGAGAGAGAGAGAGAGAGAGAGAGAGAGAGAGAGAGAGAGGAGAGAGAGAGAGAGAGAGAGAGAGAAGAAGTAGAAGACGAAGAAGAAGAAGAAGAGTCAGAACACACATTGAAAATTGGGAAGCATGGCTTAAACTGTCTCCGTGGCCAGTCTTAATAGAGAGCAAACTTAAGTCTCCCTTTTTTCCTTTCTCTTTTGAAAACATTGGATTAAAAAATATCACAACATATATATATCCATACAACTTTGCTGGAAATAAGAGACAAAAGTTCTAAGCAAACCATACCCCTTGTTTATGAAATAATGCATTTATCGCAGGTTATTGCCTGACTGGTCAAAAGAACATCACATACAAGTATGACACAAAGCCATTGGAGGCAATATGTACGTTCTGTCTGAATCTCGCTCATAAATTCTGATCATGCAGTAAAACAACAATCTCTGGATTATTTTACACCTACGCACTTGTCCTTGTCTATCTGAATGTAATATTCACACATCGTTATCAATGCGACCCGTGTACTTGAGGAGAAAACTTGTTCAATCCACTATTGCTGAAGCCTCCTTTTTTCTTTTTTTCTTTCTTCTTCTCAAGCCTCCATCTGGTGAGCTTGAATTGCTGAAATGCAGTCCATTTGGCGAGCCTGAATACCTAAAATTCAGTCACAGTTATTGAACTGGGTTTCAACATGTAACACATGATAGAGCTTATTATTATCAAATGGAACGGGGATAGCTCAATGGCAGAGTACTGGACATGTGATCAGAAAGTCTTGCAAGAGAGGTGGGAAGATGCCAACTTTGGATGCAAAAAATATATCTTCTCACAACAAACTCATAAAAAGCTACCATGTGCGTACCTCATAGAGTCATACTTTTATAGCCTGAATTCTATCATATAACATGTAATAATATAATGCTGAAACAAATTAATTAATCTCTACAATGGTGCTCTTCTTGTCTTACGTACCTTAAATGATGAAGAAGGCGGACAGGAGGAGGACAGACGAAATGCAGCATGAAGAACTTTACGCCTCAGAAATGAAAAGTTCAGCAACTGCAAGTGCAACAAACGTCACTTATCAGTGTCAGTTGTAGTCAAAGCATGCACATCATGAAACAAGCAATTTCCTCATCACAATAAGCAACAGCAGTCAAACTCAAGCCCACGCATGACTTCACACATGCACCCTGGTAGCATTATTAATCATACTCAAGGTAAGTAACGGCAAGGTGGTTTGCAAAGGTGAATTTTGGGCTACCTTTCTACTCTCAACTGATAATGCTCTCTTGTTGCTGTTTTTACGCCTCTGCTAAAACTTGAAAGTTCAGGAAGAACTGGGATTTTATGTGCGCATCAGCCTCACTGCATCAACACACGTTTTTGAACACTAAATATGCAGAGGCATAAATATGCATGATCAGGCAAGCTGCATGATAAAAATAAAAAAATGGGGTGGGGGTGGGGGCAGGGATGAGGGGGGATGATGGGGGGGGGGGTCAGGGGGGAGGGGGGGGGGGTTCTTGCAATCAAATGTTACTTGCAATGAGCTGTGTGACTGTCTAGCAGTACTATCACTCATCAAACAGAAGAGCAAAAGCTCAGTAAGCTCATCTTTAAAGGTGCGAGATTTTTCTTTTCTTACATTTACAGATCCTTTACTGACATCGTATAGTGACAATGGCCATGACTAACCAAGACTGCTGAAACTGGTATGAGCACGTGGTGTTTCTTTTTCCACTTTCCTGTGAAAAATACAATTCAGAAATAATTATTTTTCAGGTGTCTCTTGATACAGCCTTGAAAAAGGGTAAGAATCAGAAGAGTCACAGAGTGTTTGAGACAAACTGTTCCAAACAGATGGGCCAGTGCAAGAAAACAATCTTTCACCAAAAGTTTTCTTCTCAGGTTGCACTGCGAGAGAGGTGACAAAGATTTGGGTGTCTGATATGGATCATAACTGTCTTGTTGGAATACAAAGTTGAAGGAGATCAGACAGCTACCGAGGGGATGTGCCAAACACAGAATTGAAGCTGAGGGTTCAAATATTCTACTGAATGTGATGCGTTACTGGTAGTCAATACTGAGTTAGATTAGAAGAATAGGATGAATGTGGTCAGATCTCTCAGCTTTACACACAAGCCTTGGTGCAGCATTCTGAACTTTTTGGAGTTTGTTTAGTAAGTACTGAGAGCAACCTGAAAGTAGTGAGTTACAGTAGTCTAACCAAGAGTGGACATGAGAGCAAACAAGGATTTGTCTGGTGTGTGTGTGTGTGTGTGTGTGTGTGTGTGTGTGTGTGTGTGTGTGTGTTCAAATTTAATCAGAACACAAAATCACCAAAAATCTCTTTCTAGTTTAGAACTTTTTAAACAACTATTAGTAACCAGTAACCATTTCTTAATATTTTCTGTAACTGTTCAACATGTTGTGTCCTTGTTGTTCAAAAGACCTCTTGGTTTTTCATCATCAAAGAGTTAGATAAAAAATATTTTAAAAATAATGCATAACAAAGACTGTTAATTGTTTAGATGAAAACAAGAACTTGGTTAGCTATTTCAATCCAGTTGGGCAGTTTTGCTGACCAGCTGGTGAGCAGTAAAAAGAACCTATAAGCTGATCCCAGCTACAGAATCTAGATGAGTGGTCTCCTTCAGTGTGTGCTGGGACTGTATTTATGTATGTATATATATATATATATGGACATGCAGATGTACTGTGCACTCATTCAAGCTGTAACTTGCACTAGCCTCAATAACCAGGTCAACAACCTCCATCAAGGGCAGGGTCACGGCCGCCATGGCAGACACACTGCCCTGGCCTACTGTACAGTAGGTCAGTAGTGGCAGCTTGTAATGGGGAAGGTCCTGACTCAGCCCAAGTCTGTTAATTCACAATGTCGGTGTAGTGCCTGCTCTGTGGTGTAGTCAAGAATGAACAGAAGGTGTGGGCCAGTCCCTGTGTGTGCATGCGTGTGTGTGTGTGTGTGTGTGTGGTGTGTGTGTGTGTGGTGTGTGTGTGTATGTGTATGTGTGCACACGCATGTATACGCATGCATGTGTGTGTGTGCGTGTCTGTGTGTCTCTCTCTGTCTGTCCATGTGTGTATTTGTAAAGGATATATATATATGTATATGCTTTTCTTTTACAATGGTGTTGATCAGACTCTGGGTCTGCAAGTCTTCACCCATAAGGGGCTGATGCTAAGTAGTGAGAGAGATGAGAGACAAGATCAAACAACAAACAAAAAAGAGACAGAGGGAGAAAGAAGCAAAGTCAGTATCAGAGACATAGTAACAGATGCGCACACATTTGTAACACATGTGTGGATAAAATAAAACAGATTAAGGGAAATCTACTCACCAATGCAACACAAGGAAACTACATGCAACAAAACACAAAGAAACAATAGGAAACCATTGTTTTCTTGTGTTTTGTCACATCGGTGAGTACATTTCCCTGGATCTGTTCTACTTTGTCAACCTCACCAGCAGTTGTTCACTCATTCCATGTGTGTGGATATATATATATATATATTTATGCCTGAAATAATTAATTCTAGCAGAAGATTACTGTCATGCAAAGTTTCAAAGATCTCACAGTCACATGCTCACTTAAAGTTAAACAGCCTCTGGAGTGGGAGAGAAGAGCCAATGTTCAGTTAACAGTTTTGTTGTTGTGTTGTGTTGTGTGTGTGCGTGCGTGCGTGCATGCATGCATGCATGCATGCATGTATGTGTGCATGTGCATGCATGCATGTTTAAGTCCATGTATTTAACAATGCATGATAAAGTCCATGTATTTAACAATCATATAAAATTTAAATACACCAGACGTCTTTAACAACGCATGTATTTAACAATCATATTTAAATATGCCAGACTATATAG
Organism: Alviniconcha marisindica; assembly: GCA_018857735.1. Taxonomy (NCBI): domain Eukaryota; kingdom Metazoa; phylum Mollusca; class Gastropoda; family Provannidae; genus Alviniconcha; species Alviniconcha marisindica. Next base: position 704,906 of record JABMCL010002885.1, on the reverse strand, counting down.
TTTGGATAACAACCTCTGATTAAGGTACATTATATAATGCAATTGCAACCACATACAGCAGGCCAAGTGTAGTTGAAATATATCCAAGAACGAATGTACTGACCTAGACTTTGGCTACTCTCCAAGCTATGGCTGTTGGGACTAGATTGGCAATGCTAGCATTTGGACAACTCTAGTCAGTGACATTTGTTGGCACAAAACCAATGTTTACCCACTCTTGGTTTCATAATGCACTCAAGTCACTAACCTGTTCAAGCTGCTTCACCAATGATCTAAAAATCCATACAGCAGAACCATCATTTCTACCCCTCACACCCTTTTGAGAAAATCATATATATGTAATGGAGTGGAGTGGTAGAAGGACAGGACACAGGCAGCGGAGTCAGTCAAAATGGAGACCACAGCAGGCGGCGACGGCAAACAGGCTTTATTCTACAGCAGCAGACAACTTTCTCAGCACCCCCAAAATCCGCACGCGCACGCATAGATAAGAGAACTGCGCGGGCCGCAAAGAACACACGCTATCGCTACAATGAAATCAGCCCTCTGGACCACAAAATGGCTGACAATTGTGTTTGCTTGGCCCGCACAAATACAGTTTCCTCAACAATAACTAAACTAATTAAAACATGAAATACATCAAATAAAAGCTACAGTTACAACCTTTTAAACCGTATAAACAAAATGTACACACATGACTTATTTAATTTACAACAAGAGTGGGAAGCGTGGCTTGCACCTATCTATTAGCAGATTCGTACAACTAAATCATAACTAACACAATGTACAAAATATAACTGTCAATAAAACTTACATCAGAATAAAGAACACGCTACCACGGTTAAAATGGTACATAACAATTACAATACAACGCTCTGTAAGAGAAGCAAGACACACTCAAAGACTAGCACTAAAACAATCGGTGCAAACTTTCGCCTGGGGCGCGTTATCTTAGTCGCAACAGCGCTGATAGTGATATCAAGTAGTCTATGAATATAACTTAGCTTCTACAGTACACAATACTCAATAAGTTAATTTTAACCCAAAATAAACACTAATCATGAAGTCAGCTAAGCAAAATACTATACGACAAAGCACTGATCGACACAGAATTACTTTCATCGAGTCAAAACAACGATTCACTACTATTCACTAGTACTACACAGAAAATGCGCCATGCAGACGACGGCTATAAAAAGAATGGACCTAGAGTGGCATCGGCTACTGATTAAGCTCGATCCTGCGTCTAAATAAGATCTAAATAAACATTCTAAGATGCCAAATTATATTACACATGACCATAGTGCATAAAAAGGACTAGGTGAACAAAGAGTAGGTAAACAAACAAGCGGTCAAAATATTAAGGGAGTAAGCAGATTTGAAAATGGCGCGCACCAGCGGCTATCGCCGGTCGGCTGTGTGAAGGCCATGTGGCGTTACGCAACACGCAGCGCTTCAAAACAAAAGCGTCGTCTGCTCCGGTTCCCGGGTTACTAACAGTACAGTAATGAAATTGCATGGATCTGATAACCGGGGCGGGATTATTGCCGGTAAAAACGTACAAAGAGCACTTGCTCACATCCATATATATATCTATAATATATATATAAATCGCATCAAACATGTCAAGTTCCACCATGTCTGGGCACAAGCGAAGTGTCTGCTCCATATGAACCTCATGAAGAGATTTCAATGGAACCTCATGAAGAGATTTCAATGAGGTAAAATTATGAGACTTTAAACAACATGACTTGAAATTCCCTATAGTACTGCACACTGCCCTTGCACAATTGTTTCTTCTCTTTAATTTTTTTAAATTAAAAAACACACATGTATACACTCTGTTAAAGTGTTACAGGCAAGTATGAGGGTCCCAGCCAAGGGAGTTCAACTGTTTGTTGTTGTTGCTGTTTTGGGGAATGGTTCCCTAAGCCTAGCTTTAACAATACAATGCTATACAGTATGTGCGCATGCGTGCACGCACGCGCATGCATGTATGCATGCATGCACACACACACACACACACACACATGTGAGGAAACTGAATACTGGTTTTAGTCAGGAAGAATATTTCAAATGTCAGAAAGAAAGAATGCTCTCTCTCTCTCTCTCTCTCTTTCTCTCTCTCTCTCTCTGTGTGCCATAGAATCAAAAACACATTTAGTTCATTTCATTTATCCCATGCCTCCCAAAGCTGCCAGTAACCCTTACGGATTAGGTTATATATAGCCTAATCCATAAGGGTTACTGGCAGCTTTGGGAGGCATAGGATAGTCTATACAAATTTTATCAACAAGTAAACAACTTTGGTGTCCTTTTTCAAATGGCAACAGCATTAATTAGGCCTATCACCACTGGGGAAAATAATGTGCCACTATCAATGACAAAATGTACACAGCTGACCTTCATGATCAGGCACTGAATGAAATGGTATACCACTGCTAAAACTCTGAAAAAGATGAGGGCGGCCAGTCTACTGAAAGGAGCGAGAGTAGAAGAAAAGGAGGTCAGTTCATATAAAATAGACCTTTGTAATGAGGCAGTGAAGCATAGTTCAGGAACTGTGTGAGAGTCGAGGTGGCCGTCCTGGGCTGTCCGTCCTAACGAGCCTTCCGGTTTCCGTGGACATAAAGCTATATTGAACCATGCTTCGGCATTGGTCTCAGCTTGTCCCTACTATGTCAACTGACATCTGAGGACATTAAGCAACACTACCTACCTACGAGGCAGAGAATGAAAGGTATGCAATTGTTAGAATCTTCAAAAAGATGTGATGGTGAGTACAGAAAGAATTATGATGCGGGCAACGATCGCAAGTTTTCATTCTATTCACGCATGCACGCACGCACGCACGCACGCACGCACGCACGCACACACACACACACAACACCACACACACACACACACACATGCGCGCGCGCATAACTAATGGGGCAAAGTGATATCACCAACAAGATAAACAACAAAAAGTGCGGAACTTGTTGTTGTTTTTCGTGTGTTTTTCTTCTACGAGATCTACTAGATCTAGTTTCGTGTGTGACCGTAAAATAACTTGATACAACTGGAAGTGTAACACTAACTGTATCGACTATCACGCTGGACCGAAAGGGCAGAACGATTCAGGAGATAGGCTCTTGACGGATTACGTTGGCACTGTTATTGCTACTCAAAACCGTCATTCTCATTCTAAATAAAATAATACCGGCAGTTTGTGTATTCAAAAAACAACTCGAACTGCAGCAGAATCCGTCACCGTCACATTCTTATTTGTTGACATTTTCTGCGTGGACGGTGGTGACCTCGAATGATAAGCAAGTCATTTCCCGCGATATCTACCCGCCTCACTTCGGATACCTCCACTTAGAACTGACGTATGTTATACATTTTCAAACACTCCATTTACGAGGAAGAAAATTACCTTTTATTAGCCATTCAAATTGAAGATTTAAGCTACTCACCTTCGTCTGCATGGCCGCCATTGTCGCACTCAAGGGTCGCAACTCAAATCCTAGTTTGTCGGTTGCTGCTGTGCGGTGGTGATGCAATAAACCTCGCGCAGACGTCTGTACCAATTAGGCTTAGGACCTGAACGAAGTAAAGTTTCCAGCTTTATTTGAAAATCAATCTATAAAGATTTTTTTCCGTTTCTGATTGTTTTGTTTGTTTAAATGTTGATCGTACTGTGATCACTAACAACGAGAAGCACTACACTGATCAGTATTATATATAAATACATAGGCCCATACCATTCAGTCAACCGATTTCTGCAACGATTGGGGGCGCTGTCCCGAGTACGGAGCTCTGATTGGACAAATCCGAATAGCAGACGATAGCGAAATGTTTCATATCAAAGTTTAATGCCCAAGTTAACACTCTTATTGTATCCGTACCTAGCAAGCACGATATTTTGAAGCGTTACACTGGGCTTCCAATCCTTCAGGCCTATCCATTTTCTGGAAACTCCACGTTATCGGTTTGCTGGCCGTTTACAATCTGCGACTGTGACGTTATGCAAATATTGCATTCTGATTGGTTCGCTCAGCCAACACCCCCATTTTATTGTAAACACGTTTCCATTTGACCGACTTCCACCAACTCAGTAACCCTACACGCCGTAAGCTGTTTTTCTAGCAGTGTCACAGACTCTGTGTGTGTGTGTGTGTGTGTGTGTGTGTGTGTGTGTGTGTGTGTGTGCAACAAAGACCTGAGTCGCCTACGGTAACTCTCCCCTGGCATGCCTGTAAATACAAGGTACATAAACTCCACCAGAGGTACATCCTCTATTGTGTATGTGTGTGTGTGTGTGTGTATGTGTGTGCGTGCGCGCGTGCGTGCGTGCGTGCGTGAGTGCGTGTCAGTGTGTGTGTGTGTGTGCGTGAGTGCGTGCGTGTGCGTGTGTGTGTGTCAGTGTGTGTGTGTGTGTGTGTGTGTGTGTGTGTGTGTGTGTGTGTGTGTGTGTGTAGTGCAGGTGTGTGTGGTGTTTTTGTGTGGGGGGGGGGGAGGAGTCGGTAAACACTTTGTTTCGTTCTTTTAACATGGAAAGCGTTGTCACGTAATATTACGCACATTTTTTTTTTAACAAAACAAAGTGATAAAATGCAAACTGTATTATTCTATTGTGCATGAGAATTTTCCGTCATGTGAAGAAGCTGCACATAGTGCAGGGAAATTCCAGCGTTGTTGTCTGCATGTTTTCTCCTTGGGTTGGTGGTGACGAGGAATGAGGAGGAAAGATGTCGTAAACCAGTGCTTGGAGTTTGTAACTCTGCATATACAACAGACCGGATGACTATATTTATGACAAGCAGTCAAAAACAGGGTCGCAGTTTTCGAGTCTCTCAAAAATTGCTGATTTCTTTTCCTTCAATATTGCCACTTGATAGTGTGCAATACCTCTTGTACTGAATCATGAGGGTAGGTAAATATGTGAAACCACCAGATGGAATTATGCAAGACAAGCGCCGGATATGAATGAGTGAATGAAAGTATATTGCAATGACTCGAATGGATGCATGTTACTGAACAAAAGTCAGTTCTACACTGATGGAGAAAAAGAAATGGAGAAGAAAAAGAAAAAAAGACCCCCCAAAAAGACTGGTAGTTATAATTAGTATCAAAACAGATCTCGACTGTCGTCCCAAAATTGCAAAGAGTTCACAAACGAATCTAGCAAGAGGTGCTTGCAAAAGTAAATCTTCACTGCTGTTGGCATCTCACTTTCCACCTTGTACACCCGTAACAACATGTGTAAGATTTAGCAATGCTGGAGAAAGCAGATCCCCTGAGGATGGACAGTATGGCTGGAGGAAGTTATTAAAGTAATATTCTCGCAAGACTGATGGAGGATGAAGACCCAGGGTTTGAAGTCTCAGGGTTTGATGGAGGATGACATCTCATTTGGTGGAGGATAAAATCTCAGGGTTTGATGGAGGTTGACATCTCAGGGTTTGATGGAGGGTGACATCTCAGCAGGGTTTGATGGAGGGTGACATCTCAGGGTTTGGTGGAGGGTAACATTTCAGTGTTTAGTGGAGGGTGAAATCTCAGGGTTTCAGTGGTGGAGGGTGACATCTCAGGGTTTGATGGAGGGTAAAATCTCAGGGTTTGATGGAGGGTGACATCTCAGTGTTTGGGAAGCGGCATGGAGTGCTCATATGGCTGTGAAGATGAAAGTGAGCGCGCCCTTGACCCGAAGATTAAATGTTAGTTTCGGGTGAGGTCGTGATGCCCTCCAAATTCATGCTAGCGCTTGAGTACGCGCTACCCATCGCTGCATGTGCTCCTTTAATCATGGTGCCAGTGAAATCCGTAGTCATCCACGCGTTTTGGCCGAGTGTTTCTAAATACTCATCTTAATAATAATAATAATAATAATGTACATTTATCATGCGCTCATCAACGCCCTGAGCGCTCACATGATACATATTAACCTAAATATGATATTCTATACACATGTAGAGCATAGTTCTACCAAAACAATTTACATAAAGTATTATTGGTGACAGTGCCTATAGAGCATCACATTAGGTCGTCATAACCGTTCTTCTTTATGTCCTATGCGTCAGTTAACGGAAACAGCGGTAAGCGATCGATATGGTTGATATTCAGCACAGGACTCTGACTCAAATTCGTGTCACCTTGTTTACTGACACGAGCACCGAGTGTGCGCAAAGCTTTCCATCACGAGTTTGGGATTGGCTGTGTACACGGCCGCCTCGGCGGCAATGGAACATAATCCGACACTGTGTCCTGACTCATTGTTCGGGGGGGGGGGGGGGGGGGCAGCACTGCCACCGGCGAGTATCACAGATGTCAGAGTGCACCTATAGAACTTGAACATTTATGACTTGGATTGTTGGGCGATTGAATGGCGGCCGGTGTGCGAGCTTTCTGACACAGGGCGATTGGCAGATGTACAGAGTGCAGCATATGAACTAATCGAACATGTTCCTGACTTTGTTGGGGGCTAGAGCAGGCAGGAGTATCACAGATGTCAGAGTGCACCTATAGAACTTGAACATTTATGACTTGGATTGTTGGGGGGAGGGGGGGGGGGGAGAGGGGGGCAGCACTGCACCGGCGATATCACAGATGTCAGAATGCACCTATAGAACTTGAACATTTATGACTTGGATTGTTGGGGGGGGGGGGGGGGGCACTGCCACCGGCGGGTATCACAGATGTCAGAGTGCACCTATAGAACTGAACATTTATGACTTGGATTGTTGGGGGGGGGGAGGGGGGGGGGGCAGCACTGCCACGGGATATCACAGATGTCAGAGTGCACCTAAGAACTTGAACATTTATGACTTGGGATTGGGGGGGGGGGAGGGGGTGGGGGGGGGATGGGGGGGGGGGGGGGCAGCACTGCCACGGTGATATCACAGATGTCAGAGTGCACCTATAGAACTGAACATTTATGACTTGGATTGGGGGGGGGGGGGGGGGGAGGGGGGGCAGCACTGCCACCGGCGAGTATCACAGATGTCAGAGTGCACCTATAGAACTTGAACATTTATGACTTGGATTGTTGGGCGATTGAATGGCGGCTCTTTCGAGTACTGACAAGGGCGTTGGGAGAGACTGAGGATCATGATGATTTCTAGATGGCGGAAATGCCGGCTATTTCATTAAAGGGGAACTGAAGAGAAGATGCAATGAAGTTCGCTTGGAAATCTTGTCGAAAATGTGCCTGTTTCCACATGCAGCTTTGTTTTGGTTGTTCTATCACTATTAATTTTATGCAAAAGAAGTACTGTTTTGCTTGGAATTTGAGCTCCTCAGCCACTGGTGTCGATTCGCTCTTTAGCAATGAAGAGCAGAAAGAGGTTGGTTCCTGAGGTATTTCATACTTTTGCCAAACATTCCGACCTTCTTCATGACGTCACTGATACAGTCTGCTGGACACAAAATGGTAGCACTCACGGTCGTGTTTTCGCGACTTTCAAAATTCGAGTTTTAATTAACAATCAGGACAAATATATCCAATGAAAATTTGAATATATACACAGAGAGACTGACAGGCAGAGAGACCTACAAGAGAGAGAGAAGGGAGGTTGACAGGCAGACAAACAGTCATACAATGAGAGAGAGAGAGAGAGAGAGAGGAGAGAGAGAGAGAGAGAGAGAGAGAGAGAGAGTGATTCAGACCAAACAGAATGCACGTACGAATGTTCACTCAGTTTATTTCCCACCCTTTTCCCTCCAACTTCCAAGCATTGATGGGGACTGAAATAGTAGCCTAAACAAGCAACAACAACAACAAAATTCAAAGTGTGGGGATCACGGTGTAGACGACGAGGTTCTGTGGCCGGGAATGTCTAATTGCAGTCATCATCTGAAACAAGACAGCAACCAGTTCAATGCCGGAACTCAGTATGTACATCATATTATGAAGATCGGACATACATTTTGTGCGCGGACAATTATCAAACAAGATGAGTTACTGTTTAGTTGGAAAAGCAAATACTGGAAAACAGTAATTCAACCAACAAACACCAAACAGCAGCCTTGTATTGGACGAATTATCTCGTTTTAAGTGACAAGTTAGATGCCTATAGAGAAACACGCTTTACTAGCATCAGAATTTTTTTAAAATTAACATGAGCAGTTTTGAAAAAGGAGGCTTGGAAATGTCAGTTACATGTATTTGCCTTGAATGTAGGCATATCTTGAAAGTAGAATCTGCGTTAATGTATAAGATCGAACGACAGCTTTAATTTCCCGCTGGGATGAATAAAGTATGTTGCTATTATTATCTTCAAGTTGGGCCTGTGAGAGAGAAATTGGGTTTTAATGTCCTGTCAAGCTCAGTCACCCCAGGATGACCAGTCTTTATTATAATCTCTGAACCGGCACATCTTTCAAAACTCCCCTCAAAAACCGTTTCAGTCTCAAGTCAAATATACCGCTTAAACTAAATCCATACATAAATACAAAGCAGAAAATACATACACAAACATCAAACACAAATTTCGACGAAGAGTTAGTAATAATACTAATGGGGATTTCTATAGCGCGACTCGGGTCTTTGTTGTTGTATTTGTGTTACGTATTTTGAGCACTGATTAACTCCCTTACGTGTTGATTCAGTTTAGAAATAGTTACTGAACATGTGCGTTTTGAGGGCGGTCTTGAAAGAGGGCCATGGCAATATTATTGCCCTTATTTAAAATTTAAAAAAGAAGAAGAAAAAAGTCTGATTAATTGATACCAGATTAAACAAATGCAAAATAATTAAAGGATATAAACAATAAAAAATATATATATAAAAAAATGGTGGCCTATGTAAATTATAAAAATGGCAAATACCAGTGCCCTATTTCAGCAATCCGCACACACCACAAAACCAACTGTTACTGTTTCCTAGCTGCTGAACAAGAGCCATACAAAAAAAAAAAAAAAAAAAAAGCCTATCTCTTGACGAAAAATACTGGATACGGTCACGAGAATGACCAAACATCACGACAGAAAGACCGAACAAATACAGGATCTTGTAGAACAGGTGAGCGGACAGGAAAGGGAAATCAAATGACAGCCCAGTGATTCCAGACAAGAGACGTCAGACATCTCCGGCCTCCCTTCGGGGGGGGGGGGCGGATGTCATAAACCGACGCCGGCTTCGACTGAGACATTTATGTTAAAACGAATTCCTCTCTGACACTGATCAAGAGTCAGCGGCCGGAGTGAGTTCAGAAGCTGTGTGAAAGTCATTCGAGGTGGCCGTCCCGCTGGGCCGGTTCCCCGTCCCTAATAAGTCTTACGGTTTCAGTGGACGTAAAACAACATTATTTGAATAATAATAAGAAGAAGAGTCTGATAGCACACCTTCCGGTTTCTTTGTGGCACTGCGGACAGCCCCGGCAGTCGCGGCCGCAGCGGCGGTGCCCACCACAAGCCCTTGCGCCACCGTCATCCCTGCTGCCCCTACAGCCTGCAAGGTGGCCACGGTCCCCGTCCCCACGCCGGTGCTCCACGCCGCACCCATCAACTTGGCCGCCACAGACCCTGCTGCTAATATATATAAAGATAGGTCCATGGCTCTTAATGGTTACAATTTGTCCCTAATATGTCAACCCGACATCCGAGGACATGAAGCCCAACATCATCATGGCGAGATCAAAGTCACGCCGTGCAACTTATAGTGTTTGGCTGCAGCGGAGATGCAGGCAACGCGTGTGAAAAGGACTGACAAGAACTGCTCTAACTCGTTCAGTGTGAGCCGGTTTGGTCTAGCGGTAAGCTATATGGCGTTAGGCTGGTACTGAAGCAGAGGGACCTCAGTTCGAATCAGCTGTTTCTCTCCGGCCTTTCTCTTCAAAAGTGTTGTGGTTTGTGGACACCGTCTTGTGACTTTGTCCTTTACATTAAAGATGGCTCTCATCTCTGCCCATCTCAAGCTAATACGGGAGTTATTCTATGTTGGTGACAGCGTACCGCGGATAGGTATATTGAATCTCCCTCTCCTCCCCCTCCCCCCCCCCCCCCCCCCACATCTCACCGTTCCTAATATGCCTTATGGTATCTGTGGACGTTAAGCACCACGATAATTACCTCGTACTCAGTATTAACTCGTGTCACATGGTGCGCCGTTGCAGCCAATCACAGTGCAAACCCGACAGTTAGCCGGTGGGCAGTTACGACAATCAGTGGCGGCTCGATTCAGCGTAGAGGCTTCCCCTAACACTTACACACCCCCCCCCCCCCCCACCCCCCACGCAGCCAAAAGTCTGGCTATCTCAGTGCAGCAGCGACACTAAACTGTACTCTCCCTTTCAGTAGTGCAGCCATGGGCCTGCATGATAACATGTATATATATATATATATATATATATATATATATATATATATATATATATATATATACACATATAACATGTATATATATACATGTAGGTCCACAGTGATACAGCGCAAGTTTCAAGCGATTGCCGTAAGTTTCAGTTGGCAGCTACAGCCGCAGCGACAAAACTGCAGTCTCCCTTTAGTGCAGCCGTGAACCTGCATAGCTTGTGTGTGTGTGTGTGTGTGTGTGTGTGTGTGTGGTGAGAGAGAGAGAGAGAGAGAGAGAGAGAGAGAGAGAGAGAGAGAGAGAGAGAGAGAGAGAGAGAGAGAGAGAGAGAGAGAGAGAGGTCCAGGATGCAGCCCAAGTTTCAAGTGATAGCAAGTTTCAGCTGGCAGCAGCAAATGCAACCTGTGGCACAAAGCCTAATTTTGCTTACGTTGCACTTGCAGCTACTACAAGCCCAATTATCTGTTGCTACAGCGAAAATGCCGAGAGGCACTTCCCTCGCTGCGAAGCTGCAGTTTTGACGCTGCAAAGCTCTGTCGCCCATACTTACAATCAACAGCAACGGCTGTGGGGGTTGTCAGCAGCAGAACACAGAGAATCACGACCTGAAACATTGCCAACAGAAAATCAGTACAGGTCAACAGGCGCTACTGATCAGACTGGCCCGGCAAGAATACGGGATCAGTGAATCTAAAACAGCCAACAATGCACACTTCAACACAGAATCAGATCTGAAACACAACACAACAAGAACGCAAACACTGGCACGAGCAATGAATGGGTGAGCCGGTTTGGCCTAGCGTTAAGCCGTTAGGCTGGTAAGCGGAAGGAGCTCGGTTCGATACCGCTTCGGCTCTCATTTTTCTTCAAAAAGGTTGTGGTTTGAGGACACTGTCTTGTGACTTTGTCCATCACTTCCTACTGAAACATTAAAATCGCTCTCATCTTAATGCAGGAATCATTCTGGTGGTGATAGTGTAGCGATAGGTATATAATCTCCCTCTTCCACCACCTCCATACCCCCTTCCCCCCGTCCCTAATAAGCCTTATGGTTTCTGTGGACGTTAAGCACCGTGTTTACTGACTTACTTACGAGCAATGAATCAGAACTAAAACATTGCACGACCTACAGATATTACAGGTATTAGTAAGAACACAAAACTGGCTAAACTGACTGACGTGACTCCAACAGAAACACGGGCGTTCGTAAGAACAGACAAACAATCAGATCTGAAACACGCAACTGCCGACCAACACGGAAACACAGGTATTGACAAGAACACAGAATCGGACCTTACAGATGGACAATTAACACTACAGATAAGAATACGGTGAATCGAGATCGAAAACATGGCTTACCAAAATGCAGGTCGGTAACAACAACAAAACAAACAAAACAACAACAACAAACAAAATCCGACCCCCAACCGCGACCAAACCAACGCACACAATACACGACGTCCAAATTCAACTCGGCAGAAAAGACTGTAACTAGTGTAAGTGGTTTTACAATAAGCGGACACGCTGAACCCCACGTTACGTTCATGCCAAGCTAAAAACAGACACTCATACGCCCAAACCATGGACTTATATATATATATATATATATACAGACCCAAACAGTGCCAGCTAACTAAAAATAGACAGAGAGAGAGAGAGAGGGGGGGGGGGGGGGGGGGGGGGGGCGACGAATCTCGCCACAGCCGGATAATAAATGTTATTTTTTGTCACAGTTTCAACAATTTCACCGTATGCTTTGTCGCGCATTTCTAGTGATGATAGAATGCCATAATACTAATCTTTGTGTTACAGACCACACAGGACGTGCGGTATTATTAATCACACGTCCTGTGTGGTCTGTAACACAAAGATTAGGATTATTATCTCTGTGGTCTGCGCCCTTTCTCACCTCGGATTTCCCCAGTTCCCCGGATTTCTTCGGTTGTTATGATCCCCTATACAATTTCTTTTTCACTTCATCTGCACAAGTTCAGTCTAGGCTTTACTGGAGCTGTGCATCTCAAGCTGTGGGGGGACTGATAACGGAGACAGTATCAAAGTGATGACTGAAGTTCCGGCAGTCTAAGCTAACTGCAGGACAAAACTGAATTCGACTTCAAGTTGTAGCAGACATTGTCCCCGCGAGGTGCAACGTGAAACTTTTATGCATTTATTCAGTTATTTATTTTTAATCAGTTTCAGACACGGCGGCCGTGTCAGCTCCAAAATCGTCATTGTTCTAGGTCAGTAAACTCCAAGCACTGCGGGTTTACCAGCGATATCCGAAGGTGCCGAATGGCGATACTAGGTTATCTCGCAAGGGTCAAGCCGGCGGGGTGCTGGAGGGGGACTGCGAAGCAGGCTGTTCTCCGCGAAACGGCGTTTCAGTTATTCAGGAAGTTTAACACTTCTCGTCAGTGGCGGAATAATGTTGACATAGTCACACTGAAAGTGGTCTTGTCACAGTTTTTTGATCGGTTCACGCACAGGGAGGTAGCTATGAAACCGCCCACAGAACAAACATCTCATGAAGCAATAAAAGATAAAATTGAACACGCCACTGAGTCGATACCGTGTTTTGTGACTAGTAAACATCGTGCAACTGTCGATCATCATGTGTTTCACTGAGAATAGAAACTGGAACAACAGGCCGCAACCGTGACAATCAGTAGTCATCTCAGTGCATCCGGCACTGAACCTGAGTCAGTAACTCAGTGCGGCTGATCAGTTACCACCACCTACCTGGCATGACGTACCGGTTGACTGGGCGTAAAACACCAACTTACTCACTTATTACCACCACCTACCTGGCGTGACGTACCGTCGCGGCGGTTGACTGGGCGTAAAACACCAACTTACTCACTTACCTGGCGTGAGGTTGCCATGTTCAGGTCACTGACAATGTCCGACACAGCCCTGTCGAAGATTCAAACTAAGGTTGAGAACTGGCAGTCCGCTTCCGACTCGACTGGTAGGACCTGTAGTCTGAAGTGTAAAAAAAGCCGCCCCGGCGGTTTTATTTCGTTTGTGACGTTTCGGCCTCTAGGGCCGTGTGCAAAAGAAGACGCGGATGGCACGACGTGGCAGTGAGATGACGTCGGCAATTCGTGGAATTGATCGAGGCACTTTCAGTTTCAGTTGTCTGGTTCCCCGGTATCTCATAGTATAAATCCACCCATCAGAATTTTCCGACAGCCGGGCCCTCCAGGAGGAAGTTTCAGTTTCAGTTTCAGGGAACGGCGGAGCCGGATGACCCGAAGTGTCACGTAGCCTGTCAACGGAACGCGCGTGGCATACAAACACTGATACGACCGAGTCAAGAGTGGTGCGCGGCGGTAAACTTCCCTGTCCCTATGCTGATGATAAGCCTTATGGTTTCTGACTTACTTTGCCGGCAAACAAGTGGCGTTGAACGCGCTGTGCGCTGGTCAATGCTTGCTGGCATGTAAATGTGAATGTTTACTGACTTTGCCCCCATGCACTGAGATAAACTGATCCAATACACAGTCAACGCGTTGGTAATTCTGGTTCACTTTCTCAGTGTGCAAGTTTGGCCCATGTAGATAATGTGTGTGTGTGTGTGTATGTGAAATTTATACTCCCTTTGTTTTATTGTAATACAAGTTATTGTTTTAAGTGATTAGTTTGTCAGAAGAAAATGTCTGTGTGTGTGCCGTGTGCCGGGGGGGGGGGGCGACGAATCTCGCCACAGCCGGATAATAAACGTTATTTTTTGTCACAGTTTCAACAATTTCACCGTATGCTTTGTCGCGCATTTCTAGTGATGATAGAATGCCATAATACTAATCTTTGTGTTACAGACCACACAGGACGTGCGGTATTATTAATCACACGTCCTGTGTGGTCTGTAACACAAAGATTAGGATTATTATCTCTGTGGTCTGCGCCCTTTCTCACCTCGGATTTCCCCAGTTCCCCGGATTTCTTCGGTTGTTATGATCCCCTATACAATTTCTTTTTCACTTCATCTGCACAAGTTCAGTCTAGGCTTTACTGGAGCTGTGCATCTCAAGCTGTGGGGGGACTGATAACGGAGACAGTATCAAAGTGATGACTGAAGTTCCGGCAGTCTAAGCTAACTGCAGGACAAAACTGAATTCGACTTCAAGTTGTAGCAGACATTGTCCCCGCGAGGTGCAACGTGAAACTTTTATGCATTTATTCAGTTATTTATTTTTAATCAGTTTCAGACACGGCGGCCGTGTCAGCTCCAAAATCGTCATTGTTCTAGGTCAGTAAACTCCAAGCACTGCGGGTTTACCAGCGATATCCGAAGGTGCCGAATGGCGATACTAGGTTATCTCGCAAGGGTCAAGCCGGCGGGGTGCTGGAGGGGGACTGCGAAGCAGGCTGTTCTCCGCGAAACGGCGTTTCAGTTATTCAGGAAGTTTAACACTTCTCGTCAGTGGCGGAATAATGTTGACATAGTCACACTGAAAGTGGTCTTGTCACAGTTTTTTGATCGGTTCACGCACAGGGAGGTAGCTATGAAACCGCCCACAGAACAAACATCTCATGAAGCAATAAAAGATAAAATTGAACACGCCACTGAGTCGATACCGTGTTTTGTGACTAGTAAACATCGTGCAACTGTCGATCATCATGTGTTTCACTGAGAATAGAAACTGGAACAACAGGCCGCAACCGTGACAATCAGTAGTCATCTCAGTGCATCCGGCACTGAACCTGAGTCAGTAACTCAGTGCGGCTGATCAGTTACCACCACCTACCTGGCATGACGTACCGGTTGACTGGGCGTAAAACACCAACTTACTCACTTATTACCACCACCTACCTGGCGTGACGTACCGTCGCGGCGGTTGACTGGGCGTAAAACACCAACTTACTCACTTACCTGGCGTGAGGTTGCCATGTTCAGGTCACTGACAATGTCCGACACAGCCCTGTCGAAGATTCAAACTAAGGTTGAGAACTGGCAGTCCGCTTCCGACTCGACTGGTAGGACCTGTAGTCTGAAGTGTAAAAAAAGCCGCCCCGGCGGTTTTATTTCGTTTGTGACGTTTCGGCCTCTAGGGCCGTGTGCAAAAGAAGACGCGGATAGCACGACGTGGCAGTGAGATGACGTCGGCAATTCGTGGAATTGATCGAGGCACTTTCAGTTTCAGTTGTCTGGTTCCCCGGTATCTCATAGTATAAATCCACCCATCAGAATTTTCCGACAGCCGGGCCCTCCAGGAGGAAGTTTCAGTTTCAGTTTCAGGGAACGGCGGAGCCGGATGACCCGAAGTGTCACGTAGCCTGGCAACGGAACGCGCGTGGCATACAAACACTGATACGACCGAGTCAAGAGTGGTGCGCGGCGGTAAACTTCCCTGTCCCTATGCTGATGATAAGCCTTATGGTTTCTGACTTACTTTGCCGGCAAACAAGTGGCGTTGAACGCGCTGTGCGCTGGTCAATGCTTGCTGGCATGTAAATGTGAATGTTTACTGACTTTGCCCCCATGCACTGAGATAAACTGATCCAATACACAGTCAACGCGTTGGTAATTCTGGTTCACTTTCTCAGTGTGCAAGTTTGGCCCATGTAGATAATGTGTGTGTGTGTGTGTATGTGAAATTTATACTCCCTTTGTTTTATTGTAATACAAGTTATTGTTTTAAGTGATTAGTTTGTCAGAAGAAAATGTCTGTGTGTGTGCCGTGTGCGTGTGTGCCACACTGAGCATCGCTTTCCGGCACCTTCCTGTTGAAGGAAAGATGTCGTAAACCAGTGCTTGGAGTTTGCGTGCGCGCGTGTGTGTGTGTGTGAAATTTATAAGTTGCTCCATAAACGCTGCGTGTATGTGTTGCGGTAGATTTGAATGTTTTGATGTTTAAGAAACGTTTGTTTTATTGTAATATTTATTAAGTGATTGGTGAGCCAGAAAAAGAAAAAAAAATGTGTGTGTGTGTGTGTGTGTGTGTGTGCATGCACATTGTTATATACTGCTTTTGTATTTGAGTGGTTTTCAGCTCCATGTCAGTTTTATTGAATTGTTGATGTTTTATTGTAAAATGTGTTTGATGTTTTACGTAAATTATGAGCCAGAAGGCAAATTTCTCTACACATAGACAATAAAGATGGATTGTAATCATAAAGAATTTATCGCACACTTTCTGTGACTCAAAGTGTTTTACAACTTCATTAAAGAAAACCATGAAACATGTAAATACTGACTAACAAAATCAATGGCATATTAATACATTTGAACATACTTATAAGTTCATACAAAGTATATAAGACACACACTGATGCACACGACCAAAAGGAAGCTATGTGACTGGCTAAAATACTGCCTGAACATGAAAAGGTACATTTTAAAGACCAGTTTTGAGGCAGGGCCAGAAGGGCTGTGATGGAGAGCAAAAGGGAGATATTTTCAGATTTGTGCAGCAGAGAAACTAAAACCAATTAAAAATACTATTTGAAGAGGTAAGTTTTAAGTCTACTTTTGAAGGTATGGAGTGACAGAGAAACAATTCCAGATTTGTGCAGCAGAGAAGCAGAAGGTATGACTACCATGCTTTTATCTTTTGAAGGTGGGGATGCGAAAGGTTCTCATCTGAAGATGAGTGCAAATACCTAGAAATGACATAGATCTGGAAAAGTTCAGCCAAATACTACAAGGGGCAATACCAATGTTAATCTGATAGCAGAGACAAGATTTTTGCTCTATGGGGAGCCAGTGCAGTTGCTTAAAGGAGGTTTGGCATGTTCTGCTCAGTAACATTTAAGGACTGCTGTAAACTTGTGGATAGCCTGCCAGTAGGGAACTGCAGTAGTCTAATCTGCATAGGCTGACTATTGTCTTGGTGGAGGCAAATGGAACTTACACATTTGATTTTAATGTACATGCAGCCTGAGATGTTTTGATGATGCGTTATTTCATTGAAAGATTGCTAAGATGAAGCTGAGGTTGCGGATGACTCCAGCATGGTTGTGTTGACTAAAGAACATGAAAAATGAACAGCTTCAGTTTTATCATTATTCAACTTGAGTGTGTTTTCTTCTATCCATATCTTTAACATGATCTTAATGTGAATGTATTAAATATGGGTAATTTTCAGACAATTCAGTGTGATTGGGTTGTGTCTGTCATCTGCAAACATTTCCTGACCTATTTGGAATGAAATGCTAGTGTAGCACTGTTCATCAGCAGTATAGTTTATGAAGCTTGTGACTGAGATGGGGTTCTGCCACAGACATAGAAT
The DNA here is from genome assembly GCA_018857735.1 of Alviniconcha marisindica. Classification (NCBI taxonomy): domain Eukaryota; kingdom Metazoa; phylum Mollusca; class Gastropoda; family Provannidae; genus Alviniconcha; species Alviniconcha marisindica. The sequence continues at coordinate 687,380 of JABMCL010002885.1, read as the reverse complement.
AATATATCATTCTATGTCTGTGGGGTTCTGCATGCCCACTGTTGAGTCTGCATGCTATTGGTTGGAGGGTGCTGTGCTATAGAAGGTGTTTGCACAATGTCAAATTGGCTATCACATTGGATCTTTTAAATTCAGTATTTGCATGTACGTAAGTGAAACTAAAGTCCCAAAGTAAGCATGTATCCATGGCTATCTAAAATGTGCAGGTACATAAAAGACTATCAGACAAAAAGAAGGCAGCTGAATGGAATCTCAGCAAAAACACTAATATTCAAGTGAAAACAATGACTCAAAAATGTAAAACAACAGTGTTTATTTACGCATTTCTGCCCATGAAAGTGAAAGCTGAAACTCAAATGAAAGCATTTAGTAGCTATTTGGTATACTGTTTTTCTCTAAACTTATTGGACATCTACCTGAAATTGTGTAAATAAACTTTTTTTAAATCAAAGGGTGTATGTGGCTCATATATATTTCTCAAAAAGGGAAACAAATAATAATAATGAGAAGAAGAAACAAAAGTCAGTTTTGAGGTTTTGGTAAACATTCTCCCGAAACAGGGTAGGTCTGGAACTATAATTTATGTTCCCCTGTAACACAACATGGTTGTACAGGTATGACGTCCAGGATTACCCCAGTCACAACTGAATCTGTAAAGATGCCTTCAAACTAAAAATGGTGGGGGAGGGTGGGGGGGCGGGGGGTGAGTGGTGGAATGGACAGGTAGACCAGAGAGGGGGTATGGGAGAGGCAGGTAGAAAGCTGGGAGATGGGGTGGGGGGAGGGAATGTTGAGGGTAGGTGGGCAGGGAAGGGAGGGTAGGGTATAACGAGTGGAGGGGGGGGGAGGGGGGGGGATGAAATGAAATAGGCAGAGGGTTGACAGAGAAGGTAGGGTCAGCACCAGGTTAGTAAAACCAATGTAGAGGGAAAAGAAGAAAGGAGCCAGGGGAGGTTGCTGGGTAGGAAGGAACTTTGGGTTTTTTTATGCCCTGCGAACCAGGTTAGTTATATATTATCTGGATACAGTGGTGGGGGTTAGGTAGAAGGGTAGGGGTTAGACAGAGGGGAGGGGCAGGTAGGGACTGGATGGAGGGGGGCAGAGACAGATGTGGTGAATGGGTGGGGGAGTGCCAAAGTGATAGAGGAGGCATGGTGAGAAAGATAGGTGTGGAGCCATAGGAGATAGTGGGATTGGGGGTGTTGTGGGGGTACAGAGGAGTGTATGGAGGTGGCATGCATAGATATAGGTAATGAGACAGAGGTAGGATAGAGAGTGGGTTGCAAGGGGATAAGTAAGGAGATGGAGGTAGGTGATAGCCAGAGTGGTGAGAAGTTGACGGGGTGCAATGTGCAATGTGCAAGGCACTTTGGCTCTCCTTTCTCTTCAAAAGTTGTGGCTTATGGACATAATCTTGTGACTTAATTTGCCCCTCAGAATGATGAAACATCAAAATGGCTCTCATTGCTACCCACCTTAATGCAAAAATCATTCTGGTGGTGACAGTGTAGCATTAGGAATAGCTTCCCCGCCACCACCCCCACCTCCAGGGATCTTGGTCCCCGCCAGTACCTCTCTGGAAACAGCATTTTAAGTCTGAATGAACACAGCATCGACGTTTGTGTGTCTCCCATGTGATGTAGCATATTTGCCTGAAGCTGGCTGTATGCTGGAGGGAGCTAGACAAGTCCAGGAGCATTTGATCTGCAACAGTTTTGTGGATGTATGTGAATTTTTATGATGCTTGAACATCTGCGTATTCTTCGAAAAAAGTTACTGAACTTTTCAGCTTTAGTATCTTTTCTGCCATGCATCAGTGACCACTAACATCATGAAAATGTCAAAGAACCATCAGATGGAACTATTTCCAGTCACGCATCAGTGATCATTTACATAGCAAAAACACAGAATATCTCTCCATTTATGAGATGGAACTACTTCCAGCCAAGCCTCACTGATCACTTAGACATTAGGAACGTCAAACAGCCCTCCAACCACCGGATGGCACTGGTGATGGATTCACAAGGCAGCTGTTCCTGAACATCAACAAGGAAGCTCAGCAGTTCCTGGTACCTCTCCGTGACATCAAACCCACACACTTGATGCAGCTTGCGCAGACAGACTGGGCACAGAAACAGTGGCTGAGACATAGCTTCCCCCACAGAACTGCTCTCATTCATGGCACAGTGGAAGTACTCACAGTGGTTCAGCCCAAACAAATGGCACACCTCATGACTCACCACCTGAAAAGTATGTTGTAACTGTGATCAAATAACAATAAATAATATGTTGTAACTGTGATCAAATAATAACAATCATATTAATAATGGGCACCTAGCACATAAAACCTTGGGTAGCTGTATGTAAACATAGTCAAAACAAACTAGCTTGCATACAGAGAGACAAGACAAAAACAAAACTGAGAACTTGAGCACTAAAAAAAGCTTTTGGTAGACAACATCAAAAACATCCACATACACCCACCCACACACAGGCTGCATATATATTGCTCCAGTATTTTGTGAGTCAGCTAACTTAAAGTTAAACCATCTTGGTAAAATGAGACAGAGGGGTGGGAAGGTAGGGGTTGGGGGGAGAGGGGAAAAGACAAAGGAAAAAAACGAAGAATAAAAATGAGAGCGTGAAAAAAAGAAGAAGGGAGAAATGAATAACAATGAAATCTAAAGATTACAAAAAGATTAGACACCATAGCTAGAAACTACCGGCGCATTTGCCTTCATCAGACACGAGACAGAAGGTGCGATTCCCTAGGATTCCCTAGGGTTTTAGGTGTGTTTGGGTGTTGTTTTTTTGGTTGTGTAAAATTGTATTAATAATGGACGCAATCTGGGTCCTCTCTTTGGAAAGGTCTGGTACAGTTTAAAGTGAATTTTGACTTGTAACTTTCCCCACGTGGACTCTGGACCTCTAAGTCTCATTCATTGATTCTGGGAATCTGTGGACAATTCCCAACTCAAACAAGAGAAAGAAAGCAACAACAACAACAACAACACACACTCAGACTCTCTCTCTCTCTCTCACACACACACACACACACACACACTCTCTCTCTCTCACACACACACACAAACACACAAATGGTGACACTAACAGGCACAAGATTCCTTCATGCTTTAACTTTCATTACAATGTACAGCCTACCAACAGAGCAGATGGTGAAACATACAGTTTCAGCTGTACCAACCTTCATGAGTTTCCAGATGACATCCCCAGTGATCTCTGTCAAGTCCTGAGGGTTGTCTGCATTAAACGTGCTTGGTGGGAACCTACCAAAGCAGAAGATTCCTGATCTATGCTTCGAGGATGCCTCCCCGAGCACAAAGTTGTAGTTTTCTGCAGCAAAAAAATGATTGCAAAAGGGATGGTAACGTGAAGACAGCACTGACTTAACAACTGAAAAATATAAAATATATTGGTGTCACTCCTAAGTTAGTGTTACTACATGTCAAAATGAAGACTTTTGAGTCATAATTGGTATGCCCAGCATTCCTGACTATCTTCCCCAACAATTTGCGAGGAAAGAGAACGATGAAGAAAGAGAGGGAGAGAGAGCGAATTATTTACTTACAATGGTAATACTAATAGTTGCATAAGCATGCATATTAATTATTATGCTTTTTTGCCCAAAGGTGGGACTTAAAAATAAAAATAAAATAAAGATTTAATTATACACAATACACATATTTCCAAACTAGGAAACACTGCTGCACATATGGAATAAATGAAGTTTAGGCATCAGACATTATATTAACTATTTGAATACAGAGAGAGAGAGAGAAAGGGGATAATACAGAAAGCTTTTAATTTAAATCATCAATAGGGGATAATACAGAAAGCTTTTAATTTAAATCATCAATTATAATAATATAAATATAAACATTACTGGTAGATGTGTAGGTGACGAATGGGAAATACAAATAAAATAGGGTATAGGAAATGGATTACAATCATCAAGTCTAACACTTAAGGACCATCAATGAGTGAACAGTGCACAAAGTATGACATGTAAATTGTAATCATTGTAATATGATTTAAATGATCAGTGCTGACTGGTAATCAAAGAAAGTCAGGGACTGAGTTCCAAAGAACACAATGAGAATGTATTTAAGCTACTCTTGAAGAGGTCAGTTGTAGGGACTGGAATTACAGTACTGATTTTTTTTTTAAAGAATTATAATACCTACTGACTTTAAAAAAAAATTGCTGCGACTGATTGAAGGAAAATTTAGTTATAATAATAGCAGGTGGGGCTTTTCCAGACATTATTTTGTGCATCAGAACTCCTCTCAAGACCTTGTTGACTAAGTCAGTAAGTGCGTTTGAAGTGGGGAATGGTAAAAAAAAATCTACTTTTTAGTCTGGAGTTGCTATCCAGACACAGGAAGAGAAGTCTGCACTTTCAAAAGGCATCAAATTATTCTGTTTGTTTGGTAGATTTTTTTTCTCTCTCTCTCTTTCTCTGTATTATGTCTGTGTGTGCATGCATGGGCACACCATGATTCATTCTTTTAAATACTTATAAATAGGTTATAGACTGTTAGGAAAAAGACCGGTTAAAGACATTTAAAAAAAATCATCCTTTCACCAACTATATATTTAATATAATGTAAACTGTATACAAGTGCCCTCTAATTCTATAGCTGTTTGATGTCGACTTCTCAACACCTGAAGAAAATAATCTTTCTGTCACACTACTGACACTAGTCATGCACTGGGCCCTGAGTATATCAGTGAATAGCTGATCTTTAAACTTATGTGAGTCAACCATTCAATGCAACTTAGTCCAGTACCAGGAAAGAGGTCAGTCCAGGTAAATCCAAGGATGCAGACACCATTGGAAGGCAGAAGATGCTGGAGTCGAGGATAGAAGTCACTCACAAGGTACTGTTTTTGGCCTGTCTTCTGGTGGTATCTGTGACACTCAACATAGTCTTACAATGCTTAAACAAGAAGGAAAACAACAACAACAAAAATGACAATAACAGCAAATGAACAATATCAGCTCAATTGTCAAGACTTATACATTTCTGCTTGGTTTCTAAATAATGACTAGTCTAAGAGTAAGTAAGAACAAGTGAATAATGTGTTCCTAAACTAAACTTTTATGTATATAATATATATCTATAATTAAATTAAAAAAGAATTGTTTAGTTTAAGGACACCTTGCCCTTGGCTAGTATAAGATGGTGACTGTATGTAGCATGGCCAAAATTGTACTTTCTTTACACAAACAGTGAAACACACTCAAAAAGATTGGACAAAAAAACAAAGTTATGAAAACTTGCTTGAACAAGTAGTCACTCTTTGACCTTGTTTCTTGAGTGACATGAGCATGCAACTTTTGCATTTGATATCAGAGGCAACACAGGTGAGCTGTGCCACTTAACATTATTTTGTGCTGCCAGTCCAGTTATCTCTAACAAAACCAAGTTTAGAATATCAGATGCATCAACTGAATATTACCTAAATGATATGAGCATGGAGCATTTAAAAAACGAAACAAAAAACAACAAATACAGGGAACATTTCAAAACAACATTCTGGATTAAATTTAATGGGGGGCTTTATAGTTGTTGTTTTTATATACATTTAAATATGATTCTTCCATTTGGACACAACTGTTTTGAGAATGCTAGTTCCTCCAATATATAAGAAAAACATCCAAAATAAAAATCATCCATTTATAAGAGAGTGACAGCCTGCCTACCCAAAGTTTTCTGTGCAAAAAGAAAAAAAGGAGAAAAAAAGCTTGAATAAAGAAATTTAGATCCCATTTTTAGCCTTTAATAGCTTTGTTTTGATTTTCTCAAACAAGGACCTAGCTTGCTAAGAGGGATGAATGAATGAACAGTGTTAAACCTAGCTTGCTAAGAAGGATGAATGAATGAACAGTGTTGAACCTAGCTTGCTAAGACAGTAAGAGGGAAGAATGAATCAAAAGTGTTGGACCTAGCTTGCTAAGAGGGATGAATGAATGAACAGTGTTGAACCTAGCTTGCTAAGAGGGATGAATGAATGAACAGTGTTGAACCTAGCTTGCTAAGAGGGTAGAATGAATGAACAGTGTTGAACCTAGCTTGCTAAGAGGGACGAATGAATGAACAGTGTTGAACCTAGCTTGCTAAGAGGGACGAATGAATGAACAGTGTTGAACCTAGCTTGCTAAGAGGGACGAATGAATGAACAGTGTTGAACCTAGCTTGCTAAGAGTAAGAGGGACAAATGAATGAACAGCGTTGAACCTAGCTTGCTAAGCAGGATGAATGAACAGTGTTGAACCGACCTTGCTATGACTATGAGGGATGAATGAATGAAGTGTTGAACCTAGCTTGCTAAGACAGTAAGAGGGAAGAATGAATGAACAGTGTTGAACCTAGCTTGCTAAGACAGTAAGAGGGAAGAATAAATGAACAGTGTTGAACCTAGCTTGCTAAGAGGGAAGAATGAATGAACAGTGTTGAACCTAGCTTGCTAAGACAGTAAGAGGGAAGAATGAATGAACAGTGTTGAACCTAGCTTGCTATGAGGGAAGAATGAATGAACAGTGTTAAACCTAGCTTGCTAAGAGGGAAGAATGAATGAACAGAGTTCAGAACAAGCATCAGTTCAGTAGTGAAGAAGGGGGGTGGGAGAGAACTTTAGACTAACAATAGTAGCAATGACATTGGCAATGGGAAGCGTAGGGAGGGAGAGTGAGGGGACAGCTGGAAATCTTTAAAATACACTATGCATGAGAAAAAGGCTTTGATGGATGAACCTTTGTCTTACAAACTATACACACATATGTACTGATATTATTGTTCATTCGAACGTAGTAATCTAGCTCACCCAGGCCCAGTAGCATCAATAAAATAAAATGACAAGAAGTCATGTTTTCTTCACTGTAGGAAAACTCGGATATTATAAACAACAAGCTCACAAACAACTTATTTTCAAACAAGAATTTTTTTATTCATCTATATATATATACATATATATATATAAATTTATAACATAAATTATTAGCGAATACTCAAATGAGAGCAAACTTTTGGATAAAAGAGATTCAGATAAAGCAAATTTGTTAGTCCTGAGAATATTTCAGTTCTGTTAGTGTTAGTATGAACTATTAATATTAGTCTCACTTAAGTGTAACCTAAAATACTATAGACCTGCCATGTTTTCTGTTCTGTGCTGCTGCCTTCATCAGTCTCAAGTCTCTGCTTGCTGCCTGTTTTAAGCCGCATAAATTAAGCTTTGTACAGTCAGCATGTTCGTGCATGCAGGTGCCTCTGTGTGTGTGTGTATGCACTTAGAATAGTCTCTATGGACAAGATTTTGTGCTATATATAAATACTTTAATTATTAATTAAGACCATAATTGAATAGGACTAAGTCTGAAGCTAATTGTAGACATGTATCTCCCCTGTTCTTAGTACAAAGTGAAGAAAGATGTCGTTCTTAGATTTTATAAGCACACACACACACACACACACACACACACACACACACACACACACACACACACACACACACACACACACAGAATACACATGTACGTATATTAAACATTTTTTTAAATCATACTCTACTTCAACTTTAGTTTAAATCTGCTTTCATGTTTGGTTTTGTACCTGGAAACTAAATCCCATCCCATACTCTGCATCTGGATTCCAGGCAGAATCATCACATCAAGCCCACTGAAGAAGATCTGCACAAAACCTTGTATCATTTCAAAGAGGCCAACTCGGATCAATCTTCTCTGAAATCGGAAATCTTTCACAAAGCATGGAAAATCGTCAATTGGCTGGATGTAGATGATGTTTCGCTTCTGCATGCACAGCAAGTATGCAGTCTGGTATTCGTAGGCAACTTTCCATTGCACGTATGTCTGGCCATGATGAATGGGCTTGGATTTTTTGAGAGGAAGAAAAAGTTGAAAAGCTTTGTCCTTTAATGTTTCTGTTGCCATCTCTGATTCGTCAACTGTTTTAAACAAGTTCCCGAAGTCAGTCTTGTCTTTATCCAGTTGCACCTGGTCATCAGGCGAAAGATACAGTTTTCCAAGGTTGAACAAACGCTGGGCAGCAGGGCCGAGGTTTTTCACCTTTCCTATGAGAAAACGAAAGTTAGGATCTGACTGTTTGCTGTGTTCCGATGTGTGTTCATCACCCTTTAGAGAACTGCTAGACGTTCCCATTACTGACAAATAAGCATATCAGCGCAATGCAAGGTTTAGTATTAATAACAGATTATTCGGAGAAAAGATTTTCGTCACGGTAAACCTCTTGCGAACGCTAATCATCAAACGAGCCAGGAGAACAGGAAGTTCTAAACGATTACAGAGTGACTGCCCTTGCAAGCGTCTGCTAATATTAAACAATCGAAGAATCCAGCAAATCTGAATTAAATACACCTACTTTTTCTTGGAAATACTTAAAAGAATAAGACTTTCTTTTTGTGTGTTGATTAAAAGTAAAAGTAAACGGGTCTGCCAAAGTTTTCTTACAAACTAACAGACATATTTTCCCCGCAGACGGAGGTAAAAATGGCATTATGGGACTGTTGGAAACAAAATGGCGACTGTCAACTACTTTGAACGATTATCCGGCATGTGAATTGTTTGACAGTAAGCTGTAAATTTTAGAATTTTGCCCTTGACATTTTTTATAGCACCACCTTTATCTTTTTGCGACTGTTTGCAATGATGTAATCGCGTTCATTGTGTTTGGAGTGTACAATTGCATCTAGACAGTGTGATTCTTGCTCGAGTTAGCTTTCGAGAACTAGTTACAAGCGGTATTTTTTCTCTATTGATCTAGATTTTTGCTTAATGTTTTATGATTAAGTAGTCGGATGGCTTGGCCTTCAGCTCAGCAGATCTACCTTTTGGGCCAACATGTAGCCAAAGTGCCAATTAATAACCCTATCACATTGATTGCTTCTTCTTTCATGTTGATGATCATGATTATTCCGGCACTTTAGGGAGTGTTCGCAACAAAAAAAAAGTTAAAAAAAAGTCCACATTTCAGCTCTGGTCACAAATCCTTAAATTGTTGCACTGTCTCAAGTTCCTTCTCATTGAGTCAGTTTTTCCAGTAACAAAATGGCTACTTCAGTACAGTACTTGCCATTAATCCCTTATCAGAAGTTTTTCAGTTTTGCACTGGTCAGCATTTTTTGTCATTTGATAAAGTCTCTTATCAGCTGTCGTTGGCACTGGCTGAAATGAAGCGTAGTGGAGATTTGAAGGGAGAAACCCAGTGCTAAAGCGATTAATTTGGCAGTTCCCAAACAACTTTTTAAGTTAGTTGGTGTACTGGCTCAATGACTCGTCTGTACAGGTTCACCTGCAGGGTACAATGGCAGCCACTGACTGAGCCAATATATTATGCTAACTGAAAGGGTGCATAGGACCTTGGTACAAGGCTAAAGGCCCTGATCCACTTTCAAGCACAGTCGTATGATTACAGTATGAACTATGATGTATGTAATCACAAATGCTATGCTACATGTTTGATTGTGCATTGATTGAAAGAAAGGTGATTGTGGGTAACTATTGCTGTTGAAGCAAACACCACAGGAGTCACAAACACTTGCATACAGCAAACGCAATGTCTTGATAGAAAAATGCATACCACTGAACTTGACACTTCACACACTGAATGCGGGTTAAAAAAAAAATGTTTTAAAGAACAATCCTGCACTTATCTAGTTAAAATTCTGCCTCTTAGGCTCTTGTGCCTGCTGCAGAATTCTGTGTATGCCCAATGGATAACAGCACTACTTTCAATATTCTCAAGCTTGGGACCCTTCATGGCAATCAACATTTGTCATTGGTGCCTGGTTAGATCTTGGCCTTTCACTGGCACTGGCAGATTCCTGGCTGGTTTGTTTTACCTGCTTGAGTAGGCTGCCTGTTGTCAACCAGCTCAGAGCTAGTGGAAGGAACAGGCTGATATATATATGACTTAGTGCCAAAAGGTGCGCAAATGGGGGGTCCGATTTTTGACTGTCAATAAAATCCGTTTCAAACACTTTGTCTTGTTGTTGCTTTGTGTGTGCGTTCATAATTGGTCAGTATTACAGTGGAAACAATATGAGCTCCAAATCTGGAGCAGCTGGAGAAATATTATTTTTTGAAAGTGAAAAGCGCCACGAAATTCAACCCCTGAAAACGGACACGCTCATGGTGAGTGCTTTCGATGCTTTCATTCACGTACATGACGAATCAAAACATTACCTCAGTCACCGATTTGCACAGAGGAGATATCGCCTTACACAGTGCATATAAAATCGATTATCACTAAGTTTTGTTTTTGGAGTTAAAAGGCTCCGAAATATCCTTCGGTCGAACGTTATGTGTGTTGAAATGTTTCATGACCAGCATCCGCAGACAATCTAGTGAAGAACAGACTTTCTCTTTCGTCGAAACTTTACTCCAGTCACTGTGGTACGTCACTGCATCAGGCGCCAATGTTTTATTTTACTGCCAAATGTCTGGGTAGTTTTTAAAATATATTTTGCCATTCTTCATAAAATTGTTGCAATAAATAACGTTCAACAACGTATTAGATTAAACAAGCAAAAGGGAAAGAAAAAAGTTTTTGCGCTTTTGCACTACTTCCGGTCAGCCATGTTATACATCCGGGTCATTTGCTTTTAGCACATGGCCGCATGGAAGAGACGTTCTGATATGCGAAAGGTGTGTGGTAATATTTTCGAAGACCGTAATGTTCAACTTTATTTAAACATTCATCAGAGATTTAGTCAAATCTTCCGGTTATACGATGATATTTATGTAATGGAGTGGAAGAGCCGCGTAGAAGGACAGTGACCCAGGCAGCGGAGTCGGTCAAAATGGAGACCACAGCAGGCTGACTGGCAGCAATCAGGCTTTATTTGCTCAGCAGCAGACAATTTTCAGTACACCCAAAATCCTCATGCGCACGCATAGATAAGAGAATGGCGCGGGCCGCAAGGTACACACGCTATTGCTACTATAAAATCGGCCCTCTGGACCACAAAATGGCTGACAATTATGTTTCCTTGGCCCGCACAAATACAGTTTACAATAACTAAACTAATTAAAACATGAAAAACATCAAATGAAAGTTACAATTACAACCTTTTAAACCGTATAAACAAAATGTACACACATGACTTAATTTATTTACAACAAGAGTGGGAAGCGTGGCTTGCGCCTGTCTATAAACAGATTCAGACAACTAAATCACAACTAACACAATGTACAAAATATAACTGTCAATAAAACTTACATCAGAATCAAGAGCACACTCCCACAGTTAAAACGGTACATAACAATTACAATACAACACTCTGTAAGAGAAGCAAGACACACTCAAAGACTAGCACTAAAACAATCGGTACGAACTTTCGCCTGGGGTGCGTTATCTTAGTCGCAGCAGCGCTGATAGTGATACCAAATAGTCTATGAATACAACTTAGCTTCAACAGTACACAATACTTAATAAGTTAATTTCAACCCAAAATAAACACTAAACATGAAGTCAGTTAAGCAAAATACTATACGACAAAGCATTGATCGACACAGAATTACTTTAATCGAGTCAAAACGATTCACTACTATTCACTAGTATTAAACAGAGAACGCGCCATGCAGACGACGGCTATAAAAAGAATGGACCCAGAGAGGCATCGGCTACTGATTAAGTTCGATCCTGCGTTTAAATAAGATCTAAATAAACATTCTAAGATGCCAAATTATATTACACATGGCTTAGTGCATAAAAAGGACTAGGTAAACAAAGAGTAGGTAAACAAACAAGCGGTCAAAATATTAAGGGAGAAAACAGATTTAAAAATGGCGCGCACCAGTGGCTATCGCCGGTCGGCTGTGTGAAGGCCATGTGGCGTTACGCTACACGCCGCGCTTCAAAACAAAAGCGTCGTCTGCTCCGGTTCCCGGGTTACTAACAGTACAGTAATGAAATTGCGTGGATCTGATAACCGGGGCGGGATTATTGTAAAAACGTACAAAGAGCACTTGCTCACATTTATATTGGTATATGCCGAATCTTTTAAAAGTATTGGAATGTTAGCATACAGAGTGAGTTTTTTTTGCTGTCGATCTAAAGTTTGTTCAGATGCTTTCGAAAATTTGTTTTCATCGAGTTTCTTACAACATGAGTGCATGTTGAAATCAAAATGTGCGACAGCAGATTGGTTATAAACAGTATATTCTGATCATACTCTTTATATTTTTTGCTTGCGCTTAACGCAGTTCGTTTTGTTTACAAACTACGTCTTCAAACAAATCATCATATATGGCAGACAGTTCGAATTTACGCAGGTTAAAGTCGTCAAGTTAGATGTTGAACATTACGATTACAACATGAGCTGTGGAAATAATAACGTTCAACATAATTATAGTGACCATGCCTGTCTGTCTTCCAGAGTTCTAAAAATGTAAGGTGCCGATCTTAATAGCATTATTCTTTGGCTGTGATTTTTTTTTTTAGTAATATTTATTACAATTTTTTCTATTTATTATTAATTCTTTCACTTTGAAGTTAACTGTTCAACTATTTTTGTCCTAGGCACCCGAGTCAACATGACCAAGAAACGCATGGATGACAGGTTGCGTTTGTGTTTTCCTGTGACACCCAAAAGCAGCAAAAGTTGCACTCACTCTTACTTGCTCCATTTTCACTTACAAAACACTTACTTGTTTGTTAAATAATAAGTATTATTTATTTTGTTATGAAAAACAAAGTACCATGTCGTGTATTTAACATTATGCTATCCACTACAACAAAATTAATGCAGCAAAAACTGTTCACATGGAAACAGTTATGTCTTTATTCTCTACAGTAATAAAAAGTTACTGATTTATCATTTTCATCAAGAAACAAACAGCATTGTACATCTTGTTGAAATAGTAATGTACGACATATTTCTTACGACATCATTTGCTGTTTATGTCAAGAAAGCTTAAATTTGAGAGAGAAAAAATCATCAAATCTTCCTTGTCACATATTGTTCTATTAAAGAATAACTGTTTATGTTTCAAAATGTGTTGCTTTTTATTCATTTAAAAATGTTCAAGATTGGCTGTATGTTGAACATTATGTATTGCAACAATCTATGCGTAGCATGCTGTTCTGTGTGACACAGAACAACAACAGTTTACTTGGTAATACTCATGTGGATCACATCTTGTAAGATCAGTTGGGTTTTCACAGTTAACTGCATGATTAGCAGCACAGTGATGTGGGCTTGTTGTACTGTGTAATGTTCAACATCTTGTCACAAATCACACTGAAAGTCAAATTTCTCAGGAACGAAGAGCAGCACTGCCTTCTCCCTTCACTGGTGGATGACTTCACATGTGTTCATTCAAAAAATGCATTACTCACTCACATCCTGTCAACTTTATTTTCTAGTACCTCTGTCCTCTTTTCTTGCGCACCTTTTGGCACTAAGTCATATATATATATACGTTTTAAAGTAGTCAGGCAAATTAGTTGTTGCAAATTAATGAGAAAATGTTTGGTTTTTAATTTGTGCCTCGTTGGGTTTGAGAACTGATGAAATATGAAGTTAACTGTTCTGTTTATTAATATTATTGAATTATTGAAAGCATGTACTCTATAATCATATGATCAGTACAATATGCTTATATTCATTGTGTTTCCAGGTAAAGATGATAGCTGGTTTTGATGCCCAACTCCATCCATCTGTGCATACTTGCTTCGACACACAATTGCAGCAGGAATGTGGCACCACAAGTCTGACACAGAGATCATAGGGCTGACAAAATGTCACACATTAAAACTTTTGCCCGAATTAAACCAGCTGAAGAACTGTATGAGAACTATGAAATCAAAGGCAAGAAGACATTCAGTCTGCGGGTGCCGGAGCTGCTACGAGATTGTGGACTTCTGGCGTCCAAGAGCCGTACGTCCACGATCAGCTATGATTTTCAGTTTGACCGGATGTTTGACACAGCAGGAAGTCAGGAGGAGGTGTATACTGTGGCGGCAAAAGAAATTGTGACAGGTTCATATTGTTCTGAGAATACGCTATTTAGTTATTAATTTAAAGTGAAAGTATGCATGCTAATAAGTTTGTTTGCTTTATATGCTTGTACAGACCTGAGGATTGAGTGTATATGGCTGTGTGGCTAACATACTGGATTTTAGATCCAAGGACCAAGGTTCACCTAGACATGACAGGGAGGAGGACCATTTTTTAGTTCATCTGAATCAACACTTGTGCAGACTGGTCACTTCTTGTATGACCTCCATGTGTACAGCACACACTAAGAGTAAGATGTTTGTTCATGTCAAAGAGCCCATGTTTTGATAAGAGAAGGCTTCATGGCCAGTGGAATAGATTCCCTGGCCATGAGGGCTTCTCTTATTTTACCATATGATAAGAATTTTTTAAACTGAGAAATGGTGGAAACACACAGACAACACACAACAGAGTATTCAAAAGGATGATTGTAAAGCTCCTCCCAATAGAAGAAGAGGAAAAGAAGCCCCATGAAAAAGAAAATAGCAACAAACAAGACAGTGAGGGAGGGAGGACTGATGAATTATTGTTATTGCACTGTCAACAATGAAAATGAAGATTAGAATCTAAAAACATTTGAAACAAATACCAGAGTAGAGAGGTTTAAGAGGACATGAACAAGTTGGTCTCCCATAGATTTACAGCTTATGAAACAGAACATTAAAAAGAATTGCTAGGACATTACAAACTTTTTTTTACACATGTATATATATTCTGCAACATATGTGGTCAGAATGTAGTCAGTGACTGCCTCTTGAACAAAATCTCTTAGAGTGTGCTGAGTATTAGCTTTGGGTATCTATGCAGAACTGTATTTAGATTTTTATCAATTTTGTAATGACAGGTTTTCTGGATGGATACAATGGCACAATATTTGCATATGGCCAGACGGGGACAGGAAAAACTTACACAGTGGAAGGAAGTGCCCGGCGATACAGTGAGAGAGGGCTTGCACCAAGGTTTGGCATTTGTCTCTTTTTGAAAAACAAACAAATGTACTGCTTTATGCTAAAATTGCCTGAAGTGAGTGAAAGAACTAAACACGTAAACAGTGTAAATAATGATTATTCCCACAGTTATACTGTCAGGGGAAATAAGTAGCTGATAGTGATATGTGATTTGTAGCATCCATATTGTTGAGCAGATATCAGTCAGTCAGTCAATTGCTCGGTGTGTCTATTGCCAGATGTCAAAATTACATCTTTATGGAATGAGGCATGATGTTGAGAGCATTCATAATCATACACATATTCACAGTGACAGGTTTTACATTGTAAAACAATGGATATGATTCCAAAGATGTGTAGTGTTAATGCTGTAATAAGCTCAACAAAACAGCACAAAATAATTATAATTATTAACACATTTCTGTATAGATCTGCTTTAGCTTTGCTGTACAGGAACACTTGCTTCTGTTGTGGTTGAAAGGTTTCATTAGTAATAATAAACTTGTTGAGGAGCACAAGATGAACTTGGGTTATTTTATGAGCCAAACCATGCAGTACTGAGGTTCCCTGAATTGTGTGACTTGCATTGCTCATGTTGCAGGGCTCTGGCTGAGATCTACAAGTCCTTGGAACAGCGGGAAAATGAAGACATCACGCTTCATATCTCATACCTGGAAATTTATCAGGAGGTGGCGTATGACCTTCTCAGCACAAGTGCTCGCACTGCATCTCCTGTGACTGTCTTCCCACGGGTGAGTTGGCTTGTGGAGAGGGTACATAATTAGACCATAGAGACAGGAAGATGGACAAGTGGTTGTGCTTCAAAAAGTGTCAGGAATCTGGTGAGGTTTGAAACCATGACCTTCTAGTCTTCAACGTTTCTAGCACTTTATACGATGCCAGGACCGTGATTTGGGGATTTTTACCCATTGTCTTTTTTTTCTCAATTGATTTGAGTTGGAATGAGTACTGTTCGGAAAGTGCTGCCTGAATGCTGTGTAGTAATTCTAATTGTAATATTGAGCTAGGTAAGTGGTAGCATTCTGGGCAGAAAGACAGCTTACTTGGTGCTGCCCAGTACACCCCTTGTTTTTTTATTAGAAACTGGTGTGTGTGTGTGTGTGTGTGTGTGTGTGTGTGTGTGTGTGTGTGTGTGTGTGTGTGTGTGTTTGTTTTACATCCAGGTATGAATGTACTGACATCCAATCACTGTATGAACAAGTCCTGATGTTTGTTTTTAACAACAAAAATGCCTGGATGCTGTTTCCTTGCACAAAATATTGACTTTGTTGTTAGATGCTAAGATAGGTGATCCCCATTTTTTCATATGTAAGCACATATATATATATATATATATATATATATATATATATATATATATATATATATATATATATGTGTGTGTGAAAATAGCTGCATAGTATTTTTTGCAGTGGAGACAGTTAAAGCATTGCTTCCCATAGCCAGTTAAAGGATTGCTTCCCTTACACTGCAGATAGAATGTATGATTATGACTAAAGTTGGGCTGTTAGGTTTGGATGTTTAGAGAATGTGTACTAACACAACAGCAAAACTAAAAAGATGTCTGCTAGTCACAATCATATATTCACAACTTTCTGCTTGCAAAGCCTTTATCTTCAAATGGTACTGATTCTCAAATGGTCTACAGATTAGATCTATTCTGCATACCATTTGCCATTTTTTCAAACTGGAAATTGCACATACATTTTCTAATTTTAGTAACAATTTTTACAGCCACCTTTTGTTGCAGAAGAGCTGCTGGGAAAATAGTGAATACGTGGCAGTCATCTGCAATTGACAAACAAAGGAGTTCATTAGTGCTCAGTTTTGTTTCGGATTATATTTCAGATTGTTGCAACTCATCTGCAGTGTTTGTTGGCCTGTTGGGGATACTCGACAATAGTACTGAGGGAATTGATGGATCTTCTTTCACTCAGTATGTTCATCAGAACCTTTTTATGAACACTGCCTGAGACTTTGCCCTCCACAGTTGTTGAGATGGCAAAATGGTTGCCCATCTTAGGGCAGGAATAATTTGAGTTGTGACTGTATAATAATAACGTAAAGTACAGCCTCCTGCAGTCCGTATGGTCCAGGATTTTGGGTCCCCATCTTTATTATGAAAATGGAACAGGGCTTTAAACTGATTGGGCCAGTATGATAACCAGATCTGGAACATTTTGTTCAATTTCATAGCAAAATCTTCCATATATTACATATCAATAACAATCTACAGGTAAATGTTGTGGAAGGAGCAAACGGCACGTGCATGATCCGGAACCTGTCTGTTCACCTGGCCCCCAGCGAAGATGTGGCCCATGCCCTCTTGCTGCAGGGACAAGCCAATCGCAGGGTGGCTGAGACCCCTGTCAACCAACGCTCTTCTCGCTCTCATGCCGTCTTCACTATCTACCTGACAGCCAAGAAGCAGCAGTCGGACATCATAACCAGGTTGGTTTTCCCTTGAAGTTATTTTGCTTCAAATGCCTTTTTTGCTTTGGATTTTGGCCTGACATAACCCTGTGCTGTTGCAGGATGTTAAAATCCATTTACTAGCTGAATAACTCAGCTTTAGGAGAAAAAAGCAGCATAAGCAAATATTTATAATTGATGGTAATGCTAACAGTGACACACTGCAGGACCATGATCAGACTAGGCAAGCAATATCCAGCCACCCCCATCCATGTACTGACATGTGTCGTAACAGAGAGATGTCAAGTACCCCCAGAATAATCTTTGACTGGAAGTTTGTGTTGTTGGTCACTGCCATGGACACTTTAGAAAATTCTTGTCTGTATCACAGATATTCTCTTCTTTGTTTTTTAATCAGAAGAATCTGTCCCATTGTAGGGATTTTGTGGACCCATGTAAATGTCTCCAAAACTGGTTAAATACTGTCAACACTAGGGTCACAACTTCTTTACAACTGTCTCAAGGATTGTCTATCTCTCACACAGTTTCACACAACTCTTCTACTACCATTTAGTTTTAATGTCCTCCCCATGTTGCCCCCCAAACTACACACATTTTCCTCTCAAGGGCCAATCAAAGTTGCAGGTCAGAATCTATTTGACCTTTTGCCGTTGCCATGTTTCATGCAAAAACATGCAATCATTCAAAAGTTTAGGATAATGTCCTCAGGGGTTGTGCTCATTGCAATATTTTGCATAAATATTGCAATTTTTGAGTGCCGTATGCATTTTAGCCACATTGCTGTGTCACCATACGCAAAATGACAACACCGATTAAACAAGTTATGGCTCACTGGTGGCCGATGTGTCACTCAGCACTAGATCTACCTGCAGACTCAGTGTCATCTCAGCCGTGCAAGTCCAGTTAATGAAGGGCGGAATCTAGGCGAAATGAACGCGTAGGCGACCTTAGTTTTTGGTCTATAAGGCAAAGGTGATTACTTTTCACCCCTAAAACCTCATCCATGCGCCTTGTAATTGATAGTGCCCTGTCTGTGAATAAAATTTGCATACTTTTTTGAAAAACAAAATTAATTAATTTGAAACCGAATCCAAATGAACCTGTATAGATCTGGAAGAAGATTGGTCTCTGTATCAGACTGGCCAGAAATCGCATATTTTGCCATGCTGATCAGTAATATTTTCCTGTTAGTCGACAGAGGACACGATCTCAGACATGGAATTTGGAACGACCCAGTATGCCTAGTTTGTCAGTGTATAATGTTATCAGAATTTACTCAAAGGTAGAAGACTACGAAACTGAAAACAAAACATGCGTCAACACTGAATACAAGTGAGAGAAAATGGCCACAGCCTCAACTTCAACTTCATCTATCTTGTTACTAAATCCCACAGTAGACGAGAACTGGCTTTGCCGACATTGTCAGCTGCAGTTCATGAGGCTCCGAAAACGATGCTGCGTACAATATTCCGATCAATTCAAACTTTTTGTGAATGGCAAATTTGCTAAACGTTTCCACTTTTGGGGGGCACAGATAGACCTTCTTTTTATTATTTTCATCTGCTCACTTTATAGCCTGTGAGCTACAATCAGGTTACTCCATCATTTTGGCTTTGTGTTAATTCTAGGTTATGCTGTACACATTTTTCGCACCATTGATGCAAAATACATAATGTTTCACGTCAGTTGATGCAAATCTCTAAAAGGCAAAGCGACCCCTGTGTCCTACTGCAAAGAAAAACAACAGGGCATTTTAGAAATCAGTAGAACATGACAACATCGACAGTAAATTAAGCTGTTAGATAAGCTATTTTTTTCTTCTTCTTGGTAATGCACTTGAGGAAACTGTTTCTTACAGAGTCACATTATCATGTTGTGCAGTCTTACAAGCTTACAAAACACACAATTCACCTCAAGCCTGAATTAATGATTCATGAATGGTGTGTGTGTGTGTGTACGTGTGTTTAAAATGTTGCATTGTGACCATTTGAAATGACAATAAATTATATCCTACTTAAAATTTTAGATTGGGGAAATTGTGAGAATTGTTACAGTATACATCGGTTCTAAGCTGGTGTTGATAAGATATCCCAAACTGGCAGTGGCCTTACATATATCGCTAAGTTGGCATTAACATGATATCCCAAATTGGTGTTGACATACCCAAAGCTGACATCAACCTAACAAATACCTTGGTTGATGATGACATTGTTATCTGGTGAAAAAAGATAATCTGAAACCAGTATGACTTCCAGTGTTTGAAAACAAGATCAAAACAGACAAGGGGTGAAAAGGAAGGCTATTTTAATTGGAGAGTACAAGACATGTGTAAGTTTTCGGAGCAATGGCCTATTTCAGGCTACAGACAAACAGATAATACACTAATAATGTGAATAAAATCTGACTACTTACCTTTCTGTTGTTACAGAAGTTTGTTGTGGAATGAAAGCACCCTGTTGCATGTATGTGAAATGGGTGTGAGTAATGAATATATGACGTGTAAAAGAAGACCATGCAGAAGAAAAGGAGAGAAAGAGGAAGGGGCTGCACTCTGGAATATGAGTTGATTCTATTAAACATTTTTTATGGCATACATCATGTCCAACCTTGGAAAAGGAAGAACATTAAAGCATCCAGTTTCAAACATCTCAGGGGATGAATGGGAAAACCCAAATACCCAGAGGAAAAACCCATTAGTCAGATGCAACTAAAACTATAGCGAAAAGGATCAAAAGGGAAAAAGAACCTTTACAAGGGTTCTGCTGCCAACAGAGTCCAGAAAGAAAAGAAAGAAAAAAACAGTGAATCACTGATCTATGCGCATTATAGTCAGTAGCACCCTGTGTGTGTGAATAAAATTTGGATGCACAATGATTTATTTTAACTGAATCCTTACGAACCCGTGTCTGGAAGAATAATTGGTCTCCATATCAGGGTGGCCAGCAAGAAATCATGTATCCTGCTAAACTGATCAGAGATAATTTCCGGTCAGTCGACAGAGGACACGATCCCAAACATAGAATCTGGAACAACCCAATATGCCTAGTCTAACTGTCCGCGTGTATCAGAATTTACTAAAATGTAGACGACTACGAAGCCGTAAACAAAACGCGTTCACATCAAATATGAATGAGAGAAAATGGCGGCAGCCACAATTTCAACTTCATCTCGTTACCAAAACCTGCAGTAGACAAGAACTGGGTTTGCCGACATCATCTGCTCATTTCGGGAAAATGATGTCGCGTACGATGTTCCGATCTATTCAAACTCTTTATGAATAGCATATTTACTGAACGTTTCCACTTTTTCGTGCACAGATAGACTTTCGTTTTACTATTTTCGTCTGCTCACTTTATAGATCATCAGCTCCATCAGTTTCGCTTTGTGCACTAATTCAGTCTAAGATGTATGCTGTAGGCTACGCATTTTTTGTATCACTGACGCAAAATACGTAATGTTTCGCATCGGTTGATGCAAATCTCTGAAAGGCAGTGCGACCCCTGAGGGAGGCAAGAAACCTATACACACGTACTGTTCATTTCTCTTCTGAGCCACAAAAATTTAAAAGATTGGCCGGTCAAACTCCTCAGTTATTGCTGTTTAACCATCCTACATGTCACCGTTAATTGTGCCCCACAGGTGATCAAGACTGGCATGAGGTATAAGATGTACACATTAATCAGTACTGCTGTGGAAGGGTTTCGATTAACCCTTTCACTGCCACATCCTGTAAAATTTCTGGGCTGAAATGTGCATGCATGCACCAATAAAACAGCTTATTTTCCAGCCCTATAACAAATCTGCTTTCAGTATTGTGCTTTTTGATAAAAGTGTTCACATGCCAATGCGAAAAAGAAAGCAAAAAGGCTTAATGATTTCAAATTTTGCACTTTTATTGGTCATTCTCATGGCAGTAAAAGGGTTCAAATGAAAAGTCAGTTGGTGTGGGTCAGCCAAATATTGCACCACTGCATGGGCAGAAGTTGCAGCAATGTGGAGTTATAGTTTTTGTTACATTCCATTTGGTTTCCCCCAAAAGAGGTTTATCAATCAGGTGTGATTCCATGTCATTTCTGTTGTACACAGATAGTCTGAAAAGAAGCCACAAGCCCTTTATGTAAATGTTGTGGATGGTGTGTCCCATTTGTATGCGATCATTGGTGGTTGACTGAAAATCTTTGCTAGTTCAGCCCATGATTTTGTGTACATGGTTGGTGGGTGGGTGGTACAGAAGACTGATGATTGGTCTTTTTTCATTGGCTGTTTGGCTGCAGTGTTTGTTGACATGGTTTGACCTTTTGAACAAATTAAAGAGCATTTTTGGTTTCAGGGTAGTGTCTCTGAATGAAGACTTCATGGCAACCATTTCTCAGCTTCTTTTTTCCCCTCCAAAGTCTGTATCATTTGAACACAGGCAGCAAAGTCTCAGAAGCTAAAGAAAAATGGAATCCTGTTTTTTCGGCACTGGGATTGTGAGAGGAATGGTAGTCAAGGTTGGAGTGAAAACTTATCTTACACATTGTCTGATATTGACATACACAAAGTTGGCATCAGCCTGACATATACCCTGAGTTTGTGTTGATATGTTGTCCTGGACTGATTTTGAAGTACCTGTTGCTGGCATCAACATATTATCACAAACTGGTGTTGACATGCCCATTGCTGGCATCAGCCTTTCTTATAAACTAAGCTGGCACCTACATATTATCCCACACTAGTGCTGGCATGCCCATTGCTGGCATCAGCCTTTCTTATAAACTAAGCTTGCACCTACATATTGTCCCACACTAGTGCTGACATGCCCATTATTGGCATCAACCTTACTTACAAACTAAGCTGGCGTCAACGTATCTCAAACTGGGGGCATAGTGCTGCACGCTCTATGCTGGCACCATTCCTTCAGAGCCCATGCTTGACATTTGAGTGCTGCATGTGCAGGTGCTGGGATCTCATTGGCCTGGACTCAGGTCCTGTCTTGATCTTGAAATGTGGAAAGGCCCTGGCGCAGTTCTGCTGTCTGGTCCCGGGCACCCATACTCGGCAACATTGAAGGGCCTTCCGGGAATGAGGGGTGTGCAGAGTTGCAGTGAGAACACTCTTGCTCTCCCATCCCACACCAAGAGCACACCAGCTGCCTGATGGCTGGGTTAAAAAAAAATACAAAATTAAGCAGCATGCTGTTATTGCTTTTTTCTTTCTTTCATTTTAAAATATTTTAACAAATCATAGACAGAATAATAGAGACTGTGTTCTAGTACTGGAACAGCAGAATTACACCAGTTCAAGCCAAGATCTGATGTAGATACAAAAATATGATTTGAAAGGTACTGCTTTAAACAGAAATCATTTTTATCTCTCTGTGGTGTGTGTGAAAGTGCATGTGTCCAGCAGCAAACATGTAAGTTCTCAGACTTCTTTCTTGTCAATGCCATCACTTTTGAGCATATGATGCTTGGAGTCTGAACTGGTATGTGTGCTTGAGATGTACAAACAAACAGATACATACATGATTTCCCCTTGGCAGCAAACACAACATAGTCATGTGTGTTTTTTTGTTTTGTTTTTTACATGAAAACAGCAAAATTAGCAGAACATAAATTCATTCCAACAAAGAATCTTTCCATGTATTCTACAACTTAGGAGGGGGTGTGGGGGGAGGGGGCGGAAAATTCAGCGCCAAGTCTTTCAGTTTCATAACACACAAAAATATAGAAAATACTGGCATGCAGCAAAAGTTGAACAACGAAGCTTCTCTCTCTCTCTCTCTCTCTCTCTCTCTCTCTCTCTCTCTCTCTCTCTCTCTCTCTCTCTCTCTCTCTCTCACACCACTACACAGCAATAGCGAGCACATGGGTAGGAAGGCAGTTTGATCATTGCAGTTCAACCATTTCTGGAGACATTTTTTCTGCTCATAGGGGAATCTAGAAATAATTTTGTAAAATATGAGAAATACCACAGCAGCTGAATTACTCCAGTGTTATTGCGTTCATCTTATTAATCATGTGTGGACACACATTTACGCATTGTGCTTTTATTTTTGTAAGAACTTGCAGATGTATATCATGTTTTCATTTTAGATTTCTGCTCACCCTGTTATAACCATCATGGTTGACGGCTTAAAAAACAAACAAACAATTATTAATATTGATTTCTGCTTTTGCCTGTGCAGCTTCTAGATCTACATCAGGTAGCTTGATAAACGTCTGGATTTTCAATGGATAATGTTTGATTAAGTCTTAGTTTAATGGAATAAACAACCGCTTGATGTGCCAATTAAAGGTGTAGTCTTACTGTCAGACCTCTTTAGTGTCTGTTCTTGAACAGTTGATCACTGCAAAAACGGCATCTTCACCATCAAAATAATTTGTGGCTGGAACTTTGGGGTGAGTGTTCAGGGGACATCACTCTGTGTGGTTGCTTCAAGTGTTCCTTTAGTAAGAATTACCAGTTAAGCAGTCTGTATTGTTCTCTGTCTCTGACAATTTAGTTAGTTAGTTAGTTGGTGCTTTGAGTGTCTCTGACAAACAAACAAGAAAACAACAAAAATTTGAATGGAAAAATGTTTGCGTGAGCCATTGGATGAAATCTGATGCAGGATGCCACAAAAGTTAACACAGACAAGCAATTTCTTCAAAGCTGGAATATTTTGAATCGCTGTTTCTGTCAGTTTTAATTTATGGGTGACACTAAAATTGTCCTGGTTCTCTGCAGTATCAGATTAATTCTGTTGTAGGAAGACAGACACCTGGTGAATAGTTCACTTTTCACTTCACTAATGATGGTTCTTTGTTGTTTTCATTCCTTGGGGGAGTTGGTTTAGCAGCAACAACAAACTGTAGTCTACCTAGATAGCAGGTACCATGGATCACCACCACATGGTCCCAACATTTTCCCCAGCTGATCTCTTGGGCAAAAACAAATGGCAGTTGACTGTTCCATCCAGAAAATGGGCCTCTCTGATTTGAATGATGGACACATGAAGCAGCTTGAACCAACAGTTGTTTTGGAATACTGCGATCCTAATCATTTGAAATGGACACACAATTTCTTTATTACACAACAAAAATTTAACCAAAACTGTGACAGATGTCAGCTGCTTTACAGGAAAAATAACAAGAACAAAAATGAGACAGACGGTTCGATAAATTAACTGTCGGCATGACGTAAAAATGCACACAAAAATAGTGGCGGAGGTGATGGCTTTGCACAGTAGAGGTGGGGTGAGACAGGCGTGGGGTGAAGTAGAGGTGAACAAAGGCACTGAACACCTGTGGGGGAAAAGGTGACTGATCTGAACGCAGCAGGCACTGCATCTTCTTTCACAATTAATCATGGTTGGTATTCTTCCAGGCTGGTGTTGACATGCCTGAAGCTGACATCAGCAGAACATCAATTACATGCCCTAAGCTGGCGTTAACATGTTATCCCAAACTTTCGTTGACATGGCCGAAGCTGGCACCAACAGAACATAATTATATACCCTAAGCTGGCGTTGGCATGTTATCGCAAACTTTCGTTGGCATGGCCGTTGACATCAACAGAACATATGTCATAGGCTGGCGTTGACATTTTCCCCAAACTTTCGTTGACATGCCCGAAGCTGTCGTCCACAGAACATAATTATATGCGCTAAGCTGGCGTTGACATGTTATCGCAAACTTTCGTTGACATGGCCGACGCTGGCATCAACAGAACATATGCCATTGGCTGGCGTTGACATTTCTCCCAAACTTTCGTTGACATGCCCGAAGCTGGCGTCTACAGAACATAATTATATGCCCGAAGCTGGCGTTGACATGGCCGTTGACATCAACAGAACATAATTATATGCCCTAAGCTGGCGTTGACATGTTATCGCAAACTTTCGTTGACATGGCCGACGCTGGCATCAACAGAACATATGCCATTGGCTGGCGTTGACATTTCTCCCAAACTTTCGTTGACATGCCCGAAGCTGGCGTCTACAGAACATAATTATATGCCCGAAGCTGGCGTTGACATGTTATCGCAAACTTTCTTTGACATGCCCGAAGCTGGCATCAACAGAATATATGCCCTAGGCTCGCGTTGACATTCCCGAAGCTGGCGTTCACAGAACATAATTATATGCCCTAAGCTGGCGTTGACATGCCCGAAGCTGGCATCAACAGAACATATGCCCGAAGCTGGCGTTGACGTGCTCTCCCAAACTTGCGTTGACATGCCCGAAGCTGGCGTTCACATAACATACCATAGATGGCATTGACATTGTACATGTAAATGCACTCTTGCTCGCGTAAATAAACTATAACCAGCCTGAAAAAAGAAGAAGGAGAAAACAGAACAAAAACGACGAATGACTGCTGGTGATCGAGAAAGACCGGACGGAAAAGAAGAGAGATCAAAAATAAAAATAAAAATTATAGCTTAACCATGTAGATACCAGGGCTCGCCACCAGATAGGTTTCTACAATATCCCCTGCTGATCTCTTGGGCAAGGACAAATGGCAGTTGACTTTGTTCCATCCAGAAAATGGACCTCTCTGATTTCAGCGATGGGCACGCGAAGCAGCTGGAACCAGCGGTTATTTTGGAATACTAGAATAACAATAACAACAGTAACAATGTATACTTTATTTATCCCAGCGGGAAATTAAAACTGTCGTTCGATCTTATACATTAACCAATCGCAACTCAGTGCGACATTGCATCTTCTTTCACAATTAATCATGGTTGATGTTCTCCCAAACTGGTGTTGACATGCTGGAAGCTGGCATCAACCTAACGTACCGTATCTGGCATTGACATTATACACGACAGCGTGCCCTTTTTCATGTAAACAAGCTGTAACCAGTCTGGAGAAGAAAAAGCAACAACGACACCGCCCCCCTCCCCCCCCAATTTTTTTTTTTTTTTTAAAAATTAAATAAAAAAAATTAATGACTGATGATGAGAAAGACCAAGTGAGGAGGAGAAGAAAAAAAAAGTAAAGAGAGAGAGAGAGAGAGAGAGAGAGAGAGAGGAAGAAAGAAAGAAGTGTAGCTTAATGAAGTAGGTACCAGGGATCATCACCACATGGTCCAACAACCCCCCACTCTGATCTCTTGAGCAAGAACAAAATTAATGGCAGCTGACTTGGCTCCATCCAGAAAACAGACCTCTTTCGTTTCAATACTGCATTCCTAGTTATTTGAAATGGTCACACGTTTTTAATACACTGCAAACAAGTTAAGATAATACTTTATTGTCCTTAAAAGGAAATTTGTTTTGAAACGTACCATCAATGAAACATGTAAATGAACAAAACTCAGACGTACGATAATTCAAGGTAAGACATATACATAAAAGGGGAAGAAGTGTTTAAACAAATTACAGTTATAGTTAAGTCAATAAAACATAAGATAGCATATGCACACACGCCCGCCTGCTCACACACACACGCACGCGAGAGAGAGAGAGAGAGAGAGAGAGAGAGAGAGAGAGAGAGAGAGAGAGCGCCCATGCCCGCGTAGGTGTACACACGCGTGTGCATACACACATACATGCATATATACATACAAACATGCACAGCGGCGACTGGTCACTAATTTTCTGCGATTTGACACACACGCACAACAGCAACACACTCATGAACACGCGTGTACATACACAGTCTGACATAGCGTGAAAGACCTGCGACATGCGGGCGATCTAGCTGTGCGCTTCCGGGGTAGAACACTGACTTTACATGTGCTGGTTTAATTCTTTGATCGAGAGTGGAATGAAAGAGTACTTGTAGCGATTGAGTTTGCACTTTGGGATTCTGTAACGTTTACCTGAGGGAAGCAGTTGCTTTTTGGAACGAAGGACGTGTGTAGCATCAGAGCAGACCTTTGCTTGTTGGACTAGGGTCTGTTGAAAGATTTCCTGGAGTGAAGGAGAGAGAGAGTAGAGCCTACGATTTTTGAAGAAGCGTTCGTGATGTGCAGGAGTTGTGATTTGGACTGAACTGACAGATTTCCACACAAAAAATGTTATGCCATATTTAGATAATCACGCTCTCAATGGTAGCACGATAGAACAACAGCACTCAGCAGTATGTTAAAACTTTGTACTAATGCCAGATGCTCTGAAACGCCGGAGAAAGTACAGACGCTTCTGGGCTCGGGAGCACACAGCTTCAACACGTACACTCCAGCTGAGTTTGCTGTCAGTGTGAATACCCAAATACTTGTATGGCCCAACCTGTTCGACGGTTTGATCCATGATAACCACAGGCAAGTGCGCGCAAATTGATTTGGGATCAAATATAAGTTTTTGTTTTTGTTTTTGTTTTGTGTGTGTGTAGTTCAAGGAAGTTGTCAGTGCACCATTCTGTGAATCGATTCACCTCGGAGAAGTACGTGTTAATGTCGCGATGGGCAGAGTCGTCTGCAAATTTGACAATGAAGTTTCCAGAGGTTGTGGGTGTAGTCGTTTGTGTAGAGTGTGTAAAGTAATGGAGGACTGACGCATCCCTGGGGAGCACCTATGTTTGTGGTCGAAGTTAACCACAAATGACAAGTTAACAAAAACACAAATGAGGCAGAGATGACCAAAGGCACTGACTACATGGGGGGGGAAGCGTCCGTGGCTTCTCGCCGTCTAAAACTTGCTTTGACTTATGTTGTGAAATTAAAATCTCTACTAGAAAATCCAGGTTTCATCTGCGTTTTTTATATATTTTTTATGACGATATACCAGCTTTAGCGTGGCATGTACATATTTTTAGCTTTATTGTGTGCTGACAAAATCTGTTTCGCCCTGATGTAACCGCACTCGTTGACTGTGCGTGAAAACCCAAGTTATTACTGCTATTTTATTATGTACATACCAACGTCTCAGTTTGTCTTCTCCTTTTTGTGTTCATGTTGCTTCAGGTTGTAAATACTGCATTTGGGTGTTGGTTGGATCGAGGCTGTTTACTGGACAAAAAATATGGTTGCTATGTCACTATATAAATATGTCACAATTTGAACAACAATCGAGGGAAACTGTGATTTAAAAAAAATCTAATTATATATTATTATTTTTGGACACCCAGTCAGAATCACGGTTATATTAACGAATTAATCTATCGAAATAGGCTCGTTTCCGGTGAGCCTTGCAATAGTACAGGATACGGTCAAAATTCCGGGTCGAAAGCCCTCGCGGAGAAGTTCGAAGTAGCCGGTGGGATCTCGCAAGGAGCTCGTTCGCTCGGTAATCGGGCAGCTGTTAATCCGATCAAAGGAGATCAGTGTGTTTGTTACCATGTGTTGGTAATGGATTGAGAGTAAGATTTGTGATTCGTCAGAGCGATTCCCAGCTAATAAGTTTTGACAGGCACGGAGTCGTTAGCTCGTTACTGCCCACTGATCTATGCAGCGCCCAATGGTTATAGCCGCTTCCAAACCTTTGTTGGCTTCAGGCATTAGCGACAGCGTAATCATTCTGTCTCAAGTGCTTTTTTTTGTGTGTGTGTCAACGGACCAATCGGACATTTTCTTTCACTCGACACTAGCTTCGTTTTGTGCGGTGTAGACTGGAGCCGCTTGAAGAGGTGTGCATTCTTGGACTGCAGTTGGCTTGTGTCGGGGGGGGGGGGGGGGGGGGGGGGGGGCTCCGAATCGTGAGAGCCATGACCAATGAGAACTGGTTTTTTTCTTCCCCCTTCTGATTCTCAAGCGTTACGCATATGTTTGTCTTTTGCTGAGGTTTTATAGGGTTAATCTTTGAATGTTTACACCACTAATCCTGCAAATTAAATAGTTTTCGGGCTAGATTAAGTGCAGCCCGTGCCTGGAAGCGGGTGATTACGGTTCTTTTCTTTTCTGTTGTTGTAGAGGTTCGGCATTTCCCGGCAGCAACCGTCTGTCTTATTCTCCGTATGCACGACCTGTTTGCTCAGTGAGCTTAACTATCTCTTCTCGGATTAGTTTGTGGTTTGTGTCAGTTGAATTCAATGTTTGTGCAAACGGATTGTGGTAAATAGCGGTTTAGCTTAGTTTTTTTGTTTTGTTTCCCCCGGTGTGTGTGACTAACGAGAGAAAATGTGTAATGGCCAGTGTTAGGCCGTCTGGCTGGCCGGCCGACCCACTGGCCGTCCGGGCGTGTCCAAATATTTAACATGGCAATTTTCTCGGAAATTATATGCGTGATTCTTGTTAAACGATCCGTGATGGTACTGCTCAGTCCAGCTGTACCAGTTCACACCACTGTCGGTGACCTTGACGATACTTCAAGCTTACGGCTGTGTGAAAATGTGAAAATTCGATGTTTCTGTACGCTTAAGTTTAAACTTTGTATGATTGTTATGGGTTGACTTGAGCATGGATTCCCGCCACTCCCCTTAAAAACAGAAGCAAAAACGAAAACACACACACACAACACACACACACACACACACACACACACACACACACACACACACACACACACACCAATTAAAAAAACAAAAACAAATCGTAAGAGCCATGACAGTGAGAGCTGGGGGTTTTCCCCCCTTCTGATTCTCAAGCGTTACGCATGTGTTTGGCTTTTGCTGAGGTTTTATAGGGTTAATCTTTGAATGTTTACACCACTAATCCTGCAAATTAAATAGTTTTCGGGCTAGATTAAGTGCAGCCCGATTCTTGTTAAACGATCCGTGATGGTACTGCTCAGTCCAGCTGTACCAGTTCACACCACTGTCGGTGACCTTGACGATACTTCAAGGTTACGGCTGTGTGAAAATGTGAGAATTCGATGTTTCTGTACGCTTAAGTTTAAACTTTGTATGATTGTTATGGGTTGACTTGAGCATGGATTCCCGCCACTCCCCTTAAAAACAGAAGTGAAAACACACACACACACACACACACACACACACACACACACACACACACACACACACCAAGTTAAAAAAACTAAAACAAAAACAAAACACGAACTTTAGCTTGTATTCAGGAGGTGATACACGCGTTTCGTAATTTCACACACACACTCACACACACACACACACACACACACACACACACACACACACACACACCATTGTGTTGGCTTTTTCTTGGACGCTGTTTCCACGATGTCTTTCAAAACTTCGCACGATTTGAACTTTGCGTAGCCTACTGGCTAGGGTCTATCGATTGATATTATGATTGATGACCTTGGCCTTCAAGGTCACAGATGTGCCAAGAAACATAACTGCAAGCTGTGCGTTTTAGTTCAGCTCTTCTCTTATGTGGGTTTAACCTTGTGTTGTTGTAGCATACATTAAAGAAGAAGAAGAAGAAACAAAAAGAAAAAAAGTACACAATGTGTGTGTGTGTGTGTGTGTGTGTGTGTGACTGATGTGTATTTTAAGGGAGATAACACCTTAAAAAAAAGTTTTGCCCTTGATCATTTTGATGCACTTGAAAGTATATTATACTGCTTTCTTTGTTTTAATTGTGTATATGTTTTATTTGTGTTCTCTTTTTGAATGTGATGATGATAAAATATGATGTATTTTTGTGCTTTTGTTTTTCAACTGATTAAATAAGAGACAGGTGCATGGACATATCGACATCATTATGTTGTTCACTGAGAACAAGTAGGTCAAAACAATCGGCTCGGCAGTGCAAAATGTAAGAAAATCTGCACTTGGTT
Source organism: Alviniconcha marisindica (assembly GCA_018857735.1). Lineage (NCBI taxonomy): Eukaryota > Metazoa > Mollusca > Gastropoda > Provannidae > Alviniconcha > Alviniconcha marisindica. The sequence goes on along the minus strand of JABMCL010002885.1, from coordinate 656,310 downwards.
TTGTGTTGTTGGTCTTAATGCTGTTTATTAATGCAGTTTTAGACGGGACAGCGGAAAAAGCCGTTTGTGTATGTGTGTGTGTGTGTGTGTGTGTGTGTGTGATAGAAATAAACTGTGTGTTATAGAGCTAATGGATTGGGGGGGGGGGGCAGATGGTTGTGCTTTTGCACGAAACACCCTGTGACTGTCCCATTCAACTGGTTTTCTTTACAGACTTTTACGTCAAACTGCAAGATCCGCTATCTGGAGCGAAGTCATTTAAGCGCGAAACGGCTTAATCTCCACTTACACTTTTTGTGAAAAGTTTTTGACAAGTTCTGCTTCGCCAAGCCCTCTGGCAAAGAGACGTCGGGGGATTAGGGGTGACAAAACTCACGAGTGTGCCTCAGTGTGCCTCGTTTTCAGGGTGGGATTTGCCTTCACAATAACTATTAGGTTAGCGCGGAGAGTGCTCCTGTGATGAATTATTCATATCTGTACCCCGAACCGTGCCGTGCAGTGCCGGCCCACCCTTCCCCGGCGAGCAGCGAAAGGCCCCAGTGTTGTCAGCCCCTTTTTCATCTTCACTGATCCGGAGCTCCCGACAGCAGTCAGTGTGTGGTTTGATCCTGTGAAAGCGTTGACCAGGACACCTAGTACAGTGCTCGCTGCTGGTCGACCGAGAGGGGAGCCGTGATTAATTCACTTTTCTGATCTCGGCCAAGACAGACAGTGTAGATTACAGCGCTGTTACGGCCCACGGGAAGACACGGACTCCACACGTAAGCTAAGCCACGTGAGATTAAGCGTTTCGCTTTGGCGCGAGAGCGAAATGGTCGAGTGCGTGCTGGGAGAGGAGATGAGACTGGTGGTTATGGGAACGGGGAGGGGGATTGCGCCGCGCTCTTTGTCCTACAGTCTCGTTCATCCAAGGTGGTGTGTGTGTGGGACGGTGGTTGCGTGATCAGTCTGGTCTCTTAGTAATACGCACACCTGCTTTGATAAAAGATGCGTGACAGCTAGTCGCCGCCTGTGTCGATCGATCGACTCTCGGTGAAGACGCGATTGTTTGATTTGGGCTATGAATGCAGTGATTCAGTGGTGGCATGACTGGGAATGATCGATCACTTTCAGCGGCGCCCAAGACGACTCGTGTCGACTGTAGCCTGGTGATCGCGGCTTGCGTGATCTATCTTGTCCTGCGTGGAAACAAATGAATTGAAGAAAATTGGTAGTGTGCGTAGCACCAGGGAAAGGTCTCAGATGACATCCATTCAGACGCAGAGTTTGACCGCTCCTGCCAGTATCACGTGATCCATGAATCGTAGAGTGGGCGAGGAGAAGATTCACGTCTTGTTTCTGTAATTTGCCCGTGTTAAGCTTAAGCGACGGTGAGTAATGTTTCCAGTATTTTCCGAAGCTGTCCGATACCTTTTTTAAGACTATAATGTGCACTTGTGCGATTTTGTCCATTTTAGACTGACGTAAAACTCCCGCACATTTTACTTTGATATTGGCATACTTTGCCCCTTGTGCGCAGTTGTGGTCTTGGTTCTGTTTTACTTCTTCGTCGAATATTTTATTTATATATTTTAAAAAAAATCTTGTTTTCGTTTTAGGTCGACGGGAAAAGATATTAACCCCCCCCCCCCCCCCCCCCATTCCAAAGCAAAGCATAAATCATATCGTGTATTGACTTTTGTCCTTGTGTATTGTTAATTGATTTTGCATCTCTAGACAGACGCACTACGTTTTCATCAGCGCTTTGGCTTTAGATCGTTTCTGTGCAGTTGTGGTAAGACAGTGTATCATGTGTATAGTTCCGTTTCGAGTCGCAGTGATCCGAGTAAAGATCTGCGGGAGTTTAGAATGAGTACCGCCGTGTAGCATGTGCTCCGTGGATGTAAAAAAATTAAGGTTCCCTCCACTGAGAAAAGTTATCCAAGGTTTTCTCTTGAACGGAATATTTCAAAATGCGTGCTTCGACTAGGCTACCGTCATGAATCTCGCCTTTTACCATTTCCAGCCTCCCCAGTGCGTTCAATCCCCCCCCCCCCCCCCCCCCCCCCACTATCTTGAAACATAAAATGACATGTTGGGCACGCTGACTTAGAAACTCTCTCTCTCTCTCTCTCTCTCTCCACGTGAAAAAGATTTGAACATCAGGTAACAAGTTATAGCCAAGCGTCGGGCAACGAAATTCCGGAAGGCGGAATATCGTTAGTGTGATTTGAGGCCTCGCACGGGTTGCCAAGCTACGGCGCCACCCGATCACTTTACTCACGGTGTATGTCTGTTCTCGCCGACTTCTGTGGTTGCCTTCTCATACATGTACCGTTAATTTGGAAGGCAAGCAATGGACGGTGCTCAGTGCTCGCGCCCGTGACTTGCAAATTGAGTTCACAATTTAGAAAAAGAAAAGAGAGAGAGAGAAAAAAACAACTCTATGGCCATATCAAACTTGTTGGAAGGGAGCATTCGTCGTGTTTTACTTATGGGACACTCACGTCGATGTCTGCCGGTTCATTAGAGGTGAAAGCGCTAACTTGCCGACATTTTCAGTGCTGTTCTTCTAATCATTTACTTCATCGAACTACTGTAGATCTACCCGTTATCTGCGGCATTCAAATTAATGATGGAAGGGAGACGAGTCGCACAGGAGCGATGCGGGCGCAATGTAATCATACGTTTTACTGTCTCGTTTATCAGATAAAGTTTGCCGGACGTCATAATTATACTGAAACTCGTTTTTTTTTCAATTGATTTTTATTTATTTATTTGCGCAGCGTAGGCTACACGGCGATTACAGAGCGGCCACATCGTTCTCCGAGTGAACGAATTGGCTCCCTTCCGACGAGTTCCAAAATGGCCGAGGCCGCAGTTTATGTAGGAAACGGCAAGAATACCGCTGAAGATGCCAACAAGTTAGCGTTTTCATTCCTAATGACCTTTTACACATCGCAAGGGTGTTCCAGAACTGAAATCAAAACGAATCACGTTGAGAATCGGGGCCTGCTACACCCTGCACCAAAAGCGCATATCGCAACAGATCTAGATCTACGTCGCAATGCCGGGGAAAGTTGAATCTGATAACAATCTTTCAGTGCAATACTTCAACCACCAGCCGGCGCGCCCACAAGCCACCGCTAATAAAGGATTTTTCTTGTGGAATGACCCCCCCCCCCCAACCGTTTTCTCGGACTCTACAAGATGCTTGACATGCCGTGTGCCGGCATTGTCAGACATCTTGAAGAGTCGGGGGGGGGGGGGGGAGGGAGATGGGTGTCCATACACAAGGAAAATCCTTCCTTAGCGGTGGCTTGTGGATGAAGCATTGCATTGAAACATTGTTACTCAATTCAGCTTGCCCCGGCACTGCGACTTAGATCTAGATCTATTGTGAATACCTTCTGCCATTTTTTCAAACCTGCGGCGCCCATAATTCTAATTTTAGTAAGTTTTGGCAGCCTCCTGTTACAGTGTTCGGCATATTAGGGTGAAAGGGCCCTACTAAAGTTATAATGCAAAGGATAAAAGAATAAAATTCAGCCTGGTGGGGCCTGGGGCAAATTCATTCAATCACTGTGATGTGCATGCAGACTTCAACCAGTTCCAGACACGATTCTGTCATTCAGCCAAGGCAATTTTCTTGTGGTTTATATGTAATGGTTTGTGTTATTTGTGATCTTCAGAATAACACACAAGGCATCACAATTTTTATTTTTTTATTAATGCTGTTTTTAGTTTTTTCCTAAAGTAATTGTTTGATCAGTAATACTAATAGACTAATACTAGGTGATAAAGAATGATATTAGATGATAATAGATTGCTAAACCCTGAACTCCCAATACACAGCAGTCACAGACATGACTATCAACAGCTGTCAAAATACACCCAATATCAACCCACATGTAAACTCACAAAACATCCTCAGACTGCTTCATTTCAACCACTCAGAGACCACTATCCATAAAGTACAATATTCCAAAAAATAATGATGCAAGGGCCAGCAATTTTTCTTTTCTTTTTTCATTGTAATAATGCTTTTCACAACAGAGTAGCAACAATTGAACTACCTTCTCAAACCAATAAATATTATAAATGTAATTTGTGTGTGGTACAAGGGTTTTATTACTTCTAACTTCTTCTTTTTTATTTTAGAAAAGACAGTTCAAATTCTTGTCTGCCACCTGTTATTATTAATTCATTTTCTAACCCCCAGCCGGTCACCAATGACCTAAAATATTGACCTCATTATTATGAGGTCCGGTCAGTGATGATGCAAGGTGTTATGCTGTACTACTCACTTATATAATATGCTGGGCACCTGCAGGCCCACACCACAGTCAGCTACTAATTCCATTCTACATACCAAGAACCTTTGCCATACTTGTAAACGTTTCAAGCCAGCATCAAGCCAGGTCAGAGAGAGAGATTAATTGATTGATTGAACTTTAATACTCGAGGATAAATTGATCGAACTTTAATACTCAAGGAGAAAGATTTTAGGCAGAATCCTCGTCTTACAATCTGCCATAAAGATGCTATGTAGGTGTCTTTTAAAGCAGTTGATTGTTCTCAGTTTTTTTTTGTGGGAGGGTGGAACTGGAAGAGAATTCCAGATTGATGATCCCAAGATTGCAAGACTGCCTCTTATAAAGGTCTGTGAATGTGGGGATGTGGTGGAATAAACATTTTGAACTGTACCTTCTCATAGACTTAGTGAAGAATGAGTGAATGTACTTGTGGGGTCTCCCTAATGGATACTTTAAACCTCATTACAGGCTTGTATTTTAGTTGCTTTATTAATGACAGTTCAAGAACTTTCCACACACACACACACACACACACACACACACACACACACACACACACACACAATTAATTTTTTAAGATTGATTGATTGATTGAACTTTAATTACGCAAGGTAAAGGTTTAGGCACAAATGTCTGTTGGGCAACCTGTCCTTGAAACAGTTACAAACACTTAAACACACACATATCATGGGGGGCAGGGGGAATCATTGTGAATTGACAATTATGAATAATACAAAATCAGTTCATAATAACACTGGGAGACTATACATGAATGTGTATACACATTAGAAACCAAGGAATTGATTTTTTTTTGGGGGGGGGGGGGGGGTATTTACAACAAACTGCTTTTGAACCATTTGTTGAGCTGTATTTTGAAGCTGGTAAGTGAATTGCATAATTTTATTTGAGTTGGGATAGTATTCCACAGGGATGCGCCTGAAAATGAGAAGCTTGTTTTAAAAAGGTCTACTCTAGGTTTGGGCAGAGTTATGAATTGAGATGTGGCGCGAGTGTTGGAGCAGATAAAAAGCTCTGTTTAAGATATGGAGGCACAAGATTTCTGTATGCTTTGAATACTAACACTGCCTTATTGAACATAAGCTTTTCTTTGAGTGGAAGTAGTCCCAAGTACTGTAGCTTTGTATCGGTTGTTAAAAAAGAATCAGATATCATTGAGAGAGAGAGAGAGAGATATATTAAAATTTAATATTAAAATGTTATAGTGATAAAGGATTACTTGTTTGTTTTTCAGTATTTTATACCTGAAAACCCAAATTAAACTCATGACAATCAGAGAGTGCAGAATTCTCGTGTTTTTTTTTAACACTTTATAACTCTTAACCCAAAACAAACTTGTAACAATCTAACAATAGCATCATAGCACCATGCCTGCTCACTGTCTTCTTCTGCCTTCTTCCTGTTCAATTTTGACAGCTCCCATGATTCAGTTTTTTTCTTCTCTAATTCTGTTGTTCCCCAGGGCCTTTTCTTTGCTGTTTCTCCCACACTTTTCTTTTCCTTCACTTCACCCTGATATGGTGGTACTGGTTGACTGGGCATAATGGGCATAAAACATCAGGTTACCTCTTCTTCTTCTTTTCTGCATAGCCATTTTCATTTCATGTACTTCATCACTAGCCAGCACTGTGTGCTTTGCCTTTTGGATGTGTTGATGCCTTTGGTTTTGCTAGCCCAGACAGTCTCCACATCAGTATGTCAATAGCTTGACAATGGCAACTCCCCCTCCCCTCCCCTGTCTTGTTATTTTTCTGCTAATGGTAAATTTTCCTGACTTTCTTTCCAGAAAACCCAAATTTTTTTTGTTAAGAGAGAGGGTTTTTTGTATGGCTCTTGTTGAGCAGCCAGGAGATGATAGTTGGTAGGTGGTATCTGCAGCATGCTGCCATATGGCACTGATATTTGCCATTAAGCATTTATGTAACTTTAAAAAAAAATCTGATGTCAGTTGATGGTCACACCATACTGATGTCCATTGAAGCAAGAATGTGAACTGAGTTTTGCCTGGCTAAGTCCAACAGCACAGTAACTTCATGGCTGCTATGGCTGTCAAGCTGAGGTCTTTCAGAGTCGCAGAGTTCTAGAAATACTTTTTCTAAACCTCTCTACTCTCAGCACATTGCACATCCAGGCATTGATTTGGTAGGTCCACGCTTTGTTTTCTGGGGCGTTATGCATAGAAAATGACTGGACAGATCTCATGGTCTTTCCCTTTATGGGGGTGGGGGGGGGGGGGGGGGGGGGATGGCTTTCCCAGCTGTATTTATACACACAAGTGTTGTCACACTTTCCTTGGAATTACTGCTTCGTGCATGTTGTTCTCTCATCCCATTTCTGGTGAGACCTTTCTCCAAAACATGTTCCCAGGAAATAAATTACATAAAATATTTCCAGTTTTAAAAGACAAACAGGAAAGAAGAGACTGCGATAGCCTGATACCACACTGGCCATTCTTTTATTACTCATTCCTTTTTATTGAAGGGTGAGGAACCGCCAATGTACATCGGATGTGATGAACTTTTAACTATTGAACATATTTTACTGACTTGTTCAGATCTTATTAAAATAAGAGTCACTTTACAGCTCAATCACTGCATGCATTATTTCAGGATATTTCACCTGAGAAGATTTTAAACTTTTTGAAAGAACTCAGTATTTCTGGAGAGATTTTTTTTTTTTAGATAACTATTGGTTATGTTTAGGTTTTACTCATCTTTTAAGTCTGGTTTTAAGATTGTACATATAATAATAATAGTTTTAGTGTGTTCACATTTTTAACAATTACTATACGAAAACAATATGCTTCACCCTGATATAACCACAATGGTTGACTGGGCGTAAAACACCAAGTTACTTATTTACTTACTCCAAAACATGTGAGACTGAGAACTGTAATGATGAATAGATATGCATGATTTTAAAGATTTTTCTTTCCATCTTGGAATCCACACAGCGTTAAGTTTGATGGAATGGTCATCATTACCAATAGATCCTAGTCTTACATGCAAGAAAATGCAAGACAGGAGGCTATTTACACGCTCCAGGTTGTTTAAATGGATGAATGCAGCAGCACAGTAGTGGACACAGTCCATGAAAATCAACATGCTATTTCACCTGTTGTGTCAAGGCCTTGTTCATGGGACCAAAAACATGGTTGCTGTGTTACCATATCATGATTAATCTGTCAACTGGTATCAGTATCACTGTCCGAACTACAATCTTTTCAAATCTGTCATCAGTCAGTGCCATGTGCTGTTAGCCAGTTGTTGAAATCGCCCTGATATAACCGCACCGGTTGACTGGGCGTAAAACACCAACTTACTTACTTACTTACAGTTGTTGAAATCTAAAGAACTGACCGACTTCCATTGAAGTGACTGAAGAAGTCTGACACCCCTATGTCAGCTAGTGAGCTTCACTTTGTGCTGTGGTAAAGCTCACTAGCTGTCCCTCTCCTTGTGTGCAGATCCAAGCTCCACCTGGTGGACCTGGCTGGCTCAGAGCGGGTGGCCAAGACTGGGGTGGATGGCCTGCAGCTGACCGAAGCCAAGTCCATCAACCTGTCCTTGCATCACCTGGAGACTGTGATCATCGCCTTGCAAGCTGACAGTGCCCAGCACAGGCCACGGTCCACCAACTCTGGCAGCAGGTCGATGTATGTAACAGTGTGCTTCATGACAGCGGTGAGAGTCATAGGATGCGTTTATCTTGACTGGATGAAAGTGGTTTTTGACCTGCATAGAAAACATGTTTATGTATGTGTGTACTCAATAAACGTGGCACATGCCCATTATTTCAGCTTTCTCAGGCATTATGAATGTCATCAGGGTCAAACCTTGCATGATCGTAGTGCTTGTGGGACTTAATAGATGGATCTGTTAATAAATAACACTGCTCAGCAGTATCAAACAGCTGAAACTAAAAGTTGTTGTAAAATTGGTATGCTCTTCTCTGATCCAGTTCAAACTGTGTAAGATTGTTGATATATATATATATATATGATATATATATGTGGACTATGTCATGTACTCAAAGGAAGTAGTTAATGTGTTTCCTGACTTCACAGACATATAATTTCAGGTTCTCAGACACTGAGTGAGGTCTTTAAAACTTTGCATGGTTCAACTCTACCTGTTCATGCCTGTTTTGATGGCATTAACGTGAACAATTGAATTATTTGAATTACCCTCAGTGCATCAATTGTTTAATCAGCTTACCATTTGAGATAAGAAAGTAATCTTCAATTACTTTATTACTTTAGAAGTTTCAGAATCAGTTGTAGTTGTTGTGTGTTGCTGCACTTTCTGATTTTGTTCCAGAAACACTTCACACAGTGGTCGCCCTTCCAGCACAGATGGTGTGAGACGCCATGTGCCATACAGGAACTCCCTGCTTACCATGGTCCTTAGGGACTCTCTAGGTATTATAAGATTTACCTTTCACAGCACACAGCTAAACAACAGGCAAAGCAAAGTACCTTTATAGTGCCACAGCTAGACAAGAGGCACAAAGAAGGAAAGAAAAAGAAAATGCAGCTGCCAAGAATAAGAACAATGAGAGTGGAGGCTGTGATATGACTCCCTTGTTTCAATACCTATTGGGCGATTCAGTGAAGCTGGTTTGCTAGAGTGAATGCGCTTTGTAATCTTTCGCGCAAAAACTCGCGAGTGGTCGCAGCACACTTCCAGGCCGATTTCTGAGTAGGCATTGCTTCACGCTGTGTATAACAGTGTAAGTTGAACCTAGAATCACGAAGCAGTACAAATGCCAATACTGTAGCAGTTGCAAAAATAACCATGGAAAGGGGATGGAGGGTGGGAAAAAAGTGTCTTTGCATCAATTTTTGGCTGACAAGAAGATCGTGAGTTCGTAGAAAAAATGTGTTTTGAGGCATCCTATAGCACGAGCAACAAGTTATTGCTGGTTGCCAGACACATTCTGACTATGGGCCTCCAAAAATGCCTTTAAAGTTGGCAGTGTAAAATCGCAAATTCACTGTCACCACCTACCAGTGTGAAGAAAGTACGCACCGGAAGTAAAAGCAGCCAAGGGACTTAAGCGATGCTGGGCAAAAGTCAAGGGAGTTAACAACCCCGCCTGAATCGCCCAATATGGTGGAACCCCGCCAATTAAATTACAGTAGTGCTCTCTAAGGACATAGTGGCTGGGACCATCGAGAGTGGAGCCACAGTGGCTTTAACTAAGGACCATTCAAATTATTTCTGAGCAGAAATGTCTTAAAAAATATACAGGATCAGGGAAGGACTATGGTAGGAATATTTTGACAGTTTCATCTTCAGTAGACTATCACCAGGAAGCAAATTTATGTGGAGGTGTTGGACTGTGCTAACTTTGCTTGTACAGATTTTATGACCAGCAGAAAACTGACCCAAGTGAAGGCACTATCTGGCCTGAAAACAGAAAATGTGCAAATATTTCCTTTTGCAGGCTTCATATTCCAGTTTATTCTAAACGCATGTGCATTCTGTAATGCACATGTATCTGTATTAAGCTGCTGGAATTTGAATTGAGGAGATGATGGCATCTCTCTCTCTCTCTCTCTCTCTCTCAAAGAGAATTCAGCAAATTGGGTTAAAGAAATAAAAAAATAAAAAACAACAAAAACAACAGCAACAATAACCTTGCAGCAGAAGTACTTTTTTGCTTCAAATTTCAACTTCTCAGGCTGCAGCCATGTTTGTACACTGTTTACCATTAAAGAACAGAAAAAGGTTGGCTTGTGACAGAAAGTACTCTTTTGCCACACATGTTGGCCTTGTTCATGTCACCGATGCAGACTGCCTGACACTATGTTTTTGTGACTTTCAAACTTAAATCTTTAACAAACCAGGCCATAAACTGGCTGAAAAACAGCCCTGAACCTTTAAAAAAACTTTTTTAATGCCTACCTCTAGGACCTGTGCCTGTGTATCTTCTTTAAGTAAGTAAATAAACATGGTGCTTAACGTCCACAGAAACCATAAGGCTTATTAGTATCTTCTTTGCTTGGTTTCTCCTTTAAAGACAAGCCCTGAGAAGGGAGTGGTCTATCTTGAGGATGGTCTTTCATTGTGAATAAAGTGACAGTCTTTTTGTGCATGAATTATATACATTGTCAGTTTTGACTCTGTGTCTGTGAAAACTGTGTAGCTTTTCTGTTTGATATCTGCTCCAGAGAGATACACAACTTTGAACAGACTTGATCCACTGGCCATTAAGATATATATGTATATATATATAATTTTGTATGGTACATAACTGTGTGTTGATGCTGTGCATGTGACTGTGTTCTAGCAGAGATTTGCCCCACTTGCCATTTATGCACTGTTTTGATTTCTGCTTACAGGTGGAAACTGTTTGACTTCTATGATAGCCACCATCTCTTTGGAAATTCACAATCTGGGAGAAACTCTGTCCACTTGCCGTTTTGCTCAGCGTGTTGCTTGCATTTCCAACCACGCAAGGTACAGTAAATGAGTGTGTGTGTGTGCTGTGTCACCATGTAGTGGTTGTTGTATTTACATTGCAGTTTATTGCATTGTTGTGCTGTATGATTTGTAAGATGAGAATTGTGTTACATTTGTATTGGAGTAAGTTTTCTGACTGTTGAAAGACCTGATACATGAATATTGTGTTCACATCAAAGTACTATTGATCCGGGTTAGATGGTGTAGAAATGGCTCTTCCTTCATCACAGGTCATTTTTACATTACGTCAGATTGGGGTGTACAAGTTGACTGTATATGCACAGTGAAAGGTGTTTTTAGAGGAATTGAAAGGTAAAGTCACTTATAGCCATTTCTAGCTATGTGGAATGTGTGTATATCTGTTTCAAAGGCCATGAAATGTACTGTTTTGAAGAGACAAATGATTATTATTATGTGACTGATAAACTGTTGCAGTGGGTTTACATTAGGTTAGGTTATAAGCTAAGTAGAGTATTTGATTGGATTGGCTCAGTACTGCATAATGGCCGTGCAGGAATTTAACAGTAGTTCCGACCAAACTGCATTTAATATACCTGTGTTTTTGCTCCTCAGGAGAAACGAGGAGATTGATGACAAAACATTGATACAGCAGCTGAAACGTCGCATTGCAGAACTGGAGTCACAAATGGCTTTTCTAAGACTGGCACAGGTCAGATATATATTGTTCTTTTTATATATATATTATATATATATATATATATATATATATATATATATATATATGTGAATACCTATTCTTTGGTTCTATCACACTGCTGTTCTTGATGTGCCTCTGAGGTCAGTGGGGTATTTTTTTAAATTATTCAGGCATGAGAATTGTCCACGAAAATGCAAATTTCCGCAGTAATGAAACTGACTTTCCATGGAGAGAAAAAATGTCCATGGGGAAAAGAAAAAAACACCCCAAAAAACAGGGAGCACCAGTTTTAGTTCTGAATACCCGTGAAACAATCAGAGCGAATTCACATGCGGCTATCGCCTGTTTTAGTCACTTAATTGTGAACACAGCCGCTGCTGTTACTCTCACAGGCAATTAGGCTTGAGAGTCATTCCTACACACTTCTACACCATGTTTCAACTGAGAAAAAGCAGATGTTCTGAAAGTTTTGAAAGTGAAAGATTCACCATCCGGTCACTCAAGTTGTAAACTGGTGAAAAGTTTGATGACAATAAATGGGAGTGGGTATCAGTAAATGGTAGCCGGATTGGTCTAGTTGGTCAGAGACATAAAAAGACAATGGGACACTCAAAAGTCTGTTTTGAACGTGTGGTCCCCCCCCCCCCCCCCAAAAAAAAAAAAATGCGACACAACCCTGAACAGTGGCATACTCATCAGTATGATGAAAGTCACTTTACGAAAGAGGAAGACCAGCTGAGCTGGAAGTGAATGAAGCCTGGAATGCATCAGCACAGTTTCGTGATGTTGCAGTTCTTGATCTTGATTGCCTACATCGCAGGACCTAATCTTCAGTTTAGATGCGATAAGAGGGGAGTGTGCACTCAAGTTAGATGGTGTTTGCAGGGGTTGGTGGGTGGGGGGGGTGGGGGGGGGGCATGCTTCTGGACCCCCTAGATTTTTCTTTGAATCGGTTCCCATGCCTTTCTTTAAAGAAAGTGACTTTTTATACAGTTGTGCAATTTTTTTGTTCGAGTAAAGAGGTAGAATGAAATCCCTCTTTTAAATGCACCCTAAAAACTGAAGCCAGAGTAATCTTAAATTTATAAGAGGGGTGGTGCGTGCTTGGTGAGGGGTTCCTTACAAAAATTATATGGCAGTACGAAGGACAGGTTTAAAAGAAAATGGTCTTGAAAAAGGGTGCATGGTCTCTCACTAGGGTGGTCTTTCGTTCTGTATCTGAATCCTGGCTGAAACTAGTGTCTTTAAGAACACATGTGTTGTAGAATGTAGTCTGAATGGTTATGCATGTTACACTTAGAAAGATATGAGGTGACAGTAAGTGGTCTCTGTCAACAGCTCTCAGCTGAACACTGTGTAGTTTTCATATTTACATCACCTCACACCCATCCACCAATTTTTAAATGGACAGTAAAGGTGTTTTTTGTTTGTTTGTTTGTTTAAACTGAAATGAATTGAAATGTGGCCATTTGGCAGTATATATAGTGCAAAAATGAAGATAGATAGTTGGAAAATGATGTTTTCCATGCAGTGTACCAGAAGACCTACCATTACAGCATGAAAAATGACGTGTTCTCTGCAGCGTACCAGAACACATACCATTACATTTGCTGTGCCCAAAATGTTTCAGGCTGGTGAGGGCGACAGGGGAGAAGAGGAGGATTCAAGCAGCAAGCTGACAGATGAGGACAAGCTGTCCTGTGCCCAGGTGGTGCAGGAGTACCTGGCTGGTCGCATCGCTGACCCTGTCACTGCAGGTAGTAGGCACGGAGAGATGATGTAAACTGAGAAGGAGGAGTGTAAGGATTGCTCGCTTGGATTGATGGGCCACAGTGATGTCCAAATTATAAAATGGCTGCTGTTCTGTGATGTGAAGGAGAAATTTCTCTCCACTTTGGCATAGTTAGCAATAATGCAGCTAATCTAATCCAGTTGTCCTCCAAGTGTACGGAAAGAGAGCTGAAGAAAAAGAGCCCCCAAACGAAGCAACGATAAAATAATGATTGATTTTTAAATATTACTGAACTGTTAAGAACCAAGTAATTGGCTCATTGCTTTACAGCAGAAGAAGGTTGTGTGTAGTCCACATGCACTGTTTCAAAACCAAGTGTGAAAGGAACTGCTTTTCAAGAGAGGACTTGTGTGTGCAGGCATAACCAACCCGTTCAAGTTTCGCGAGTGCCTGCGTATTCTGAAGAGGATGGTGATGAATAAGTACTTCCAGAGCAGGCTGTCCCCAAACAACCAGCTGCCAGCTAACAGTGCCTCCAGCACTCTTTTGGCCGGTCACGCTGATGGCCGTGGTGGAACAGCAACCAGCGGGAGAGCAGAGAATGACAGGGGCGTGGTGGAAGTGCGTGGCAATGCTCAGATTCTAAGACTGGACGATGCACAGCCTCTGGGGGAGAGGTACTGGCAAAGCACTTCTACTATACTGGTTATGATTTCTGTATTAAGTTGAGTTTGCTGTTGAAAGTACTGTAGGGTTTTGCACATGGAAGCCCACAGCAGATTTTGTGCCTCCTTTAGACTTGCAAACCACTGTTCAGTTTTCATTTCTGTTCATCAGAAGTGAAATCCCAAATCCATTCACCCTGATTTAATGGCCATGGTTGACTGGATGTGATCAAATCAACGACCAGTCTATAAATCCAGTAAAACATGCTGCAACAGAGACTTGAATTGCCAGTAACTGACCTGGCATGCGAGAAATGCAGAGCAAATAACTACCTGGGTCACATCTTCGCGTGATGTGATGTTTAAAATGTGTAAGTGCAAATAAGTCTGGTTGTCATAGCTCCTAAGAGTGTGGCAAGCAAACCAGCTTACCAGATTTTTAATACATACAGCATATGTGATGTTCATCAGATTAATCAGAAAGATCTTCCATGGTGGTCTCAGTTTTCAGGTTCATTTTATTTGTCTCTCTTGGGCTTAGAAAGTTAACATGGTATTTTCTAAATGTGCGTGGATGTGTTACTTCTTGTAGAAAGTTAACATGGTATTTTCTAAATGTGCGTGTATGTGTTACTTCTTTTTGTCTTCTCTTTTTTTGTTTGATTCGGGTACCCAGCTTAAGTTCAGAGTACGAGATCTGCAATGGATTACTTGGACCAGATTTGTCTTTGTTCACATGAACTGTGTCGGGATTGCATTTTGTCTCTGCCTTTCAGCCCAGGCACCACATCTGCTCAGCCAGGTGTGAATGGAGCTGTGGACACAGATGAGCTGATTCTCAACATCCAGAGACTGTATGCTGCCACTCGCAGAGGTGGGTAGGGGTGTGCCTAAGTTGGTCTAGATTCCGTCAGCCAAAACTGGCAGAAAATCCCCACCCTTTGCTGCCCCACACAGAAGTGGACTTCATGTTTATCTTGTGGTGTTATGCAGGTTTTCACCAGTGCCATGCTAAGGATTCATTATATTGGGTGCGATGACACTTGCTTGCTTATATTCTGAGGTAACCCTATGCGATTGAAAGGATGTTAATATCTAATTGTTAACTAACTGCTTGTTTCTAATGCAACCTCATAGGTTGTGCTTGCACATGCAGTTGATCTTCGATTATGTTGTGCAGGTTAGCAACTTACTGGATATGACATCTTGTTTCCTACCTGTGTATTCATACCTTTGTCTCCTAGTCTTACTTTAGTGTCTATTCTTCTTGTGTGTGTGTGTGTGTGTGTGTGTGTGTGGAATTGTCCTTTGTGGGTTGAATAAAGCACTGTCAAATTGAACTGAGACTTTTTCTTTAACTCAGACCTCCCCACTGACTTATTTTCAGACCAAAGAGTGCGTCAGCAAGGGCCACAGTCAGACAACCCCACCACCCCACCCAGGACACCTGTGCATAGGGAGCCCTACAAATCTCCGTTTGAGCGAAAGCGGGAGAAGGAAATCAAAAGGTTGACCCGTAGACTGGACATGATGAAGAAAACGCAGTCCTCCCAGGACCAACACCTGCAGATGCTGCGTGCAAGTACAGCATTTGGAGAGTTGTCCAGCACGGAATCTATCATCAGGTACTATTGGTTGTTGATCATTCTTCAGCCTCGGTTCATTGAGAAAGGTTTCAAGAAAGTGAAACATTTTGAACACAGTGTGGTGTTACTGTTGTTTTTGCTTACTGTAGGTACTATTGGTTATGGTGAGTTTTGGGTGAGTTGTCCAGCATGGAGTCTGTCATCAAGTACTACTGTTTATTGTGTGTTTTTGGATTGTCCAGCATGGAGTCTGTCATGAAGTACTACTGTTTATTGTGTGTTTTTGGATTGTCCAGTGTGGAGTCTGTCATCAAGTACTACTGTTTATTGTGTGTTTTTGGATTGTCCAGCGTGGAGTCTGTCATCAAGTACTACTGTTTATTGTGTGTTTTGGATTGTCCAGCATGGAGTCTGTCATCAGGTACTGTTGTTTATTGTGTGTTTTGGATTGTCCAGCATGGAGTCACAGGTACTGTTGTTTATTGTGTGTTTTGGATTGTCCAGCATGGAGTCTGTCATCAAGTACTACTGTTTATTGTGTGTTTTGGATTGTCCAGCATGGAGTCTGTCATCAAGTACTACTGTTTATTGTGTGTTTTGGATTGTCCAGCATGGAGTCTGTCATCAAGTACTACTGTTTATTGTGTGTTTTGGATTGTCCAGCATGGAGTCATAGGTACTGTTGTTTATTGTGTGTTTTTGGATTGTCCATCATGGAGTCTGTCATCGGTACTGTTGTTTATTGTGTGTTTTGGATTGTCCAGCACGGAGTCTGTCATCAAGTACTACTGTTTATTGTGTGTTTTGGATTGTCCAGCATGGAGTCATAGGTACTGTTGTTTATTGTGTGTTTTGGATTGTCCAGCATGGAGTCTGTCATCGGTACTGTTGTTTATTGTGTGTTTTGGATTGTCCAGCACGGAGTCTGTCATCAAGTACTACTGTTTATTGTGTGTTTTGGATTGTCCAGCATGGAGTCATAGGTACTGTTGTTTATTGTGTGTTTTGGATTGTCCAGCATGGAGTCTGTCATCAGGTACTGTTGTTTATTGTGTGTTTTGGATTGTCCAGCACGGAGTCTGTCATCAAGTACTACTGTTTATTGTGTGTTTTGGATTGTCCAGCATGGAGTCATAGGTACTGTTGTTTATTGTGTGTTTTGGATTGTCCAGCATGGAGTCTGTCATCAGGTACTGTTGTTTATTGTGTGTTTTGGATTGTCCAGCAGGAGTCTGTCATCAAGTACTACTGTTTATTGTGTGTTTTGGATTGTCCAGCATGGAGTCATAGGTATTGTTGTTTATTGTGTGTTTTGGATGTCCAGCGTGGAGTCTGTCATCAAGTAATACTGTTTATTGTGTGTTTTGGATGTCCAGCATGGAGTCTGTCATCAGGTGCTACTGTTTATTGTGTGTTTTGGATGTCCAGCGTGGAGTCTGTCATCAGGTGCTACTGTTTATTGTGAGTTGTGGGAGTTCTTCATCTTGGGGTCTTATGGTCAGGCCCTATGTTCCTTCCTTGGATCAGTCACAGCTTTTATGCCAAAGAATTGCTTTGACTTGACCTGTCTGCGTGCACCCTGTGTTCCTATCACCTGGTAGTGTTGCTGGCCAGCTCACGAGGAAAGAGGAGTAGCTGTTGTTGTTTGCTTTGGTTACTTTGCTGTGGGCTTTAATACAGAAGAGAATGTAGGCTTGTTTGCAACATTCCCATGAAGTTTGAGGTAAGGCAGACTGTATTTTTGTTTTGTCCTGTTGTGGGATCTCCTGTGTTATATCTGTGTGTGGACTGAATTTGGCGGTCTAACTCAGGTCTATTTGCATAATTATGAGAAGAGGCTTACATAGTTACAATGTGTTTTGACTTACGGATGTGTTTGCTCATTGTGCATGAGGTGACCACAGGACATTAAAAAAATCCAATTACTGACTAACTAGACTTTTTTCTTTTTGTCTTTGTTTTTTTTAGAGTGCAGGTCACCTGTGTTTCAGAAATAAGATGCAGGTCTATTTTGCACATGAGAAGAGGCTTACATAGTTACAGTGTCTTGACTTTTGATGGTGTTTGCTCATCATGCATGAGGTGACCACAGGACATTAAAAAAATCCAATTACTGACGAAGTAGACTTTCTTCCTTTGGTCTTTTTTTTTTTTTTTTTTTTAGAGTACAGGGTCATTTGTGTTTCAGAAATAAGATCCAGGTGACAAGGGAGCAGATTGCCGACCAGCATGCGTACCTCCTACACTTGCGCCACACTGAGGCCAACCCAGATATCCAGCAGCAGGAGAAGCTGGTGGAGGATCAGCTCATCAAGCGAGAGGCGAGTGCTGGGCTTTTGGGGAACGAACCATCTGACTGGGGACTTTCTTTTCCAGTCCTGTTATTGCTACGTTTGTCAGTTGTTTGATGAGAAAATGAGTGTAGTAATAGTGTCATTATCTTAAAAGGTGTGGTGAAGGGGGAGGGGGGATGGCTGTGTAAATAACATGGAAAGCAAACCGTTAATAGTAATATTAAAAATAGTCATAATAATAATAATAATAAGGAACTTATCAAGCAGTTTCAGAAACTCAAAGCGCTTTACAATTGAACTTAAAGAAAAACATACAGTGCGCAAATATACAAGCGTACAAAACATATGAAAATTAACATTTTCATACAAAGCATGGCAAAAACACAAGCACACAAGATCGCTCGCACACGCATGCACACACACAGAGGATCACACACACACAATGCCTATAAAGAGCACACACGCACCAACTCACACACACACACACACACACATACATGGCTGAGAAGGACATGGGGGGGGGGGGGGGGGGGGTAAAGGGTAATTTGAAGGCAAGGGCTGTGATTAAAGAGCATATCTACTATGTGTATTTCTTTTACAGTGGGAGTGTCCAAGTGCCTTACAGATTCAGTGAAAGATGAAAGGGGGTAAAAATTCACTAATATGTATTGACAACAACTGCAAACAAAATAATATGCAGCAAATAGTCACACATAAAAGCAGTTTGGCAGATTTAACTCAAACTTTAAGGGGGTTGGGGTGCCCCCCACCCCAACCCCCTTAAAGTTTGAGTTAAATCTGCACTCAAACTTTAAGGGGGTTGGGGTGCCCCCCACCCCAACCCCCTTAAAGTTTGCGTTAAATCTGCCAGGAAAAGTTGTTTGTTGCAATAGATAATAATAATGTGTTACGATTGAGAGGTACAAAGTTGTTGTCTGAAACATTGTGAGTGCATAGAAGTTTTGAGATCTCTAGAACAGTTCAGTGTGGTACATCTTTTCCTGCCACAAGGACCAGTGCTACCGTCCGTGTTAAAAGATGTCAACTCTTTAATAGCATCTACTGTGTGTGTCACAGGCCAAGTTCCAGAAGAAGCTGGATGAGGTTCTTCGGAAGAAAGCAGAGCTGGAAGCTCAGGCTGTGCAAGGTGAAGGGTTGGAGGGCAAGGATGGTGGAGATCAAGGTCAGACAACAGCAAATGAAAAGTGCAGTCTGGAGGAGCAGTTTTCCCATTACAAGAAACGAAATGGGACGCTCAACACGCGCCAAGTCTTTGAAATGCTGAAGTCAGAGGAGAAGAAACAGACCAAGGTACGGTTGGAGTGCAGAAAGATCTTCTCCCATGCCTGTTCCACATGGGAGGTAAACCAGGACAGTAGGTAGATGCATGTGGAAAACCTGGGTTTGACACCTTTTGCTTGAAGCGGGACGAAATGTAGCAGGATGTTGTTGCTTGGTTCATGTTGCTGTCAGTGAACTCCCTTCAGCTTCCAGAAGGAATGCAGCTGTCATAGCAGCAAAGATACTGCACACAGAAACAGGAAAATGACATGCTTACACAATTTTACCTGGCAGAACCTAGTCAACCTCCTGTGCAGTGGAACATTGAAAAAAGTGTAGAATAGGATCCATGAAATTGTACAGGGAAAGAGTCTTTCCTTCCATTGACATCTGCTTGTGCCTTTGCTTGTGTGCAGGTGACCCAGCATGCAGAGACTGAGAAGAAATTCCTGATGACTAAGCAGCTGGCCCACAAGGAGGAAGCCACACGGGAAAAGCTGCGCCAACTCAAGGAGATGCTGCGCAGATCGCGCGAGGAAGCTCTCCTCGGCCTGGAGGAAGGGCCCACCAACCAAGGCTATGCTCTCATGCAAGCATTCAGCAGTGGAGGTGGGAACAGCCACTTGCTTTTGGAGCAGTCTAGGGTATCATCATCACAACCACCATTTGGCGCAGGGAACAAGGAGGATACCCAGGTGACTGATTTACCGGGGCAGAGCTGGGATCAGACATTTTCAGTGGAGAGATCTGGAGGAGGGTCCGCACCGGCCCATTCGAATGTCGAGGATCTGGAAACAAGCATGACCCGAGGTGATGACGGAGAAAAGAACCGGTCCCAAAACGACACGAGGAAGACAGGGTCAGGGTTGAGTAGCAAAGTTACACCGCAGGGTCCCCAGCATCAGTCCTCTTCCAACACACTGTCTAGAAGCGGTTCCAGAGTGGAACTGAAGTGGGAGTCAGCTTACTCCCTCCCATCCACTGCTCACAGCACACGCTCTCAAGAGTTGGTGGACCCTCAGCAGCAAACGCATGGCAGCAGTAGCACTCACAGCATGCAGCACATCAGCTCTGCTGGAAACGCTGGTAGCAGCTCAGGGGCCATAAGGTGTTCGAGGGAAGGGAGCAAGGGACCCAGCGGTAGACTCAATGCCAACAGCAACAGTTCTGGCCAGTCATCCAATGCAAACATCGTGCCGTCTGAACCCACACTTAGCTTGCTGCGCGAAAACGGTGATGGGCACAAGGTGTTTGTGAACGTTGATGGACTCCATGACCACAACAGAGGAGATTTTCAGTCTGGGAAGGAGGGGGATGAAGTAGCCTGCGAGGACTACTCGCCCACAGTCATGCCCAGCGAGTACATTCATGGCATGGACAACAAGGACAAGTTTGATGCCCGGAAAATGGGGCTGTCTTCCAAAACATTTGACTCCGCCTTGACCTCCATGCTGAGTGATGATCCCAAAATGGTCTCCTATGGGTTTGAGTTTTACGACAAGTTTGCACGAGCGTCAAAGCCTCCTGTGAAAAAAGGCACTACCTCTCGGAATTCCGAACGACGTACACCCACAGCTTCCCACCGAAGTCCTGAGCGACATACGACTGCCACCGCTGACCTGCCAACTGGTCACACAGGGAAGTTTGCCACTGCCTGGGGACCAGAGGCAAAGGTTTGTTCCTCTTTCTGTGTGCTTTCAGCTATTAAAAACTGAGCAGCTTAACTGTGTTTTTGAACCGATACATTTCACAGTATTTTCTATGCCTAATTTTGTCTAGTCTGTGACAGGACAGAAATATTCTGCAGTGATCAAAGAGCTAACAAGCTGGCAGTGGAGTCAGCTGTGCTGCTGCAGTTGTTCATTTCCTTGAGAGTCCAGTCACTTTGCCAAGGATAGTGGGTCTGGGGCATTGGGGCAGTTTTGAGAACTGCATGTTCACATGTGTGGTAAATTAGAAACTGAATCATTCAGTGAAATAGAAACAGAATCGTATTGTTTAGCTCTGTGGACTTAATGTATAAGCACTTTACAATGTTAACTTGATCAGGTCATTCTTTCCATCCCGCCTGTTTGAATCTGTGAAGTTTTTTTGTTTTGTTTGTCAAATGTGAAGCTTTTCAGTATTTGTGGAGGCCTGGTATAGTGGTAACAATTGTTCATTACTTCAATATATTTTAGCTTTGCAGTACTTGTGCTCAAGGAGTGGCTTCTGTTGTTTTCCAGAACTTCTCTGTTGCTCAGCGCCTGGCACAGTTCTTATCGGATGATAAGGAGAGCAGATCAACACACCCTGTATCAGGTACTTTGTGAATGTGACTGTGAATATGCCTCTTGTGCATGCATACATGCACATTGTGTGTGTGTGTGTATGTGTGTGACTGAATGTGATGCGTGTGTCACTCTTTGTAGGCAGATGTATTTCTTTAGACAGTAATAACTTGGGTGAAAGCTGTTTGTCAAAGCAAAGTGTTCCACCGGCCCATGATTGAAAATTAAGAACTGTGGTGCACAGACACCAGATTACCAAAGACCTTAACTAGTAGATGCCATGACAAAATACCATTGCACACTAGCACATTATCAGTACCCCTTGACTAATGAAAAAATGTCCTCACAGCCAACAAACAAAGTGGCCTTAAAAGAGGGGTGGTCAGAAGATAAATACAACTTTATCGTCCCCAGGGGCAAATTCCTTTGGCAGCAGTAAACACAACAAAAAACATCCCATATATTGCAGATTATTTGGGACATCATTAATTATGCAAATGGGATGAGATGGGATACCAGGAGGGGCATTTCCAGTCCATGGATTACAAGCTCTAGAATGTTTTTAATGCCTTGTCGACCTTTATCTTAGAACTCCTAAGACACAGACTGGAAATACCCCTTTTGGCATCCCATCTCACCCCATGTGCATAATTTATGATGCTTTAAATAATTTAGGCTGTTGTTTCAGGAAAGCGAGCAGAAGTGTTCTCTGATGAGAGTGGTCTTTGATCAGGGCGTTTGTCTGTGTCCCACACCAGAGTATGCCCCAAGTGACGTTAAACTAGCTGTGTACCCTGTAGCGACTTGAGTAGGTAGCTGTGGCTGTAGCTGTCCTTGACACCAGTACCAATAGCCTCTTGTCCCGCGTGCAGAAACCAACTCGTCAGCCAAAAGCGTGTCCTTCCTGGAGCGTCTGACACAGCTGCAGGATGAAGAGCAGGCTGAAGGCGCCAAAGTCAAGTCCCCACGCATCCAAGCTCTGCAAGATACGCAGCGGGAGATGACCTACATGGGGCGCGTGCAGGCTGAGCGAGAGCGGGTGGCCAAGATACGGCAGGCCAGGGATGCTGCGGAAGCCATTCAGCGAGCCTGGCGACGTCATTGCAGGACTTCCACATAGGGAATTAGGATAGTCAGTGGTCGGAAGATTTATGCCGGAGTGCCTTGTTATCATTTCCTTTTTGTTGTTGTTGTTGTTGCCTGCCACCTGGGTTAACCCTGCTACTTGTACAAACTGCGACTGGTGGTTCTTAACACTGTTAATGACTTGTCAACATTGCCTAGCTTACGATTGATCAGGGACTTTTGTTTTCAATAGATCATACTTGTGTTGTTAGTCGTGATTTTTGTATGTTTTTGGTACTTGGTTTTTGAACACTGTAAGTGATGATCAAGAGTGCCTGAAATTTGATTGTGAATCAGTCATCCTATTTGTTTTGGTCTCAGCTGACCCTCTTTGTAGTTTTGGTTCTGCATGAGGAGTCTGCTTTTAAGTGTCACCAGTTCGGCATTTATGACCTAAAACTTAGGCATTTATGACCTCTTTAGAGTTGTTCAAATCCTGTTATTGTTCTACATTATTTACTACGACTTTTCTACACTTACCACAGCTGTCAGTATTGTTAAAGAATGGTTTGAGTATGTTACTGCTGATTGTACATATTTTTTGGTGATATTGTGTGGATAATTGATTGTACGTGCATTTTTCACTATTTTATTTTACATACATACTGTTAGGAAAATGCGTATCAGTATTCAAGGCTATACATTGGAACATGTTTGCTCAACAAAAAGAGTTATTGGTGATAATGGTGTCTTAAATCACTTGCATTTATTTGGTGCCAAGCTGCTGTGGTCTGTTGTGTTCCACTGAATTTAAGATTTATTCAAAGGCAAACTGTCTCAGTATCATTTTATTTGTTACAAATTTATATTTATTAAAAAGTTACATGGACTGGTAACAGTTTCCACAAAAGCACTCACTACCTAGCACAGAAATCAACTTTGGATTGTTTATTTCATCCTGCATGTCAGTTGTAATGTTTTTAACATGGAGGACCCAGAATATGAAGTGGAGCTGCCTGAAAGGAGGGCCACACTGCATTTGAATGTGTTCATGTATATGTATAGATAGATACCGTATATATATGTATATATCGGTGATTCCGCGAGCACTTATTTTTATCCAACACAGTGATGGGGAAAAGACCAAAATTTCCCATTACAGTGCATTATCCTTCTAGTGTTGTCCATCCCACCCTTCTGCGCAAAGGGCACAGAACTGGATAAAATAGCCAGTCAGCCCAATGTTGTTTTGATATTGGAATAAAATTAATCCATTGCAAATTGCTGGCATCAGTGTTAAAGTGTTCTGTCTGATGCAGTCTGGCGTGATCCACAGGTGCATGCTGTATTGTATACAGTAAGGTTTTTGTCCATATTTTTCTTGATCACGGTGACCTGATGCTCAGCAAGAGTAGATATTGGAATCTTGTTAATAAAAATAGCGTGCAGTTCCTTTTCAAACCCAGTCTTGTGGTCAGAATGCATGCATGCCGTCAGAGGCACTAAATGGAAGTATCAAATTGCCGGAGCAGAAACTCTGGAGAAAGCCCATCTTCTGCCAAAATCTGGAAAGTCAGATACTTTGTTTGATTAATAATAAAGAAGGCATACAGCTTTCATTTCCACATTAGGTTGCAGGGCATTTTTACATTACCTGACGCACCACATTTTGCGGATGGTGGATAAAGACATTTCTGAAAAACCGGTTTAGAAGAATAGTTATTGGCCAGAAACAATGACCACATCTTGTCCTGAGACGAACATTGTGCCTCATTGCCTTGTGAACTTGCATGCACGTAGAGTTGGAGTGGTAATTGCATTTTGAACGTGTGTGATGTGTTGATTCCAAGCTAAAGCCATCCTTTTACCATCCAAATGATGGACTTTGGCACAATCCACGCAGGCATGATTTTGTGCCAGATACTAACTTGGTATATCTCGTTTTAGTTTTGTGTTTGCTAGTGCTACCAACTTTGCTAGAAACTTGTAACATTAGGTCTTGGCAGATTTTAGTTTTGACATTGTAGTGTGTAGAATGTAGTGTAACCTAGGTCAGCAGTGTGCTGATTGCCGTTTTGTTTTCGACTCCCACGAACAAATGTGTGTCTTTGCAATGATCAGTGATAGGTTGACTGGCCTGTTGAACATTGAGTGTAGCAAGAACTTCCAACTTTTTCAGACACCATCAGTGTCAGTTTGTGTGATGGTACTACTCACTGAAAGTACTTTACCTGTTCATACCATCTTAAGTAAGCTTGACAAGATTTGAAGGTCACAGCAGTGTCAGAACCTTTTAAATGAAAATTGTATGTTCTTATTTGATTAGGTTGAAAATTTGTATGGTTGTCATTATAATGTTAATGTAGTCTGATAGATCATGAATACTTCATGATTTGACTTTTGCCTATATTCAGGGGAGATGTTTGATGCATTTCCTGATTTCACAAAAAAACTTTAATGTTGGCTTTTACTTGAACACTGTTCATACAAGGTCTTTCAACCTACACGTGATCATAACATTGCTTGGGGTATGTACTGATTCGTACCATGTTTGACAACCTTGATCTTGTTTCAAGCCATTTTAACAGCAATTTGTGATGACGTTTTTCTTTTAACGATCGACCAATGTAGTTAAAGTTTGTATGGTTGTAACATTAGTAATATTAAAAGGATCATTCACAGTACACTTTGTGTGATGGGTGTGTAGTGTATTTAAAAGAAATAATTAACACAGTTTTGCAAGTGAATGCAAGTCGTCTGAATGTAGTTGTGTTTTTTTGGACAAAGTCTTGTTGACAGACATCCAGTACTTAAATATTCGGGCATGTTTCTTAACATGAATGTTCAGGGACTGGTTTGTGTTGATCTAGCACTGGAACTAGGGTTCATTGCAAGTGTTTGCAGATGTCTGTAAATGGTGTTAGGCAGTATCTCATAGTGGGACAAAGATGGTTCAAAGTTCGTGACATTTGAGGCAGCGTGGAGTGAAAATTCACTTCATTTTATACTCTCTTCATTGCATTATAAAATGAAGAGGCTTGGTTTCTCATCAAAACATTGCTGCATTCCATGCGTGTAAACACTAAATGAAGCAATGAGAAAGTGGGAAAGTAAAGTTTCAGTAAATGACTTCCATTTGGGAATGGGACAGTGGGCAGCAGGGGGCTAGTCCATAGATCTGCTTTGGTGTGCTGCATGTGTGGTGTTTGAAACACTGTTTTGAATGCCATCAAAAGTAAATCTTGGATCGCATCCCCTCTGCTTGTGCACGAGTATGTAGGTAGGTACTCTATTCACGCATTTGCCTTTAAAATGAATCAACACACAGGGGAGTTAATTAGCACTCAAAATATGTAACACAAATACAACAACAGACTCGAGTTGCCTTCGGTAGTTATCACCTGGCATGCGTGTAAATACAAGGTACGTAAACTCTACCAGAGGCACATCCTCTAAAATGAGCCCACCATCTGCTGAAAAGCACAATATGGCTTTGAGAACTTTCTTGTCATGTTGGGAACACTGTTCACAGTAAACAAAGTGCTTTGCTCTGACCATGTTCAGAAACATAAGACTCTGTTTTGAATGTTTCCACCTGTAGATTGCAGGTATAGCATTAAATGCAAGTTTCTAACTGTATGTGCATGCACGTATTCTGTGTGTGTGTGTGGTGAACACTTCAGTTCTTGAAAAAGAGTCAGTACAGTCAACACATCCATCCATATTAGCTTTACAAGTAATTTGACAAGGCAGTTTTAATGGTACTTGCAATACAGTATATATATATATATATAATATAATGCTGAAATGTGGCCCAACCACTGGAAATCTGAAATATGTAATCCAATCCTTGTAAATAATGCCCTCCAGACTGATCACTGCCCCCCCCCCCCCGGAACTTATTTCCTGCAGTCCAGCCCAATGTAGCTTATGCCATTCATTGTCTGGCATGGGGTACTGCTGTCATAAACCACAAAATAAACATGCTGCTGTTTAAAAAAAAAAAAACTACCCCCAAACCGTGACGCTGCATGGAATGGGTCTTGCATGGTTATAGCCATGCTAAAAGTTACGCACTCATTACTACTGGCAAATAATAAAACCTCTCAAAATGCACAATACATTTTGATGACTCGGTACCATGCATTATCCATGCACCAGTTTAAGCACAATAAATTTTGATGACTCAGTACCATGCATTATCCATGCACCAGTTTAAGCACAATACATTTTGATGACTTGGTACCAAGCACTATCCATGCACTAGGCACAGCACATTTTGATGACTCGGTACCATGCACTAGGCACAGCACATTTTGATGACTCGGTACCATGCACTAGGCACAGCACATTTTGATGACTCGGTACCATGCACTAGGCACAGCACATTTTGATGACTCGGTACCATGCACTATCCATGCACTAGGCACAGCACATTTTGATGACTCGGTACCAAGCACTATCCATGCACTAGGCACAGCACATTTTGATGACTCGGTACCATGCACTATCCATGCACTAGGCACAGCACATTTTGATGACTCGGTACCATGCACTAGGCACAGCACATTTTGATGACTCGGTACCATTCACTATCCATGCTCTAGGCACAGCACATTTTGATGACTCGGTACCATGCACTATCCATGCACTAGGCACAGCACATTTTGATGACTCAGTACCATGCATCATTCGCCCACCAGTTTAAGCACAATGCATTCTGATGACTTTTTATCGTGCATTATTCGCCCACCAGTTTAAGCACAATGCATTCTGATGACTTTGTATCGTGCATTAGCCACACACCAGTTTACTACAGCAGTTCTTTTTTAACCATATATATGACCTCTAATCAATCTTACATAATCAAAGTATATCATACCAGTAAACAAGACAAAGTGCAAGTATATCATACCAGTAAACAAGACCATCTCAAAGTGCAAGCCACATTTACACATGGTCATGGATACAACTTAGAAGATACGGCATAAAAATGAGGTGTTTTACTGGCGCTGCAAATGCACCAAAATTGGAGATCAAAATTAATATCAGTTGTGACACAGTATTACCTACAGTAATAAATGTGTCAAAAATGAACAAATTTGGAACAAACTGTCTTTGGAGGTTAAAATTAATATCAGCTGCAACACAGTATTATCAAAATAAATGAGTCAAAAAAATAAAAAAATCAGCATTATTTGGACATAATATTATTTTCGAATTTAAATTAACAGTACTTACTCAGGCAATACTGACCCTTGACCTTGCTCTTATTCACGGTCACAGCAACATTAAAGAAATGAAACTATATGTGACAACGTTTATCTCTGTGCAATTGTTAATACAATTAATGCATATTAAAGTAGTCTCTCCAGACAAAATTTTGCACTACATATTTTTCATTATTATCATGCATATAAATCAAGAATGCCATTTTTGACTTGGACATATATTCAGGCAAACAGCTGACACATTAACTGACTGCCTGTTTCCTGATCTACACAAAATGCACTTTCTTCATGTTTTCTTGTACGTTGTTAAACTAAACAGTCTTTCATAATGCAAAGTAACATAATAAAGTCGTAAGGAACAAGTTGATCAGCTTAAACAAACAGAAACCTCCTTCCCCCAACTTGTTTCCCATTACAAATACAATATCACAACAATACTAACAGCAAACTGTAACGTACCACAATTAATATTCGACACGCTTTGTATATAATACCAAATGAATCGTATAGTCAAAACTAATTTGTTTTATCCTGTCGTGCAGAGAGAAAAAACAACTCTGCTGCAGTGGTGTAAAGAACATATCAAAACTGGACCCGTGTAAATACTTGTGATCTGGGCCTGGTTGCATGACACTGTTCCAGTTTAAGTCATACATTGGCAGCTTAGCTTAACAGCAAGTACTGGAATGTGTTGCACAGGGTATATATATATCTATATTAATTTTATTTGTTTTCATAGCAAAGTGATGAATGGAAGCCTGCAAGCATGATCTTGTGGCTATATATCTGATTCCACACTTGCAGAACAGTAGCAAAGACACACAATGTTAGCACTGTTCTTACCAACTTAGCACTGCTTCCATCTTTATGAATAAAGATTGTGGGTCTGTCTGTGGGTCTGTCTGTCTGTCAGTGTTGGTGTAAACTTGGTGTGAAGATTCTTTGGGACATGTGTGCTATGTACCTACTGTATGGTAACACCTCTTTCACTAATTGTCACAATAACGCTCAAGATTACTGAAGGTAGCTCTATGGTGTCGTGCTTAGCATTCCAGACTCTCATGCCAGCAATTGTGAGTTTAAATATCGGTGGAACCTAAAATAAAATCTCTTTTTTCCTTCTTCCTGAAGCTGCTGTGACACCAACAGTACCAAAAATGAGTTGTTGTTTTTTTTTTACTGTGTCCATCATCCATTCCTGGGTAAGAGCTGGCCAGAATGGGTATTTTTCTAGTTTATAAACAAACTTCTGCTGGTATGCCTTGAAAGCATTGTCATGCAACAGAGCCCAAATCATTTATTTTTTTATGCCCCTCCCCCCCCCCCCCCCCCCCAAAAAAAGAAACCCCACTGTAGAACATTGCACGGTCAATACTTTCAATATAAATGCCTTCTGTCAACACATTCATGAAAAATACACATCAATATGATGAAACAGACAGTTCTTGGTTAAAATTCTGATTACTGTATGCATATATACATCAATGCCGTTATCGAGCAGCAAGTTTTATATATATATAATATATAATCTGACGCTGAACTATCTGAACATCTATTGCCCAGGAAATAGACAACTGTAATTATTCAAGCTTGGAACATGATTGGGTCACATTTCTTTGTGCCATTTTCCAAATGTATGCTTAGCATCAACTCATTACAAACCACCACTGCTGCTGGTGAAGCTGTTTCTGTCACATCAACTGTAATTCCTTACTTCTCCCCTCAAAATGTATCCAGAGGCCACGCTGTTGAGCTATACAAAATGTAGACTTGTTTTCAAACATAACCCCGTTTTGATTTTGTTGGTCCCTTTTCACTCTGATACAACTGTGATGGTTGACTGGGCGTAAAACACCAAGTTATTGACTTACTTACTCACTTACTGGTCCCTTTATTTTTTGTCTTTGTTTTCTTGTTTAGCTTCAGTATTAGGCTGGCTCAGATCTGGTCTTTTTACCAGTCAGCCAGACTGGCATCTAGACCTCAACTCTCACACCACAGCGAGATTTGCGGCAGAGGCCTGGCAGCCAGCAAGGCTGCCAAATGATGCCTTTCAAGAACTGAGCGGCTGCGCTCACTCCTGAAGGGTTTCCTTATCAAACTGGTACTCTCCCAACCCGGGGCCGACTTTCTTGAGGTTGGTGATGAAGCCCCCGATCTCCTTGATACTCTTGACCTGCTCCTTGAGGAAGGTGTCCTCCAGGAAGTCGGACATCTGAAACACAGCCGGGGATTTCGTCACAGTCTGACTGAAGCACAGAAGTCTTGCGTTGGAAGCACAGTAAAACGCTTTTGTCAAAGTCTGTGCACTTCAGGCTTGCATCGGGTGTAAGAGCCTTAGGAATACTCTTTTATAATAAATGTAGATACGGTTGTTTGTTGACTGCGAATAAGTTCTGTTTTGCTTAGTTTTTCTCATAAATTTCTATTGGTGCAACTTGCTGATACATGTTCTTAGCAAGATAATTGTAAGATCCATGTAATATCACTTACGTGAAAAGACTTTAAATAAAAAAGGAAGAAGACGAAGGCATTACATGTCTGACAAAGTCACGCACAAATCTGGAAAGCAGCCAGGACAGGACAAGACATGCATACAACTTGTATGTACTAAATCTCATCCATAACATATAATGCACAGCAAAGAGGCACTTTAAACAACCAGGAAACCAGAGTATTTTCAACCAATTTGCCTACAAACAACAGTAAGACTGGGTTCAGAGGTGCTATAGAACAAGTTGATGGCTGATGACAAAATATTAACGTCTAGTGAATCTGACAAAAATATTAACGTCTAGTGAATTAGACCTAAAAAAAATCTTTTTAAATGTGTGTGTGCATGCGTGTGTGTGTGCACACGCATGTGTACATGCATGTGTGAAGAGGTGTACATAAGTACTGTCATACTGTCTTGTATCATTTATACTGCATGAATCATAGAATGAAATTTGCACATGTATGAAAGCCAACTTTATTTACACATTTTATTTCAAATTGCACTTGTATTTGTTGTGTCCTGTTCACGACTGCATGTGTGTGAATGGTATATCACCTGGACAAATGCATACGTGCATGTCTTCGTCGCCAGCAAATTATCATCCTTGTAGTTGTATCAAGCACTACGGCATGGGAATGCAACAACACACACTGTATACAGCATGCAAAATGACTGCACTTCATTACCTGAGGGTCTCCGTTGGATGAGGCACACTTGTGTAGATCCAGCAGGGACTGGTTGATGCTCTTCTCCAGCTGCAATGCCGCCTGCAAGGCCTCCAGTCCTGTGGTCCAGTCATCGCGGTCAGGTTTCTGCAACAGGGCAACAGCAAGACTAAGTTATTCATTAAAAGCTAAAAAAAAGAAGTAAAACTAACAAGTAAAACTACGTTATTCACTAAAAAGTAAAAGCTAAAACACAACAATTGGACTAAAAAGCACAAGTTATTCACTAAAAACTAAAAAACAATCAAGCTAAAAGTAGTAAAAAGCAAAACTAAGTTATACATTAAAATAAAAGCTAAAAATCAAGCTAAAAAGCAAAACTAAGTCATGCACTATAAACTAAAAACAACAACAAAACAGTCAAGCTAAACACAAAATGCACAAGGCAATGCCACCTGTGTTCCAATCATTATATGGCTCACAACTGCACGATGAAAGCAGCAAACTAGGATGTTTACTGAACTAAAAATCCAAACGCACATCAAACTATTATATACTATTGGCACTTAGTCATATAATTTCAAAGGTTGTCAGCTAGAGCTATAATATATATTCTTTAGTGGAAATATGAAAGGAGATGCTGAGTTATGTCAGTCAACCCTTGATTTGCTGTTAATGCTTTAAAACAGATGGAGACTGCTTTGTGTGTATGTTTTTTGTACAACTATTATATATGTACAAAAAACATACACACAAAGCAGTCTCCATCTGTTTTAAAGCATTAACAGCAAATCAAGGGTTGACTGACATAACTCAGCATCTCCTTTCATATTTCCACTAAAGATATATAATATAGCTCTAGCTGACAACCTTTGAAATTATATATATATTATATATATTTATATATAATTTAAAGCCGACCAGGCAGGCCTTGACAAAGCCCTCAAGTGCGAAAATTTTGAGTAAAAAGTTTCCAATACAAAACATGCTTGGACTTTGTTATACTCTCTCTCTCTCTCTCTCTCTCTCTATATATATATATATATATATAATATATATATATAATCAGTCAAGCCGAACAGGCAGGCCTTGAAAAAGCCCCAAGATGGGCAAAAATTTGGAGTAAAATTTTCTCAAACCAAGACATGCTTGGACTTTGTTATTATATTATATAAATTATACTTTCTCTCTCTCTCTGTTCCAACATTTACTGATTCAGTGGCAGACCAACCTTGACATCTTGCAGCAGAATGCGCCCACCTCGCATGTTCTGGTAAGCCATCAGTTTCTCTGCATGTTCTCGCTCCTCGTGTGATTGCTTCATGAAAAACTCATGAACGCCTTTCAGTGCCACATCATCTCGGTCAAAGTGAAAGCTCTGCAACATGACACAGAGGCAAGTGAAACATGGTCAGAACAGTAATTTCATAATTTACAGTCTTAGTCTCTTACTCTTAGTACTTATTTCAGGGCTGGTTGGTTATACTATCATACTATGCTGACACTAACAGAAATGATTTTGGTAAAGTGTGCTTTTTAAGTGCCCAGCATAGAACTACTGGACAGCCCAGGATGTGGATGTTATTTTTATCCTTTCTGCTTTCAGTACTTTTAGTTTTACTTGAAAACTGCAACACCCAACTTCCCTGTTATCTCTATGAGGTCATTAGGTGTGAAAATGCTAACCTACTGATGATAACATCTTCAGTGATAAGCTGTTCTTCTTGTTGTCTACTGCTTCAAACTGAGCTAGATCTAACATTGTCTGCTGCATCTGCCATTGTGAACTTGTCAGAAGGGAGTGAGTGTGGATGCTATGCAATCAGGTAGCCCATACTACAGAAAAAACAAAAACAAAACAAAGTTTATTTTAAATGTATGACATCAACTGATCAAGCAAACTTGCTTGCATAATTTAACACATGGTAAAATGTATGATTACACCACATGATCCACAAACATCTTGTGTGACTTGTCTCCCTTCCAGAAAAGCAATGAAGATGTTGATAATTTAGCATTTTCAAACCTATTAATATTATTGTATTAATATTATGATGTGGTAGATCTCACATGTGTGTGCGTGTGTGCACAACAATTTGATGCTGCAAACAACAAGAGGAATGCCAATAAATCATTACCAATCAAGATGCTGGTAGGTCAGCATTTCCGTGCCTAGCGACACTGTTCAGATTACTAAGGTGGTGCACTTGCAGTCCTGACTGCCTGAGTAAATTTATACTAAAACATGATGAATCAATTACAAAATCTGGGTCTGCCATACCTGCACCTAAAGTGCATGTTTACCCAGGGCTGGCTTTTCATTATTTCAAGAGATAAAGATCTTCAATCTTCAAATAGGGAAGTTGAACTGTTCGTGTCACAGCTGACAATTATTCGACTTTTTCCCTTTTTTGTGTGCACATCACTGTCCAGAGGCTAGAGAGAGAGAGAGAGAGAGAGAGAGAGAGAGAGAGAGAGAGAGAGAGAGAGAGAGAGAGAGAGAGAGAGAGAGCAAACCAACACACACACACACACCAAAAACTTAACTGGCTACAGAGTACAGTAACACTAACAGTCCCCGGGGCTATACCCTACCTGGCACAACTCTTGCCGTCATCTACCCTACATTACAGTAGTCATCAGAAAAATTAGCTTCATTCTAAAATGAAAGAGAATTGAGCTCCCACTTGAAGGATGCCAAGGTAGGAGCTTCAGCAGCAGGTACAGGTAGTGTTTCAGACTGGGACTGTTCAGAGACAAAAGCTGTTTTTGAATTTGATGCAGTTTGTTCTAGTGGAAATCTGTTGACATTTTAGAGAGTGATTTGACCTTGTTCTGGTCGGTGATGGGGTGAGTTCCGGGCGGGGGGGGGGGGGGGGGGGGGGGGAGGGGATCAACTTGAATGAGATTGCTGATAAATTTTGTAGAATCAGCTTAGACCTTTGGTTCCTCTGGACTCCACCGATTACCGCTTCAGATCTTTCTGAGCATCGCAGTCACTCTTTAGGCCTGTAGACCGTACCGTGCTAATCTGCTCTGCACATGTCCGATCTTCTTTTGTCCACCAACAGTGAACGGACCCCAGACCGCGCTGGCTGTTACTTGTGTTAGTGTTACAGTATTCTCCACGGAGTCGAACCATGTAGGATGGTGATGATGATCAACACGCTATACAGACTGTGTCAGAAAGAATGAACATCACGTTTTGGTCCCTTTTCTCAGTCTCAGGCTGCTCAGTATCAGTGACCATGTAATAAAATACTACTATTACTAACCAACTAAAAATGTATACGTACCATCGACAGATAGACGTAACTCGCATAAAGTTCCAAATTTATCTGCCTGTTGATGCCGGCTTCGCATTCTTCGTGAAAATTCTGCCGAACCTGAGCCATTTTAAAGGAGCAAAGGCTAGCGTTTTACAGCTCAGTGCACTCTCACAAACTGACAAAGGCTGCGAAGTGGTCGTAGAATAGAGTTATTTCCCTTGTGTACATTAGCATGCGCAGCACATGCTGCTCGAGTAGGTGTTTCATAACCGGTGGCAATGACACCGACACAGTTCGAGTTCAATGTTGTTTCATGTGCATAGAGACCGTACGGACTATTAGTATTACTGACAGGGAACCACGACTTTCACACAGCGCCAGAGCTCTGACCACCGGCTCTTTCTTTCTTTCATGCTGTCCACAGAAGCCCGGCTGTGTTACAGCTTATTACTATGTTAGGGGCCCGGAGCACCGGCTCATCACGGATTTTGCCTTTTGTACAGAGGGTAGCCTAGAGGTGCCAAGTGTTACAGTGAGAAGTGGCCAATTTTGAGGCAGTATCCCGTAAAAGAGGCCCCAACCGTCATATAGCAAACAGCAAATACAATAGACACAGGCGGGGCACTAGCTGAAATAATCCATATTGTTCAAGCTTAACAAAAAAGCCAATAGAGTTTGTTTTTAAATCTGGCATTGCAGAAGAAAAAGGACGGGGGGGGGGGGGGGTCACTGAAGTTGACGTAGCCTGTTATTTTGGAGCATGGCTGAACATCAGGCACCACAGACTGAACGATCAGGTCCACCAGCAACTGTCACCCACTGAGTGACCATCACCATTGACTTTTAGAACTGGAGGCATCTACCCAGGCGACACTGACATTTGTGGTGTGTGTGTGTGTGTGTGTGTGATCACAAAGAATATCACGCCGGTAACCAGTGTGTGGTTTCTATTTGTCCGGCGGTGCGGGTTAATTATCCGGTGGCTGTGAATTCACTGTTACTTTGAATCTCCACTGACACTGGCACTCCTTGTCACTCAGCTGAAGACCAAAGTAAAGAAGCATAGGCCCCATTATACAAATGGGGGGGGGGGTTAGTAGACACATTTACTGCTTTTATATAGGGTTTACTTTTTATTTTTATTTTTATACTAGATATCTGGTCCCACACTGATGTTTGACAGTCGTAAAAACACAACCTTGAGTGCTGCCATCATGTTTGTGCCCTGCAGTCTGAACAAACAAGGGAGTTAATTAGCGCTTGAAATATGTAACATGTTTGTGTTGCAGTCTAAACAAACAAGGGAGTTAATTAGCGCTCAAAATATGTAATGTTTGTGCTGCAGTCTGAACAAACAGGGAGTTAATTAGCGCTCAAAATATGTAACGTTTGTGCTGCAGTCTGAACAAACAAGGGAGTTAATTAGCGCTCAAAATATGTAACGTTTGTGCTGCAGTCTGAACAAACAGGGGAGTTAATTAGCGCTCAAAATATGTAACACGTTTGTGCTGCAGTCTGTTAGTGATGCTCACTGAACAAGCCAGAATGTGTGTGACAGAAGTATCAAATACATTCAGAGCCAACCATCTTCTGCTCTTTGTTGGCAAGAACCAAACAACAATGGCCATGGCTGTGCCCAGGACAGCTGGTCAACAACAACAAAGAAGCAAAACTGCCATTTTTGTTGTTGTTAATATACTGATAGAACAACTAAATAAAGCTGATTAGTATTACACAGATGGAAATATTTTCACATTTACTAAGTTGTATTTGTAAGGCTTAATTGTGTCTGCACTTTGGTTCCTTTAATACCTGAATAACTCCAACCTGACTGTAGTCATCTATAAGCTCATGGATATTGAGCGGTGCAAACAGCTAGGCATAGGGGCTAAACACCCCTCCTAAAGTGTCAGCATTACCCTGAATTAGTTATTGCCTAGGTATAAACACACCATCATGCACACATGGACAACAAAGACCCCAAACTCCAGTCACTGGTTTACGACATCCTTCCTTCAACCACTGCCGTATTTAGTTACGCCATAGGGTCCAGAAAACTGTCAGCTAACGAGCAGTTTTTTGTTGTTGCTCAAACAGTAGAAAGTTTGTTACAAACAACTCAAATAAAACAAGGCGTGTCATTTATAGCCGCCAACAAAGTTTACACCAGCACAAATAAAACCACAATCATTTGAATTGAGGCAGAACTCTTTCTTTCACCCGAGGTGGATGCATCTCACGTTTACGTGCGTGCTTGGGCGCTAGACTGCTTCCACAGTCTTATCAGTACCCAAACCTTTTGGAGGGCGCTGACCGCATCGGTGGACAGCTGCGTGGAGATAAAGAGTGCCCCTTCAGTGGCGTAACTAAATCTGGCAGAGTTTGGAGGAAGGTGCCGGAAAGCGATGCTCAGAGTGTGCAAAGACCCTAGCTTTTGATACCCATAATTATAGTATCAGTTCCTTTTTCTTCTTCTGGAATTCTGGTCATTTAATAAAAATAACCAACCCCAGGAACAGGTGCTTCTTATCATGTCAGGCTCTCCAGTGAAATATGTATGTGCTTGTGGGATCAGTGTGTCCAAGATTTCTCTCTATTCTGTCCAGACATTGGCCATTCATACACACACTGCCATACCTGTC
The DNA here is from genome assembly GCA_018857735.1 of Alviniconcha marisindica. Taxonomy (NCBI): domain Eukaryota; kingdom Metazoa; phylum Mollusca; class Gastropoda; family Provannidae; genus Alviniconcha; species Alviniconcha marisindica. The sequence goes on along the minus strand of JABMCL010002885.1, from coordinate 619,675 downwards.
AACCCATACAGTTTACCAGTATAAAATACATTTTTCTCTCTCATTATTTTGGGGAGATATGGCCATATTGGAAAATGGATACAAGAAATCATAATTTTCATGAGATTTTGTTCTTGTTTTAAACTGAGCAAAAAGACTGAAAAACTGTCGAACAAGCAGCCGAGATATGCCAACACCAAATGCACAGACTGGCCTAGTGCAATCGGCTAAGAAATCTTGTCAGCAGTGAAATTTGAAGTCGCACATGGGTATTTCGCACATCATTGCTTCTTCCTTCCACTGCCACACGTGCCGGTTGGAATTCAAAATGCTGCTGCCACCAGCAAAAAAACAAAAGACCCTGGCCTGCATACGGGAAATACAGGTTCACAAACTCTGGACTAAGGTTTACTCCCAAAAGGGGTTGACAGCTATGCACTGCTCTTTCTTGTTAAAAGAACCACTCTTGTGTTCCATGCAATGAGTCATTTTCTTTAGCACAGGTTTTGCTGTACTGTTCAGATTTAACTGATGCTAGAGGAAAGTTTGAAAATACTGTTCAGGCATTTCTCAGGACTCCTTTGACTTCTCAAGGAAATTCATGTTTTTTGTTTGACTTCTGTTTAGTTTAATATGATTTATGAAGTAGTGTCTGTTTATGTTTTGCCCTGATATGACCTATCAGGTTGTTGACTGGGCATAAAAACCCACTTACTCCCCCCTCCACCCCCCCCCCCAACAAAAACTGCAACAGTGCAAGTACACACACAACTGAAAATTAAAACATGCAAATTTTATTCAACATTTCATGGTGCATGTATTTCATGTTTTATATATATATATATACACATTCAACAACATACATTTGTAACACATTCAGAATGTTCTCCCTCACACAAATATAAGACAGAATTACATTGCTCTTTTATTCAACTGGAAGTGTACCTTTGTAACCTTAAAATCAGAGAGTGGCTTCAACAATGAGAAATGCTATTGCAAAGCATCTCCCATTTTAAGCAGTACTTGTGCAATACTACAACCTGCCCCCCCCCCGGCAAACAGTATGCTGGTTTGCTACACTTTCAGAAGAAACCAACGTCTAGCATGTGTGTGTGCATTGCAAGTAATATCTAAGGAAAAACACACACATACATTGCCCATGCCACATACCTTCTTCCTTTCTTGGGAGCAAAGGGGAAAAGGGCTATGTATGCATGTAGCATCTATTCTTGTAGCATCACACAACTTGTGCATCATGTTTCCTTCACAATCACACAGATACCATACACCCTTTGTCACAATTATTGCAGACTAAAATTAAAACGCCCTCCATCACTACTGCAAAATGTCTCTTAGTTACAATTTTACATTAGAAAAAAACACCACCCCCAAAAAACTTTCCTTTTTCTTCAGCACTCCTTTCTCATCACAAACTGTGGTTTATGCACACCATTTTTGTGACTTAGCCTCACACAATTGATGCAGCTGGTGTAGTGTTCCCCAGCAGAACACTCTAGTTAGTTTTTGCTGCTTAACGTCCATGGAGGCGAGAAGGCCTATTAGGGACGGGGACGAGTGGGAAAAGGGGGACAGAAGAGTGAAACCTCCAAACAGGTGCCAACCCAGAAGACCAAGGCTGCTGTGGACCACCGCCAAAACAACAGGATGTTAAGGCAGTGTCCGTCCGGCATTGCGCAGTGACCACCGCACCACGCAATTGCTGTCCCAACTGCTATGCAGAACAGAGTCACAAAGAGAATGTAGCTCCACCATTGGGAAACATACAAAAGAGCCCAACTCTCTCACTAGCCCAGCACTACCTCCCTGCTCTTGATCTCTTCTGGGCTAGCTTCTTCGTGAGAGTCCAGCCCACCTCCGTCCTCTTGATCTCGCCTGGACTCTGTTTTTAGAACACTCTGGGTCATGCTATTTATTATATATATATATATATCTTCAAGTGTACATTGAAAAATTCATTCCACTGGGTGAGAGGACTGTATAGCTGTCAATTTACAATACCCTGCCACATGGGCAGCCCAATGCCATCTGTATCTTCAGAAGATTTATTTCAGTTTCTGGAGGGTGGGTGCTGTTATGCAGTAAGTAATTTGGTGTTTTACGCCCAGCCAGCCATTACGGTTATTGCTGCATGGTACATTTTCATGCTCACGTTTAAAGAAGCATTCAAATGGTCACACTGATGCCCGTCTTAATGCAGAGTTGTTCTGGCGGTGACGGTGTAGCATTAGGTAGACCACCTGATCCTCCTTCCCTGACGAACCATCAGCTTTCCCTGGATGCAAAGCAAAATGACCAGACCTCTGTAGTAGCAATAACCTCTTTTATGACTAGCAATGACTAGCACAGTTTGTGTAAAAAAAAATTAAACAAATTGCCAAACTGTCATCAATAACTGTACCCAGAGACACTGTGACTGTGTTTTTCTCAAATCAGGCTGGATACAAAATTACAAGGGATTTTTCCTGAAAATGTGACAGGTTTAGTGCATGACAGGATGGGAGGTGGGGGGGGGGCATACAGGATCAAGGGGCAATGCCACTGCAGAAGCCCTGGAGATAAAGTTCCTACACACACTCACACTATATTCCAGCGTTGTAGCCCATTTTTGACCCCCCCCCCTGCTTTTTCTGCAGCCGTTTGTGTTCCTGAATCCTACTGGATTTGATAGTTTAGCCATCATCAAGGAAATTCTCATTGGTTTGTTGTAGCTTTGTAGCTCAGCTTTATTTATTGATTACCATCACTGCAGCACTGTTAACCAAGGGGCAAGGATATTTGGAGTTCAATCAACTGCCAATGAAAATCTATGCTGCAAGTGGAAATGAAGTCAAGTACACCTGACACACAGGTAGTGTCCCTACCTGTTCAAGCTGCCGCCGTAAATGTAAAATATGACCATCTGTTTGCAGAGCTAATCAACTCCAGCTGGACCTACAAAAAATAATGGCCTGAGATGCCCAAATTGTATTGAAATGGAAATAAACACTTCAATGTAAAATCAAGAGGTCAATAAAAGCTACACAAAATATATAATATAAAGGCCTGATACCATTCAAATCTTGCAGTCACTTCATCAGCATATATACACCATCAAAGGACAGATCCTGGTCAATGATTTAACATACATTTGGTACATATCAGTATCTTGATCAAATGAAGCATATTGCACCAAGCCAAAGATCAGCCAAATATCTGCCAGCAAATACTGAAAAAATGGACACATGCATGTATACAAAACAATAATGTAAAAATGAGCACACAACGCAATATGACATGTCACATGCCAAATCAGAACCAAGTACAAAAAGAGCGCATATATGTATGCATAGTCATTTTACATTTAAAATGGCAAACTTTAAGGTTCCAGGTTCAATGACTTTCACACTCTTCAAGGACTTGGAATTGGCCACAGTCACCAAACCAGTATGGACAGGTAAAGCTTGCTGTGGGCTATCATCATAATTATACAGTTTCAAAGATATTGCGAACATGTTACATGATATCTAAAAACAAAAGCTACATTAAAGATTTATGAAATGGTAGGAAATGCATGTTATTAACAAAAAAACAAAGACCAACTATCCCTGCCAACAAATGGCTCAGATCTAAGAATATGTTGCATGTGAATTTTTCAGTTCACTCAGTCATAGTTTCCTCTTACCAGAAATAAAAACCTTTGGGGGAAAATACAACATTCACCTTTAAAAAATATTTTTTAATGCTGCTGACACTGAAATAACCCGTAGTTTCAAAGCCAGTGAAAATGGTTACAACAGACAGAACTCAATACAGTTCCTCACCATACAAAGTTAAAAACACCTCATTTGATAACTGCTGGGAGATATTGGCAATGTTTATTTTCGATCTTGCCCTCCAGGGAAAGAATGTATGAGTGATGCTACCCTTAGATGTCTTTCATCTGCACATCTAGACGCATAATTGCAATATGTGCATGGGCAGATATTTCTGTTACAAAACGCATTTATGGAAATTCTCTCAGTTAATCACAGCAACCACATCACAGCTGATAAGAGTTCTCCATACCCAGACTCATACAGTTTACCAGTATAAAATACAATTTTGTCATTATTTTTTGGGGGGGATATGGCCATACTGGAAAATGGATACAGGAAAACTTTGTGTTGTTGTTTTAAACTGAGCAAAAAGACTGAAAAACTGTCAAACGAGCAACCGGCGCGTGCCATCGCCAAATGCATACTGACTGGCCTAGTGCAATAAGCTAAGAAATCTGGCCGGAAGTGAGATTGGAAGTCATGCATGCATATTTAGCAACATTGCTTCTTCCTTCCACTGCCACACGTGCCAGCTGGAATTGAAAATGCTGCTGCTACCAGTGAAAAAAACAAAAGACCCCAGCCTGCCTAAGGGAACTACAGGTTCACAAACTCTGGACTAAGGTTTACTCCCAAAAGGGGTTGACAAGGGTTAAAACCAATTACTTACACCATAGCATCTGACAAAGCTATGCTTATTCTTCCTTCCCAGGTAGTTGACAGGATGTTAAAATTCAAGAACTAACCTGCCGAGATTCCCTACTATGGCTGAATGTAATAGAAGAACAAACACAACAATCCTCCAACAAACGTAACCCCTGGCTCCCTCCTCCTGAAACAAGCCCCGCTAAAAACGCACAACACATGGGGTATGTAAAGCAAAAGGCAGTGACACGAAAGGGATATTTATAACCTCCATCAGTTGTCCAAACATAAATCATTAAATGCTAGCGACGGTTACAGCCAGTTAACTGGAACACCAGACCTTTCACTCTTTACCCCAAACTCCAGAATTCGAAAGATCTAAACAATACCTGATTATGCTTATCAAAACTCTGCACAGCAAAAGGAACACTCGTCACCCATGAGCAAGCAACAGCTCAAACAGTGGCACTAGCCTGATTTTCTTTTAATCTTTTCACAACTGGTGCTGGAAGTAGACCAAGCAGCTTATCAAAATAAAAGCATACCTTTTCTGTGCCCTTGAGAACACAGTTCTTTTTATTCTGAGTGCCAGACATCAGATTCTAAAATATCAGTTCCAATGGAAAGTTATCAATCCATTATAAAAATAAAAAATCCCTACAAAATAGTTTTGTACATTTCTCTCTTTTCAAGAATGAACCCTGCCATTCCTCAAGTGATAAAATTTCGTCTACTGATGAAAAAAATCTTATGTGTGATGTAACTTCAACAAAAAAAAGAGCCTTGGTGCTGTCTTGGCAAAGTGGGTGAAGCTACCCACAGTATATTAAAACCTTTTCAAAACTGAGTGTATTTACCATTGGAAACTTATTTGTCAATTACACACTGGTCACTCACATAGGACTCTTTCTTACTGAAGGGTGAGGATCCACCTATACACATCCCATGTCATGAGTTCCGCACCACGACCAAACACAATCCTTGACTTTCAAGTTTTGAGTTGGAGTTCCTCTAAATGTTGGAGACAGGCCGGCAGCCTTCCTGGACAAAACGTGTTTTGAGAAGGCCAGTTCCTTTCCAGATTAAGCGGCTGGCTAGCACAGCACTCTAGCAGCTGACTTTCCACGGGGAATTTTCCATAGGAGGACTCTCAGTTGTGGAGAGTCAAGCAAACAAAAACAAACAATTGAAAATGCCAACAAGAACAACAACAAACTTGTCTGGTCTTAAATGAGGCTGACACAGCCAGAGTCTAATGAACACAGACAATGAGTCCCTCTGGGCACTCTTGGTCCCTCAAGTACAATCACATCAGAAACATTCCAGGGCTTCAAATAAATTACAGCCGTATGTACAGCAAAATACACAGAGAGTTAGAGTAAAGGTGATGACTGATCAAAAAAGAGGCCAGATTTTCCCTCCCCAGTACGAAAAAGATTAATGTCCTGATGACAAAAATGACTTCCTGAGCTCCTCTTATTGGGATGATCTCTAAGCATGCCTTGTGCCTCTGATTAATGTTGCCTTCATGTTAAATGGGCTAGGAATCACAGGGCACAAACTAGCCTACAGAGTGTAAGTTACCTCACTAATCACAGGGCACAAACTAGCCTACAGAGTGTAAGTTACCTCACTAATCACAGGGCACAAACTAGCCTACAGAGTGTAAGTTACCTCACTACTATCAAATCTACCACACAAAAGTGACTAAAAAAACACCCGACAGCAATGATGAAAGGTGTACAGTTTAGGCAAACTGACACATCAGGATATATAAATGCATCCACAGTCACAGGGCGTATCATAGGTCAAAGAGTAAGAAAGGGGAATTTTTTGGACTGTATTTTGACTTTCAAGTTTAACTAAGACTGTGAACTCAGTTAGCCAGAAAGGAAAAGACTGCATTTATTTGCATTCCCAAATGGAAATTTACCAAAACAGTTCATTTTCTCTTTTTCTTTCTGAGATTAATTTATGCTGTGAGCGCATATATAAAAATATATGCAAATGGTTTTGAAACTCAAAATTCCCTTCAATGGGTAGCAGCAGCAACAAGTCAAAGAACACATGGTCCTAGGGCTCCAAACATCCAACGGATGCTGAACACTTCAAACAGACATTTAGTCTCCCTTCCTGTCACGATGATCAGACCGTTCAGCTTATAAATCAGTCTATGACTGGTGCTGCCAAAGGACATCTCTGCCGAAGAAGGAGCAAACAAAGACTTGTGGCGGAAAACCCTGACCGCTATCCAAAACACTGGCATCAGATTTACAGATACATATATATATAATATAAAATCTATAAAAAAAGGGAAAATCCCCCATGAACCACAAAAAGGCCCACTACAAAATCCAGGTAAGGAGTTCAATGACAGGGCTCAATTTGCTGATGTATACAACTGACCATATTAAAAAACAAAAACAAAAAACAACAACAAACAAGCAAAAAGCAAAAACAGGACAACTGGATCAAATGTTCATGAAACTGCATGAAGTACAATTCTGGTGCAGTGTTGATTTACCCACCATAGCCTGGTTGACAGTGACAATGAAACAGTTTCAGCTACACCTGTACATCAGTGAATGTCTTTCACAAGTTTGTCCCTTGACACATTAGATGAACATTCCTACAGATCATTTACCTGGGGAAAAAAGAATCCTAATATAAAAATTCAAACCTTACATGATTTCTGTGACTGAAATCCAAATTTCACATTCTGTACAAAATACAAAAACTATTTCATCTCCTCACATACCGATATTCCGTTTGGGGGGTGGGAGTGGTGGAGAGGGGAATGGGGTTTGGGGGAGAGCACTACTGCTGCCTTTTTCATGATTCATCACAAAAGTAGGTTTTCAAAACAATGACACATTCCAAAAGAAAAATGAGGCACTCATACTCCATGCATGAAAGTGAACTTTCTCTTTCACTCAGCCCACTGGTTTTGAAGAAGAAAACAAAAACAACAGCAACAAAAACATCCAACACATTCTCTGATTCACTCACACTCACTCTGTCATGGTTACATTTGGAAACCTCAAAACATACAGGTGAACACTGATATGATACATAAAAGTTCCTCAGTTTAGCCAATCAGAACTTGTTTTCCCTGTGGCACAATGATTAAAGTACAAGTAATTTCCCCCCTCTCAATAATTTCAAACAATAAAAGCTTGATTTATTCAAGTTCTAGACATTCCAAATGCACACTCCTAAAAAATGGTTTTACATTATCTTTCATCCCAGCACAGAAAGGGCACATCTACAGAACATACCATTGCCAGTATAAAATGGACTACAATATATATTTAACTGCTAAATTTGTATTAAATTCTATTACAGTTAATATAAATAAATAAAAATACAAACAATATTCAGTTTAAAAAAAAAATCCCATCTTGTATGCAGTTTTAAAAAAATGTGAGAAAATAGTAGCTCAAGTTAAAATAGTCCCGTAACAATCCCTTTGTAAGAATACACCATGCTAACAGGATTATGCAGGCTTTCAATACTCTAAGAAAAAAGAAAGAGAGAGAGAAAAAAAGAATAAGAAGAGTCTGATCTCAGACTTGCACACTAAGGACTTGCACACACCTAAATTTCATGGAACTGTTTTTAGTTAACACCACTGTAGATACAAGGTGAGTATTCCCAAACATGCACTGTGCGACATGTGAAAAGCTCAGAGCTCAGAGCTGTGTGAAGGTCGAGGTGGCCGTCCTGGGCTCTCGTCCCTAATAAGCCTACAGTTTCTGTGGACGTAAAGCAACACTTCAACCAACATGTGAAAAGCTAGTCCTCCAACACTCTTACATGTGCAAGGGTACATGTAAACACATGCACAACGTACAATGCTCTTCTGCATGGAAACCAAAAACAAACCACTACTCAGACCATGTCAGTTGTAAAGCTGATGAAAGGACATGCTTTTTTTTCTTGAGTGATCGTGGCTATTTGCCAAGAAGAATAACTGTTGACAGAAGCTGATGTGCTCTGAAAACAGAAAGCACTCCTACTGATCGTTATGATCCAAAAACTGATAACAATTGAATTAAATACACTAATCTGTATTCAGATCCTCAAACAAATTTGTGGCTGAGTATATTAAACTGGCCTGTGGCTAGGAGTTTCACAACCAACAGTTTCAAGCTGGGGTTTGGGTATCTGTTTAACAGCTGTTTTACACTGAAGTTTGGGTGGATGTTCCCAGCTGTTTTATGCTGAAGTTTGGGTAGATGTTTTACAGCTGTTTCACACTGGCGTTTGGGCGGATGTTTTACAGCTGTTTCACACTGGAGTTTGGGTGAACATTTTACAGCTGTTTCATACTGGAGTTTGGGTGGACATTTTACAGCTGTTTTACGCAAAAGTTTGGGTAGATGTTTAACAGCTGTTTCACACTGGCGTTTGTGTGGATGTTTTACAGCTGTTTCACACTGGAGTTTGGGTGGACATTTTACAGCTGTTTCACACTGGAGTTTGGGTGGACGTTTCACACCAATTTTGGTGGATGTTTCAAACCAGAGTTCTGGTGGATGTTTCAATTCAAATCAGAGTCTGGTCTGAGTGTATTTTCACAGCTGTATTACACCCAAAAGTTTGTGGATTTTTACAGCTGTTAACAGGGTTACAATGGATGTTTCACAGCTGTTTCATATGGATGCTTGGGTGGCTGTTTCACACCAGAGTTGGAGCAGAAGTCTCTTGAAGATGAACACTAACACCTTTTTTTTTTTTTTTTTTTAGTGATGATTAGAAAAAGAGCATCACAAACTGTTCAATTGATCATCATGATTTGTGTCTGATATTTGATCAAATTAAAGCGATGTTAAAAAATATATATATAAAAAATGAAGAAAAAACATTAACAATTGTTTGCCATGACCTGTTTCATCATGTTTTTTCATCCACAACTGCACAACCATACTGCATCTAAAAAACAAAATATGAACAAGATTAACAACATTTGCCTCTTTAGTCTTGTTATTCACACGTTTACACATTATAAAAAGCATTTGCAAACTTTCTCCACCATGACATTCATCAGGTTTTGTACTTAACGTACTGTGGTTATGGCAACAACAGTGTTCACAGTTTATCCACTGTCACTCGCGTTCACTTTTTCATTTCCTCATGGACCAGCACCTCAGAAACCCACCTGACAGATGGTCCCCATTCATTTTCTCATGCACCAGCGCCTCAGAAACCCACCTGAGAGATGGTCCCCATTCACTTTCTCATTCCTTTTCCTCAAGCACCAGCACCTCAGAAACCCGCCTGAGAGATGGTCCCCTTCAGTGTGCATACCTGTGCCCTTCAGCGTGTGTGCCTGTGTCCTTCAGCGCGCATGCCTGTGCTGTGCACTAGCCTGGTCAGGCAGCTTCACTGGTTACAAGGCCTGCTCATTTACTGAGTGTGTGACTGCCTGCTGCATTCCTTTCGCAGCAGTGTCATAGGAGCCAAATAATTCAGGCTACTGCTACTGCTGTTGTGGCAGAGAATTAGAAAAGGACCTTGACAGCTGCTTGTCACGGCCAGCGCTAGCCGTGCTGCAAGTTGTAACTGTAGTGGTAGACACTGTGATGAAATAGCACCAAGGTTGCAACAAGTCTCGTGGATGGGCGATCCACAATGACAGCTGGAGACACCGTTTCTAAGGACTACCAGGTTCCTAAAACAGAAAAGATGCCGTCTGTTTTTGACAGATAGCAAGAGAGAGAGAGGGAAGTGTCACACACAGTTTGTTCCAAAAAAAAGACACAATCAACTCTTTAGTTCCAGGTTAGGTATGAGCCACTACAGGCAACCCGAATCAACATCCACACATGTATTGTTTTGATACAAATGTTTCTCTAAGACTGCTGCAGACATTTTTGTTTGCTTGCTTAAAACAAAAACAAATCAGGCTGAAAACATTGCTTTGGCAGCAGGACTAGCGCTAAACACAAATCTTCAAATAATGTAGCCCATTGAACATGAGAACATAAATAAATGCTCAACTGACTTTTCTTTTGAACCCCCCCCCCCCCCCCCCCAAACAACACTTGCACACACACACACAAATCCTGACCAGTTACATTCCCCTGTAACCTTCAGAATTGGTGCAAGTCATCCAAACCAGCATAAACAGGTCATGGTCACAAAGTTTGAAAATGAAACATAATGATGAAACAAGGGTCTGGAAGAACAAATTTAAGTTTTTGCTAAAAGTAAAACTGGCAAAGCATAATCTTCACATTCCTTTCACACAGCCCTGGTCAGTAAAAGTCTTATTACATAAAATTATGGGGTGTTGAGAATAATGTCAAATAATCCCACAATGTTTGAATTTTACTGAATACACTGAAAACGACAACTTTCCCACTGAATCCTAACTCTCAATGTTAAAACTGGCAAGGCATAATCTTCACATCCCTTTCACACAGCCCCGGTCAGCAAAAGCCTCATCACATATGGGGTGTCGACAACATGTCAAATAATGATACAAAGTTTGAATTTGATTGAATACACTGAGAAATGCAACTTTCCCACTGAATGAGTATTCAGTGGGAAAGTTGCATTTCTTTGATGCTAATGAGACAAGGAAATGCAGCCACATTGAGTTACAGGTTACCGTCACATGAAATAAAGGAGGACTTCGCCAATCATTACAATGACTTGTAATTTTGAGCCAGTTACTTATTACACATTTGTCATTTTTCACATGTCTTTATGGAGATTGCAACAACAACAATTATTACAAAGACTAATAACTTTGAGCTGATCATTTATCACACTGACCAGGGTTAATTTCTGACCACACTCTGCATTATCACCACATCATTTCCAAAAATGACCTGTAACATTTTTAACTGAAAGGCCAATGACCCATAGATTTGTTTTGGAGGTAGCAAGCCTGGCTAAAACTTTCTGAAGGTGAAAATCAAATTTTACTTCGCTTTGTTTGGATTGCAACATTTGCGCCGCGACATTTGCCCCCCGACACAGCCACACCCAAGTCCTGGTAACCCAATTCTTTGGGGACTTATAGTGCAGACAGCAATACTGCTGGAAGCAAACAAAAGTTCTGTAATGTATGCCTGCCTAAAAGCCTGGCCTATCCAATGTGAGAATCAACCCCCTGGATTGTCACTGCACGACTTGGATGACAGAATTTGCAGAATGAACCTCGCAGACTCATAATTTGTCACAAGTATTTAGTGCTCCTTATGTGTTCTTACCTCTTTTATAGGATCGTCAGGTTCATCCTTGATTGAGAAAAATCTCCCACCAATCCCTCGCACCCGTTTCAAAGCGTGGTTGTGTCGAGATTCATGCAGGTACTTCTGTGAAACAAAAGAACTAAGAATGACCTTTCAATAAAGCGGCCAGCCTTTTAAAAATATGCTTCATCCACATAGGAGAACTACAGATCACACTGACAATTTCAAATTCAGGGTTAATTTGGGGAGTATCTGTGCAAGGGGAGGGGAGTTCTAATGTCAGGAGAAAAGAGGAGTCCTTGTGCAAGAGGAGGGGAGTTCTAATGCAAGCAGAAGAGGGGAGTCCTGGTGCAAATGGAGGGAAGTCCTGGTGCAAAGGGGGGGGGGGGGGGGGGGGGGGAGTAGTGTAGAGAAGAGGGGAGTTCTGATGCAAATGGGGGGAAGTCCTGGTGCAAAGGGAGGGGAGTTCTAGTGTAAGCAGAAGAGGAAAAGGGGGGGGGGGGGGGAGGGGCTGACTTGTAGTGCTACAAGGGGAGGGGAGTTTAGTGCACAAGAAGGTGAGAGGATCGAGTCCTTGTGTAGTTCTAGTGTAAACAGAAGAGGGGAGTTCTAGTGCAAATGGAGGGAAGTCCTGATGCAAGGGGGGGGGGGGGGGCTTGTACTTGCAGTGGTACAAGGTGAGGGGAGTTTAGTGCAAATGGAGGGAAGTCCTGGTGCAAGGGGAGGGCTTGTTGTGGTCCAAGAGGAGGAGACTTTAGTGCAGGAAAAAGGCGAGATGAGTCCTTGTGTAGGGAACAGGGAGTTCTAGTGTAAGCAGTGGACTTCTGGTGCAAATGGACAGGAGTCTTGGTGCAAGGGGAGGAGAGTGCAAGTGTAAAAAGAGAGGGGTCCTGGTGCGGGGTGTGGGTGTGCTAGTGTAAAAAAAAAACAGGAGTCCTTGCGCAAGTGAAGGGGAATTTTAGTGCAAGAAGAGAGAGGTCACTGCGTAATCTATATCACTATCCTTTACGCAGTCATAAGGCAAATTTCTGTGTTATTCATAGACAATAAAGATTCCGTATTCTGAATGAACCTGTAAATGCACTGCGCAAATGAAGTGCAAGAGGGGTCCTGGGGCGTTCTGTGCTAAGGAGAAGGGAGTTTTCAATCATATAGGAAGGGGACAGGAGTCTTGGTTTAAAGGGAGGAGAGAGTCCTGGGACACAGTGAGGGGTTTTGAACGCCTAGCCAACAGTGATAGTTTTGTCGGGGCTGCTTCTAGGCAAGGGGAGACGAGTACTGGAGCAAGGAGACGGAAGAGCCGTCCAGGTGTGAGGAGGGGAGTCTTGGTGCAAGGGTCGGGTGGAGCAATCCTTGTGTAATGAAAGGGGATAGCAGTATTGCTGCAAAGGTGAAGGAGATGAGTTCTGATGCAAGTGAAGACAAAGTAACCAAGTATCATTGACAGGAGCTGCCACAAGTATCAAACGTTTTGTCATGACAAACACATGTCTGTCACAACAAACATATGTTTGTCATGACAAAACACGTCTTTTGTTGTGACAAGAGTATGCTTGTTGCGACAAAAAAATTGTCAAAACAAAACTTTTGTCACAACAAATATTTGTTGCAGCAAACATAATTTTGTCTCGACAAAAAATCGCCTTTTTTTTTTTTGTCGCAACAAGCCTACTTTTGTCACGACAAAAGACGTCCTTTGTCGTGACAAACACATGTTTCTGTCATGACAAAATGTTTGTTGCGACCAAAATGATACTTGTGACAGCTCCTGCCAATGTTAACCAAGTTCTAGTGCAAGGGAGGAGGTGGGGAGCGGGAGGCTGATGGAATGGTGTAACAATACCCCACGTTAGCAAGAAACTCCCAATGTGCTTTCTTCCTCACCAAAAAAACCCACCTACATCAGCGGACATGTTTTAGTTCAAAAGGGAGGAGGGGACGGGGGATGGCATCGACAAAAACAAACGTGCTACAAAACGCTAGTCACTCATTTAGAATCATGTAGCAGAGAAGCAGTGCGGCTGCCTGAGAGCGGAGAATAGAGCTATATAAAAGCGATCGACAAATATAACAAAAACAAACATGAAAAGCCCAGACAAACCTTTCTGTGTTTAGGTATTTTTCCACAAGCTTCTAGCTTCGCCCTGGCTTGACGCCGTTTCAAAATACGGTGGTACTGCTTGGCATTGACAAACAGAGGCTTGTCATCATCCTTGGCATCCTCTCCCATGATAGGAACACGCTCAGCAGAGGTTGATGGGGACGAAGTGGCCGTTGTTGTGGGAGGCTGTGATGTGACACTGGCCGTAGCCACAGTGGTGGTGTTGGTGGACCCTGGGACCATCTTTTGTAAAAAATATTAAAAAGAATATTTAAAAAAGTGGAAGATGTAAAATGAGATCAGTTAAACTGCCTTCAAAGCTTCTTAAAACAGATATGGAATGGACAGGATTTTTTTTTAAACATCGGATTCATAAAATAATTTCCTTTCAACACCTTGGATGACCTGCTTTTGAACTGAGGTGAGTCAAAAAATGATCTTCACTTTCTATGCAAATTCAGTTCAAGGTGATCATGCTGAAGGAAATAAGATGAAACAAGTAGTAGACATTTTTTTTTGGGGGGGAGGGGGGTGGTGTGAGTGTGTGGGTAGAGCATGCAAAGAGAAATAAGGCAAAACAAGTGGTACACACAGTTTTCAAGAAACACCTTGAGGGTGGGGTGGAATTAGAATCCGTACCATGGCCGATTCAGCAGTTTGTGTCCCAGCCGAGACCGGCTGCATTTGAATGATGGAATTGATGGTCTGCTGTTGGCTGGTATCCAGGGAAATCTGAGGTGTTGAGCTGTTGCAAATGAAGTGCTGGGCTGCCCCATTGGTCAGCTGCTGCTCCACTGAACACAGAAACAGGGAGGTCAGTATCCTATTCCTCACCGCTTCTTCAGCTTGCAACTGAATCAACAAGGTTTGTCACCTTGCATGGTAAAATACCTCCCGTTGTGTGCCTAAATACTGCAAGTCGCTCTTATTCTCAGTATACTATACATATATATATACCCACCGTATTTACACTAGGTCTGGTTATTAGTAACAGTACATCAATACACCTTGGTTAGTTGCAAAGCGATCAACAGTACACAAAATATAGGACTAACACACATTCCTTTAGTTCTGAACCATCACTGACCTTAACCTTGAACATAGCAATCCAATCTTTTCACAAGGCACTCTGGTTTATGCTGGTATACCACCGAAACTAAGCTTGGTTGCAAAGGGATCAGCAATTTTACAGATACAGTAGAAATGACCATACTTCGATTATAGCAGCACACACTGTGACCTTGATCATGAAGACAGCAAAACGATGTTTTCCTGTGACACTCTGGCTCATGATGATAGTTGATACATCAACCATGTTAAGTTTGGCAGAGAAAAGTTAGCTGACTGGGAAGGAAACAGCTCAAGAGCACACCCTGCGGGATGGTTGTGCATTTTGTGTCAAGCCGACTCAACGAGGAATAATAACAATATCATAATAATGTACATTTACAATGCGCTAATCAATACCCTGAGCAGTTACCTGCTGACCTAAATACAATCTTTTATACACATGTAGAGCACAGTCCTACCAAAACAATTTACATAAAATATTATACGGAAAAACACACACACACACCGTCTCACACACACAACGACTGCAGCAGAAACTGGGTACTGATATTAGTTGGGGTGGAAATACTGTGAGAAGAGGAAGGTTTTCCGACAGGGTTGAGCAGTGTCTAAGGTCTCAGGGAAACTGGGACTTGGTCATATATAGCTGCAAGAAACTGCGTGGAACTGGAACTGTTATTGCTGAAGATGACAGCAGCAGAGACTAATAGTTTAAAATTTCTTGTTTACACTGACAGAAGAAACCCAAACTTTAACATAATGTTTTTTGTTTTTTTTAAAGGAGCTTCTCGCCACCTACAAACCATCTCACTCAGATCCAGCAACAAAAGACTCCTTTCTGTCTACAGGACAGACACCAAGTCTTTGCCAGCGAGCATTTTTTCACGCTTCAAGCCACAACTGTCTGGAACTCTATTCCAACTCACATACTCAACTCATGACATTCTCTCTTCTTTCAAAAAACACACTCTCAAAACCCACCTGTTCAGAATAACTTTAGTTTCTCCTTGTATTAATTCCTCAGTTTTCCCGTCTTGTAAATAGATCAGAATTGTAACGGTCATGTATTTGAAAGGATTTTGCGTGGACATGATCAGCTCTTGATCAGGTAACAGTACACTGAAAAGAAAGCAACCAAAAGCACATACCTTGTGGCTGCACTTGCTGAATCTGCTGCTGCAAAATCTGCTGTTGCTGTGCGGGGTCTGCAGCACCCACAAGGGACGGCTGGAAAACATAGCTGCCATTTTCCACCTGAATAAACTGACCCAGCACCTGGCCTTGAACCTGGGGCGTCTGCGGGAGGAAGATCTGCTGCGGCATGGTTTGGATGGGCAACTGGGCCAGAATCTGCTGGCCGTCAGCACACATGATTGGCACCTAGGCACGGGACAGAGAAAGTTGGCTGACAGTCAGATGATTGGCTAATCATGGCAACAGCTGTGTAATTTAATCAATATGACTGTAGTGAGAACCTACTCTTTTCACACAGGCCTTTGTGACTAAGATAACGTTGAAAACATCATTGAAAGCATACTGGTCATAAAGAAAACCTCCCTCAAACAGCAGCACCAGCATACATGTATATATATATATATATATCACAAAGTCTCTCTTTATCTTTTAGGTGAGCACAAAACATGCAGTAATGCATACCCATGTACTTGTAGTCTTGCATTACTGTTTGGTTCAAAATTTCATACCTGTTGGAAGAACTGTCCGTTTTGTCCTTGGAGTTGCTGCAGCTGAGCTTGCCCTTGCAGCTGAAGAGCTTGCCCCTGACTGAAAGGCATCACTAGCTGCTGCCCTTGGAGCTGACCCTGAACCTGCTGAAGTTGTCCTTGGAGTTGACCTTGCAGCTGGCCTTGGAGCTGACCCTGAAGCTGCCCTTGCAGTTGACCTTGGAGCTGACCTTGAAGAAGCTGATTCTGTGCCAGCTGGATGAGTGGAAGCTGCTGTTGAAGTGAAATAGAACACAGGATATATCTACAGACTGTGCACATTTTTTAATTTATTTTTTACATTTGCACTTCTAACAAATTACACATTTACATTTACAAATACAGTCTTACACTAGTCTACAGTCTACACACTGTATAGTGAATTTTGCAAGACAAACCACCTCTCACTAAAGTTGGCAGAGAAGCACAAACTGAGATGTGAACTCGTGCACACTGCCCATTTGAGTTGGTGGAAGACAATGGGCAGCATCCCCTTAGCATACATGTATACAGTCAGTTAAAAGTGGACTATCACTATCAGTTGGGAGGTCAGTCAGCTAAAAGTGGACAATCAGTTGGGCAGTCAGTCAGTGAGAAGTGGATAATCATTATCATGAATCAGTTAGTTAAAAGTGGACACCCAGTCTATTAAAAGTGGACAATCAGCTGGGCAGTCAGTCAGTAAAAACTGGACAATCAGCTGGGCAGTCAGCCAGTTAAAACTGAACATGTATTATATATCTAGCACTCTGTCAGTCAGACTGCGCCCAGCTGACTTCCCAGCATCTCCATGCCTAGCGAGAGAAGTTGACCATGCAGAACAAGACAGCCATGTGAGACACTGAAAGGCACCACAGTTTTACAGTGGCCCAGTTGTAAAGTGTAAGTAACGTTCTAACTGTAACAAGCCTCCCACCTGCTGCTGAAGTTGGGCCATCTGGAGAGGCAACGCCAGGGAGCTCAGTGGCTGCTGAATCATGCCAGCCAGCGGCTGTTGCTGCTGCTGCTGCTGCTGGTCAAAGGCAGCCAGAGATGCTGTCACATCCATTGCCACCATAGGAGGTGCACCCCACAAGTTTGGGACAGTGCGTCAACTGAGAGTAGTATCGAGAAGTCTGCAGTTTTAGAGGAGTGTTGATGCGATCCTGCTGCGACTAAAGGACTTGAATGGTTGAAGCAGACACAGAAGTCGGCAAACTAGTTTCAGATTTTCAAGCATATCACGCTTGTGCTTAGATGCACACTTCAGTTTTCATACCCTTCAACTTCAACTCATGGTCTGTGTAGATATTTTTTTCTTTTGGGGGCAAACTGTGTGGGTTTGCAATTGTAGCAGCACATTGGCAATTCACTCTGGACACAGTTTATCTAGTAAAGCTCAGCTTGAGACAACTTGCAGGTTTTGTGTTTCAGGGCACAAGTCATCCCAGTAAAACTGCACAGATAACAAGATGCCACTGTTTAAATACAATGGCCTGCGGTCACATAACTTATTATCAGTTTCCTCTTCATACAGTCTCCAGTAGTTCTTTTGGTCTTATCTGCACAGCCGAAGGAGAATACTTGAGACTATATCATTATTATGATTATATCCTATCACTGTGGCATATTTATACTATATGCCACAGTGTGCAATTTGTTAAGAAAACTTCAGATATCTGAGGATGTACCAAGCCTGTTTGGTCTGGTGCACAGGTACTGTGCAGGTACAAAGCTGGTCCTTGCAAGTGGAACAACCTGCAAAGGCAATCAAAAAGAATTTTCAGACAGCTGAATAAACAAACAAACCTACAGGTATACTGTATATATATATATATATATATATATATATATATATATAATATATATATATATATATATCTGACTTTTCAGATTTTACATCTGCAATTATGGCTCTGACTCTGAGAAAGATTACTGCTGCAACATTGCCAACAATTACTCATTATACCATAGCATCACTATCAGACTATCTCATTATCTGGGTAGTAGTACTTTAGTAGCAGTACTAATAACTTTACATGTACATACCAATTACCATACATGATGCAAGCAATGTCAGATGATTCTTCCCACAGCTTTTGGAGGACTTTTAATTCATCGACACTGAACAGTAACACCCCCACCCCAGTGTCAGGGGCACTTCCGACTCATGCTGCTGAAATCATAATTTGCACCACTGGTCACATCTGGAGCAGACCAAACCCACCCCTGTAGGCTCTAGGGTGGGGCAACCATCCCCAGCCCCACATGTCAACAGGTGGAAGATAGAGGGTGGGCCTCCTGGTATGGAGGTTAGCTGGGGGATAAACCTGAGTTCTGGATAAATATATATATATAAAAAATAAAAAAAGCAGTCGCCAACCAACTGGTCATGCTCCCGCTGGGAAGGGTGGGGTAGCAGGTAGCAATGAAACGCCCCATGTATTCTAAGAAAGATCTGACTCCTAAGAGAGATGAGGGCCACCTTCAGCCCAAGCCACAAGGTCAAGGTTAGGTGGGACCTTTGGGGGAAGGGGCTGGGGATGTTAATATAATCGTCATCATCATCATCATTATAATAATAAAAGTATTTGTAAAGCGCAAAATCTTGGCCATAGACTACTTTAAGCATGTGCGCGCACACACACACATTTATACACACACGCACGCGCGCGCACACACACACGCACACAGAGGCACCCACACACGAGCATTCTGACTGTACAAAGCTAAATTTACACAGCTTAAAACGGGCAGCAAATGGAGACTTGAGATGGATGAGATGTTGAATTCCCCCATCAGCCCATGCCCTTTCAGGGCAGGATGTAGGACCAGAGTCAGGAGCTAAGAGTGAGGTAACCCTGACACTGTGACAGAAATCCCCCAATGCTGGAGACAGAGAGGTGTTGGCTAGCCTGGTGCAAGACAGTAAAAGTGTGGCACCAAGCAACAACTACCATTATGACACATGGAGATATTACCACACTTGTGGCACAGACTGAAGACAATGCCAGATCTTCCATCTTTTCAAAATGGGGCAGCTGGGGATGGGGTCCCTGAAGAAATATTTTGCTGCCTGCTGTTAGTGTTAATGTTGCAAAATATCTGCCCCTCCTTTTGTGTGCTTTTTCCATATTGTGCAATTCAAGACTCTTTTTCTTGTTCAAATTTGATTTTGTAAGTTTGCATTCTAATTTATATAATAGTTAATACAATTTATAGTATGCAAATACATATAATATATATATATATATATATATATATATATGAATATAAGTTATAACACAAAAGGGCATTCCTGAATTCAGCTGATGCTGTACATTTAAAATTTGTCATGCATAATTATGATTCATAATTCATGAACTGACAGGCAATTACTTTCAACTTGTGAACTCCAACCTAACCCCCAGGCAATTTTCATATGGCTGAGGTGTGACACCACTGAACAAAATCCAAACACATAGTTTAGACTGCTTAGCAGACATACAATGATACACTGTTAGTGTTACAGATCACACACACTACAGTATACACACAAAAACATGTAACACATTTACTTTTAATCTGTAAATTAGTAAATTACTCAGTATCATTTCTATTCATAAACACATAATAAGATAACTGGTATTAACTGCTAAGTTCAAATAACTTTTTTGACTTTATTACTGAAACTGATTAAGACTACAGCAGGTGAGGAGAAAATCCACGCATAAAACATTCTCAATTTGTTAAAACTAACATCATATGATCATAATAATAATCACTGATGTCAGCTGTTACATTCGTGACTGACTGCAATATTATCATTTATACGAGCATATTTTTTCTCTCTCACTCTATAGCTCTTTACTACTTCAGACCATTTCCTGAGCGGATTCATGGCACTGGCAGAAAGGACCAGCCTGCTAAATGTTAACATAATTAAACTAAATTAAAGTATTATTAACAAAAATCAATTTGTCCTGCAACTGCAAGTAAACCATGTTATTAAATCTACACTGAGGTATAATTATTTGCTTTTTAAATAGAAAAAGTAAACTATCTGGAACTTCAACTGTATGTCTACAAGGGCCAGCATCAATAACTAGTAGTTTTACTAAAAACTACATGTAGAAACTAGAATAGTATTACTACTGTGTGCTCTCACTTTCACTTCAGTGGAAGCCTGTCCTCAAATCACTAAAATTGACAAGGTTTGTTTCCCTGGAATCACTTTAAATTTAAAGGCGGTTTGCGCCAATGGGCAGCTGGAAAACACTTTTTAAACTTCCTTTGGCTAAGATAGTAAGAATGTTTGATGTAATTTACCAATTATCCCATTGATTATATTGTACTGGGGTACCTTTGTTACCTAGGCTCACACCTATTATTGTATTATACCATCTGATCTGAGATGTTCACGGACATCCAATTTCTGAAACAGCAAAAATGGAGATCCAGCACACGGCAGCCTAAGTATGTAGAAAGGGTTACCCACTAGTTAAACGGCTGAAATTAGCTTCTAACTTCCTACACTACAAAACAAAGCTTAAACTGCAGTTTCAAATCTGATACTGTCCTATCAACATCAGCAACAGAACACCGGCCGAGATTGGTCGGTGGGTAGACCCTACAGACTGGTCAGTGGCACTGTTAGTCGCCCGGTCGACAATGTACTCTGTGTGGTATTTGACCTACATACGTAAACGTAACAAATAATACACATAGCCTACGTCCAGTGCAATCTTTTTCGCCTAGACGTCGCTCCAAAACGAATCATCATTGTAAGAAAATGACTGCTGAATTGAGAGAAAAAATTTTGTCTACCTCGCATATGATTAACACACATCATGCAACGAAACAAAGATCGGGCAGTGTTTGTGGAAGGCCCACCGAAATTTTGAGGTTCGCGCATCGTCCAAAAAGTTTACCCTAAATCGCCAAAGAAAGGCCATCCCACTGAGTTTGAGGATTGGTCGCTGTTATATTCGTACAGAAATCGTGAATGGTTGTACACAAATTGTAAGAAGATAATTTGCTCAGACTTACAACATGGGCTGGCGTCGCTCTCCACAAGTGATTGGCTGTGGAAATTGAGAGGAGAGAACACAACGAATAGCCGTGCAGCGCCGCGCGAGCAGACTGCTACCTCGCTCGCAATTGGTGCTGGGAGTGCGTGGATTCTCCTCCCACGTGCTTGAAAAAATCGTCAATAATTTTACCTTCAGTCAAGCGCGAAGAACAGTCGGTCTGTTTCAGGATGACTCGCAATCAGTTGCAATAGATTTACTTAATTATAGCTAGATATATAGTGCCAGTTAGGCAAAATGTACAGCAGAAAAGCCCAACATTCGAACCTGCAAAAAACGGGAGGAAGTAGATAAACCGGAAGAGCATACAGTGAGGCCGATTGGGTTTCAGACAGAGGCGGCTTTTCGTCAATAAACCAGCAGCACACGTGAACGAGACAGCATGGCAGCAACAGCAAGCCCACAGCTATCGACTCGAGAAAAACGGATCGATTCTGTCGCCCTTCTTTCTTGGGTAAATCTGTCGTTGTGCGGGAGCCAGCAAGTTTGTGTGCTGCTTTCTGTTAGGTTCACGATCAGCCTATCCGGGTTGCCGTAGTTTGGCGTGCTGCCCTCCTTTGTTTACACACTGACTGAACATGTGTTGTGTGTTGCGCGTTGTCCGTGTTTTTAGTTTCCTCAGACGCCGTTCAACCGCGACTGAGCCATCGGGCCACGTGTTTCTACGAGAACAAAAGACGAAGATTTGAGTGTTTACATTCCCGGGTACCCAATAGTAAAACAGAAGAGTAATTTTAATGGTCTAGCTTCAGTTTCAGTGTCCGAGGCTCCGTCGAGCTGCTATGAGATGATCGAGGGACTAGGCAGTCGCTGCCGGGCGCACGCACGACAGCAACCGAAAGGGGGGGGGGGGGGGGGGGGGAGGACGTCTCTGTTCCGCACTGTAGGCAGATACGTAGATCGGTTTGCAAGTAAACATGGTGCTTAACGTCCACAGAAACCGTACGGCTTATCAGTTAGGGACGGGGAGAAGGGGGGTAATGGAGGTGGGGGGAGAGGGAGATTATATACCTATCGCTACACTGTCACCACCAAAATGACTTCTGCATTAAGATGGGCAGCGATGAGAGCCATTTTAATGTTTCAGTAGGAAGTGATGGACAAAGTCACAAGACAGTGTCCACAAAGCACAACCTTTTTAAAGAGAAAGGAGAGCCGAAGCGGCATCGAACCGAGGTCATTCCGCTTACCAGCCTCAGTAACGCCTTACCACATGGCCAAACCGGCTTACTATATAGATTATATAGGTCTGTCAGTCCTGAAGGCCCACGAGCAGCATAATCTCCAAGCAGTTCTCGCTTAATGGATGGTGGCTGTCCGTAGGGAGGGAGAAGAAGGCTATGCCAAAGAGTACTGACAACGCCACTTCTAGCAACTGTATCAGAATGTGATGCTCAGTCAGTGTCATTGACCATGAACTAGACCTCACAAGAATATCACAGAGAAATATGCAAAATCTGGGAGAGAGAGAGAGAGAGAGAGAATAAGGCAACGAGAGTCATGGCTGGGAAGCACCAAGGACACACCTACTGAGACTATGCAGTCTCATGCTCGATCTCCCACAGTGTCTACAAACCAGTGTGGAACAGGTCTGAGAAAATATGTTGAAAACCCCCACAACCCACTCTTCGAAGCTGTGAAAGACAAAATGTTGCAGACTGGGATGGGGCAAGTCTTGGATGGGTCAAGCAGAGGAGTTAATACCAGCTGACAGAACTCAGGCAAATCAAGGAGTGAGAATGGTATGCAACTGATTCTGGCATGTCTGTGACACATTCCTGCCGGAAAACTTGAGGTTAAGAGACCAAGCTGTATAATAATAATCAAGAAAAAAAGCAAAACACAAGATCTCATATTTTTATTAAAAAAATTATGTGTTTTGATATATATATATATATATATATATATAGAGAGAGAGAGAGAGAGAGAGAGAGAGAGAGAGAGAGAGAGAGAGAGAAGAGTGTACACTGATGACTCAGTCAATAAAGACCAGACTAGGTTGGACTTCACTGTCATTGTCAAGCAAAGTTGACCACCATCCATGAAGATCTTAAACTTCAGATTGACAATGGCAGTGGAAGCAATGACACCAGATTGCAGACTCATTCATGCCCTTTAAACAACAGTTATATATAATTATAACTACAATATTAATACATACACACACACACACACATACACACACACACACACACACACACACACACACACACACACACACACACACACACACACAGCAGCTGGCCACATATGCCATCAGCTTCATAGATTCAGTGAGCTGGCTATATAATACAGAAAGCACAGTGAGAAAGACTGGCCTGTGCTGGTGCTTGACATCCATCTTCATCTATGTAGATGAAGTGCCCTGGACGTGCCAGAGACATGGAAAATGACTGAGCAGATAGACTGTTGGGAAAAGCAACCATCACAAGTGGCTTGCATCTTGGAAGATCTGAAGTGTTCAGAAGCTTGAGAGACTACCTGCCGGCACAAAGCCAAGGACAGCACACCATCAGCCACCTGGAGGAGAGAGACGTGGAACAGGAGTGCTCGACAATCTTCCTTGAAAGGATGAACAGTAGAACTGTTTCAAAGACAGAAACTGGAGAAACCTCTTGAGAGATGGGGCAGAATGCATATATATATATGGACTTTTCCAAGTGCACAGATACCATCTTGAACTGAGCTGAGCTGAGATGGCCTTGTTCACGACCTCACAGCCATGGATGTCACATTATCATGATTATGACAAAAGGGCAAGGACATGGTTGAACTAAAGTAGGCATAAGCCAGCCACTCTTTGACAGGTATAGGGTTACAAATAAACTAAAGTAATCATAAGCTGCACACTCTTTGACATAAGGGCTGGGACAGGGTTACACTAAAGTAAATGTAAACTGCACACTCTCTTTGACATAAGAACAGGTATAGGGTTAAAAAATAAACTAAAGTAATTGTAAGCTGAACACTCTTTGACATTAGGGCCAGGATAGGGTTAAACTAAGATAAACATAAGTCAGACATTCTTTGACACGAGGACAGGGATAGAGTTAAAAATAAAGTAATCATAAGCTGCACGTACACTCTTTCAGGCTTTGACAGAAGGGCTGGGATAGGGTTAAAATAAACATAAGCCACACACTCTTTTATCTGAGGGCAGGGATGGGGTTAAACTAAAGTAAGTGTAAACCACACACTTGAGGTAAGGGCAAGGATAGGGTTAAACTAAATTTATGTAAGCCACACTCTTTTAGTCTTTTACATAAGGGCAGGGATAGGGTTAAACCAAAGTAAATGTAAGTCGCACACTCTTTGACATAACGGCAGGGATAGGGTTAATCCAAAGTAAATGTAAACTGCACGCACTCTTTGACATAAGGGCAGGGATAGGGTTAAGCCAAAGTAAGTGTAAGCTGCATGCTCTTTGACATAAGGGTAGGGATAGGGTTAAACTAAAATAAACATAAACCACACACTCTTTGACTGAAGGGCAGGGACAGGGATAAACTAAAGTAAACATAAGCCACACACTTGACAGAGCTATGGTTTTTGTCTTTTCAGGGAGCAAACAGCTATGGACAGCTAAGTCAAGGTCACAAGGTGGACCAGCTGACTCCTGGAGAAGCAGTAGAGCCTACAGAATGCATTCCACAGGTCATCACAGGTGGAGGTGGTCACACTGCAGCGATTACAAGTGCGTAAGAGGTGTGATAGTTGATGATGCTAAATTAAAATAGTCATGAACAGGGAAGGTTAAATTACCTCCCTTTTTTGTACTCTCTGTGCACCCCCCTCATTAACGAGTATTATAAGACTATTAAGGCAGTGATGGAATGTTTCATTATTTATTTGCAGGATAGTTGTATGTATATGAGCAAGAGGTTGCTTAAAAAAGGCAATGGCTGAATTTTCTTAGCTGCCTTTGCAAAATTGGTAGACGCAGTACATTTGCTATGTCATGAGTATATTATTATAGGACCTGCAGTGCAGTTTTCATGGACTGCTGTAACCTTGCTGACTTACAAAGGTGGGTAAGGTGACTGATATCCCATTTTTGCCCGAAAGCAAGTAATGCAGTGTCAGCATTCATGACACAGTCAGTGTAATAAGTATGTAGCAATTGTTTAACTTAGGATGTTTGATGAACATACAGGTCTTGGCACACTGTGGGTCTGTGGGTCCAATTCACATGGTCAGCTGGGTCTTGGGAGCAGAGATGACGTGGAGGTGTTGACACAGGTGGCTTTTTCCTCACCTGTACAAATCACACAGGTGTCTGGAGGCTGGGACTTCACTCTGGCATGCACAGGTTTGTTTTTGGACAAATGTGGCTCTTGTGAAGTTTGTAGTTCAGGGTTTGCAGTGGCACTGAAAAATGTCTGTATGAAAACAGGGGTGGGAGGTGTATTCCCTCTGTGTCCCAGTCCCATTCTGACCCACTCCCATGGAGTATCAATCACAGGGTTAGGATTACACATGGGACTGGAACTAGTGGAAGTGGTGTAGTGGTACACAAAGGCCTAAGATGGAGGTAGACCCTATGTGTCCCAGTCTAACTGTGTCCTGGCCCCATAGCAATCAGAGATGACGGGACTTTCACACAATAATGGGACTGGTGTACTTAGGGATAGAGGCTGTCCCTCTGCATCCCAACCTCATGGAACAACATTTCTTTTCCCAAAATTGTAGACCTGCCATGTTTTCTGTTCCGTGCTGATGTGTTCATCCATTCCAGGTCTCCCTGGCATTTGCTGCCCGTTTTGAGCTGTGTCTGTTTTAGCTTTGTATGGTTAGAATGCTTGTGCGTGCAGGTGCCTCTGTGTGTGTGTGTGTGTGTGTGTGTGTGTGTGTGTGTGTGTGTGTGTGTGTGTGTGTGTGTGTGTGTGGTGTGTGTGTGTGCATAGCTGTCAACCCCTTTTGGAAGTAAACCTTAGTCCAGAGTTTATGAACCTGTATTTCCCTTATGCTGGCTGGGGTCTTATGCTTTTTTGCTGGTGGCAGCGACATTTTGAATTCTGGCCGGCACATGTGGCAGTGGAAGGAAGATGCAATGTTGTGTGAAATACACATGCGTGACTTCAAATCTCACTTCTGACAAGATTTCTTAGCCTATTGCACTAGGCCAGTCAGTGTGTATTTGGTGATGGTGTATGTCGGCTGCTCGTTCAACAGTTTCTCAATCTTTTTGCTCAGTTTAAAAACAACAAAATCTCATGAAAATTTTGTTTTCCTGTATCCATTTTCCAATATGGCCATATCCCCCCCCCCAAATAATGATTTTTTAAAATTTTATACTGGTTAACTGTATGGGTTGACAGGTATGTGTGCATGTGTATACATGTGCTTAGAATAGTCTCTAGGGACAAGATTTTGCACTTCAAAAATACTATTATTATCATTACTATTATTAAATGGGAGACAACAGGACTGGTACACAATAATAGGACTGGCACAAGTAGGGATAGAGGTTGTCCCTCTGTGTCCCAACCTCATGGAAATGGAAGACAACGGGACCGGTACACAATAATGGGACTGGTACAGATAGGGATAGAGGTTGTCCCTGTATCCCAACCTCAGGGAAATAGAAGACAACAGGACTGGTACACAGTAATGGGACTGGTATAAGTAGGGATAGAGGTTGTTCCTCTGTGTCCCAGTCTCATGGAAATGGGACACAACAGGACTGGTACACAATAATGGGACTGGTACATATAGGGACAGAGGTTGTGTTTCTGTCCGAACCATGGAAATGGGACACAACAGGACTGGTACACAATAATGGGACTGGTACATATAGGGACAGAGGTTGTGTCTCTGTCCGAACCATGGAAATGGTTCGGACAGAGACACAACCTCTGTCCCTATATGTCCCAATAATGGGACTGGTACAAGTAACGATAGAGATCGGCCCTCTCTGTCTTAACCTCTTGGAAATGGGACATAATAGGGCTGGTGCACAGTGAGACTGGGATAAATAGGAATGGCCCCAACATTTTGATTGATGGTTTACAGACGAGGAATTCATTTTGTCAGGAGGGCACATTCTAACTTCTGTGCCGTTACTGGTATAAGAAAGCTGTTACAGAGTCTGTCATGTTTACTAACTAAGGCCATGATTATGGGACTGTAGTAAAGTTTTGTGGTAGTCAGTGTGCGCTGTGATTTAACAATGACGTAAGTCTGTAATGACGTAAGTTTAATGATGTAAGTCTATAAATGACATGAAAGTGACCTCAAAGGAGATATACCAGGGGGGGGGGGGGGGGTACGTGGCTGACTGTAAATACCGCGTCCATGTGTTGTCCAACACACAGCACAGCATATGGCAAATTTGAGGGAATTGTGAAAGGCATGGAGTCATCTGGCACTGCAGAGCCAACTGCTCTATTGGTGGCAAGTCAAGCTCACAAATGTACAGAAGTGCGTTTGTGTAAATCTGTGTCAGGCGGACACAAGACCCAGAGTTCTTGCAGAAACTGCATAGACATCCTTGGGAGATGTGAATGATTTCCATTTCATCCTTTGGACGGCAAATGAGACCCGTGAATAAAGTGTTTTAGCCTTTTGTATATCATTGAATTCAGTGTTGTGGCAAGGAACTTGTCATCCAAACCCTTCAATGACCGTTGCCTCTGATTTTGTAGTTTGTACTTTTTTCTGGGTAGTATTTAGTTCTTTACATGCATTGAACTTGGTCCACCGTGTACTATTTGTAGTCCTAATTAAACTGCTTGAAAATGTGTTTGAAATTTCTGCTTATGCTGCATCGTGTGGTTTTCAGCTGGTGGTGATTTGTACACATGGGGCAGCAATGCATTCCATCAACTTGGAAGAGATACGGCACAGAAACATTCAACATTACCCGTAAGTCTATGTGAAAGGAAAGGCCGTTTTATTGATTTAAAAAAATGTATTCAATACCTTTGCTCTCACAAAAATTGCATATGTCTGTTTGTAATGATGATATGAGTGACTGTGCTGCCATTAGTGGCAAAAACCAGAACACTCGCATGTTCTCATAAATCTTATTGTTCCAAGCTTTAAAAAAAAAAAGGGGGGGGGTCATAATAAGCTCAGTGGAGGTTTTCACTTTCATAACAGTTTAAAATTTTTTTTTTAAGTGAAGTCACAGGGATGTGAGAAAGGTTAAGCTGAAAGCTGGATTTATTTCTTACCTGACTGATTCCCAATTTCCTGTGGTTGGTGCAAGATTATGCACAGAATGTTTTCTGTGACTGGATCTTTCTCAGAAACTGCTTAGGTGAGGTCCTTCAAACTTTCCTGTATTACAATGCTGTTGTTGTTGATCGCTTTTCGATAGTGCTGTGCACTTGTCACACATGATTCTGAATGAGTGACTGTAGGAACTGGCTGATTTGTTTTGTTATTTTGTTTTGGTGTCCAAAAGCAGATAAGTGCCGTAGATCTCATTTTTCACTGTTTAACTGTTGTTTAAATGCTGTTTTGTAGCTTGAAAAAGGGGTTTAACGTGGAAAATTCACGTGTTGTGCTTTGTCGTAATAAATAGTGTTCTTTTTAACTTTTTATGTGCTTGGACCCAAATCAGGGATTTCATTGAAAATGCCCTGGTGATTTTATTTTAAATTAATTAGTGATGATTAGTGGGACTGGATGTTGAAATGCTGTCAAGTGTTACAGCTGGCCTAACGGCTGCCAGTGGCCTCTTTGCTCTTGTTCCTTGTGTAGTGTAATGTATTAATATGTTCTTGGGCCATTTAATACACATAAGCCTCAATTTGAGTCATTGGATCAATGAGAAGGGACTTGGAGAAACAGCTGACTAACAAGAAACTGCAATAAACATTGCTTACAAGCTTGAGTCTGATTTACCTGGTGTTTGACAACACTACACCTTGGATGATGTGCAGAGCACACAACATGGGCGAGCTAGGACACTTCTTCTTAATAATAATAATAATACATACATACATACATTTTCTATAGTGCTATTCCCCACTGAGCAAGCTCAGAATGCTTATTTCACACACATGTACAAATATGAATTAAATTACTAACATACTATACACATGCAATCACGTAGCTTAACAATACATATTTTATACTTAATAATACATTGCAGTAATACAAAACAGTTACTTATAAAACAGCTGTTGTTGTTGTGTGCAGCCAGCTCTGCTAATCATTACTGGTAAAACTCAGAAATTCAAAATAAATCAGTGTCCGAGTATTTGTGATTTCAAGTTGTTGTTTTTTGATCCCTTCTAGTTTTACCTGGTGGACAAAATGTTTTCGAGAAAGCTGGTTTCCTTGAAATGAGATCCTGCTTAAGATAATATTAATGAAACACCTCTGCTGCATTCTTTTTGTGTGTGTTATATTTTCTTTGAAGACAAATTTTCATTGGGAAGAAGCGACTTTGATGGTCTCAGACATTTTGTTAGTTTGAGATCTGACAGTGACTATGTGCCAGTATGCTGCTATTGAGTTGTAATCAGCTTGGGGGTATAGCATCTGAAGTTTCTTTCATCCCAGTGCTGTAGCTGTACAAGTATTAGTTTTTAATCATCTAAATTTAACCCCTTCATTGCTGTGTATGGATGAACTAGTATGAAGGATTTTGAGCAGTGTAGTGCCAGGCAGTAAAATGTGAAATTTGGAATCCTTTACCTTTTAGCACAAGGAAGGATTTACATCAAAATGCACAAAATTGAGAGTACTCCATGGTTTGTTATGGGCCTGGGGACCTTTCTGTTTGCAGGCCTTTGTGTGCACTTTTCAGTCTGAAAAATGTATGGGTGGGGGCAGTGAGGGGGTTAAGTTTACTGATTTGTCACCTTGATGGTTTGATTCCAGCCAGAGTCCATAGACTGGTGTTTGTGTCATTGGCTTAGCCTTGAACACATTCTGCAAGTTAGTACTTATCCCTAAATTTATTTTCTACTTCAGGGTAAAGTGGATTTACCGACAGGTTCTCCAGTTGTGTGTGTGGCTGCTGGATTGCGACATGGATTGGCTCTTACAGGTAACTTGAAAACCTAACTCATATTTCTACATTTTTCCTTGTAGCCCTTGTCCTTTTAGTTTCACGCTTGCCATTTCCAATGTGACAGAGTCTGTAGGTGCAGAACTCTACAGTTGAAGTTCCCACAGGGTTGTCAAGTCTATGACATAAAGAAGGAAAACATCAAAATAATGCCCGCCCGCCCCCCACCCCCACCCCCAACCCCCTTTTGTTGTTGTTGTTGACATACAAGACATACAGCAGCAATATACATATATAATATCAATTATATACAAATATATAGCCCACGGCACACTCTTTTTTAACCTTTTGTGTGTTTTGCTCAGGTGACTAGTTTGATTCACGGTCATTCATGGCAAACCACTGATATTACATGGAAATATGATAGTAATTAACTGACATCATTAACCTGGAAAGTATTAAAGCTGTTGACTGTATTACTCTTCAAGGCAACAGCTATTCACCTGCCACATATGATTCACTATTTCAAAGACAGTCGCTGAATACAGAACAACAAAGTTCAGTCCTGTATGCACACATGCTTGCAAAGAAGATGATCAGAGAGTTATGATGCGATGATGTTATGCATGATTTCAGAGGATGGGTCAGTATTTGGCTGGGGACAGAACAAAAAAGGACAAGTGGGACATGTTGCAGATGGAGATGGGACACTGTCAAAAGTAGTGACCCATCCTGTTCAGTGTAAGTAGCTTTTAGATGAGACTTCTCTTGGGACATGTTGCCGACAGAAATGGAACAGTGTTGAAAGTAATCCCCCATCCTGTTCAGCATCAGTAGTTTTTAGATGAGACTTTTGGGGACTTTTTGCTGACAGAAATGGAACAGTTCTGAAAGTAATCCCCCATCCTGTTCAGTGTAAATAGCTTTCAGAGTCAGACTTTTTGGGACATGTTGCCGACAGAAATGGAACAGTGTTGAAAGTAATCACCTCATTCTATTCAGTGTAAGTAGCTTTTAGAATCAGACTTTTGGGAACAAGTTGCCTTAGAAATGGAACAGTTGAAAGTGATCTCCCCATCCTGTTCAGCATCAGTAGCTTTCTGAGTGAGATTTCTCTTGGGATATGTTGCTGACAGAAATGGAACTGTGTTAAAAGTAATCCCACATCCTATTCAGTGTAACTGGCTTTTAGAAAGTGACTTCTGATGTCAGACTATTCAGAAGCCTTTCTTTTGAAACAGAGGCAAATGGACAAAGATCTTATCCATGTCAAGCCTCCTCATTGAAGTCTTGTCTGAAAAAAACCCTGTTCAAAATGTAAATGTGAGTAAGTTGGTGTTTCACACCCACTCAACAAGTACGGTTATATCAGGGCGAATTAAAAATGTAAACTGAAATCATTCTGTTTCATTTCATGTAGTCTGCAAGACTATTTCTGCTTGCATGTAGCTCTGTGAGTTGCATCGGATTTTTAATGACATGGATATTGAGAGAGTTTATTATCTGATCAGTGTTGTGGATATGGATTGTCTGTGAATATGTTTCATGGAATGATTACTGTGGTTTGATGGGGTTGAGTGCAGACGTTTTCAGTTTTGCCTGCAGAAACTGGAGAAAGGAAAGATAATACTGAGTTTGGACTTTAAATGGCATTTTTTTTATGAACTTAACAACCACATACTGTGAGTGACTTTGAAAACCCACCTGTGCCCCACACCCCAGTAATAATAATCATAATAATCATGACAATAATATTAATAATAATATTGAAATGACTACAACCAAAGACAAGTAAGAAACTCAGTCTCAAGTAGGAAACCCACTCTTTTTCATGAACTACGGAGAGTTGCACAGTACACGATGATGTCTGTTGCAGTGAATATTTCAAGAAAAGGGAAAGTTTTACAGTTGACCGCTGGAGCATACCACTCAGCAGCTCTTACAGGTCAGTAGTTGGAGATTTTGCTCTTCAAGTTCAAATGCCAGTACTTTTGGATTCCAGTTTAGGTGACTTTTGTTTTTTGTTTTTCAGAAGTTTTTGTCTTCCATATATTGCATGCTGTCCAGAGAATCACATACATGTTGTAATTAATTCTCCTTTATAACTCCATCTAGATATAGCCACATGCTTGTTGCACTCGGCAAAGTTGGGGGGTGGGGGGGGTGGGGGAGGGGATAATGAAGGGAGGGGACTGTGGGGAAAGGTATGGGGGGGTGGAAGGGGGGCGGGGGGGGGATGACTGTGATTTCAGTTGCTGCTGAAGTTGTGTGTGTGCGCACGTGCATGCATGCATGCATGCGTGC
Organism: Alviniconcha marisindica; assembly: GCA_018857735.1. NCBI lineage: Eukaryota > Metazoa > Mollusca > Gastropoda > Provannidae > Alviniconcha > Alviniconcha marisindica. Next base: position 586,821 of record JABMCL010002885.1, on the reverse strand, counting down.
ATGTGTGTGTGTGTGTGTGTGTGTGGTTTTTAAACCTCCCTGTCTGTGGTGTATGTGTGTGTGTGTCTTTCTCTCTGTCTGTCTGCATGTCATATTTTCATTTTGTATGTATCCTCACATGACATGTCTGGTATTTATTCACTGCGATGTGTATTTATTATGCAGTACCGTATTTGATTGATTCATTGATTTGATTCTGTATGATGGCAGATGATCATGAAATCCACCTTTGGGGATGTAACAAGTTCGGACAACTGTCTCTAGACCCAGGCACTACCCCTCAGCTGTCACAGCCATATTGCTTGTCCAGCTCAGCTTTTGGTGGACACAAGATAAAGTGTATAGTTTCTGGATGGACACACAATATGGCTTTATCAGGTGAGAGCTTGTATGCTGTTCTGTACTCTGTACACCAGGGAAAGTTTTCTTGGCTGTTGTCATTTTGGTATATCACACTCGGTGGAATCTTTCTTTTAAGATTCTCCCTATAAATCAGCCCAAAGAATTAAGGTTGGTTCAGTACATGGAAATGTGAATGGAACAGTATCAGGAAAAATATGTTAAACATGGGGTGGTCTAGTTTCATCAGGGATTCCGGAGTATACCAGGATGGTAGGAGAATGGTGCTGGAAGCAATGTTTCATTTAAAGGAATTAACTAACCTCAAAGCATGTTTTGTCCAACAGGTCCAAGAAGTTGAAATGAAATCTTGGTTTGCAAATGCTCCCTTGATTTTATATTTTTCAATTTTAAAACTTAATTTTGCTAGTGACATCTTGCAGGGCTGGCTATGCATAACAGTGACAAGTAAGAGTTACACATGCCACCGCTTTTATACTGGGCTCAAAATCTGCATCTCAGGAACAGGATTGATGTTGCACTAATTGCAATGCTTGACAGTGTTTTCTACATGTCCCACTAACTCAGTAACTGTTACCAATGCAAGCAGGATTCTACATCGAAAAAAACAAATTCGGAGAGCATTTTTGTTTAAATCTTAGTTTTATTTTTGTTGTTGTTGTTGATTTCTTGACGTGTTTGAGACAGGCTGAACTTCATGAATAAAACAAGGTTGAGAAGGATATATATATAGAGAGAGAGAGAGGGAGAGAGAGAGTATATATATATCTTTGAACACACCATAATTGTTGTGTAATGTGGACACATCCTGTGTGGACACCACAGATGATGCCTGTTTGGGAATAATGTATAAACATAAAGCACTTTACAGTAACAGCAGCTTCAGACTATTAAAGCTTTCAGTGATACTTTTGCCCTGATATAACCGTACTCTCTGACTGGGCATAAAACACAAAGTTACTTTCAGCAGTGCTGAAAAGGTTTGACGTGAAGTGATCTGTGATGAGTTATCTCCCCTAATTCATCTTTTTCAGTAGTGTGTGTTGCTTTTTCGTTGTTCTGTACTGACTGTGACAAGAGTTTGAGAAAAGGTGGTTCTTATTGTATTGCATTTGTGTATTTATATCTGCAGGTTTTTATCTCTCTCTGTGTTTCAGTCTCTGTCTCTCTTTCTTTCTATCTTCACCGTTGAGAAATAAAGTCCAATCAATCAATCAATCAATCAATCTCTCTTCCACACATTTCGTCCACTGCCAGGAATTTCTTCCTTGTTCAAATTTTTACTTTCACAGTCCATGCACTGTCATTTAATATATATATATATTTTTTTAACAAATCCTCTCCCTACTTTTTAACTGCATTAGTTTTGGCTGACGCAGTTTCTCCTGTGGGCCCATGGAATAAAATGGGTCGCCAGCTCATAGTCACAGGCAAGTTAGGCAGGTCCCCACGGTGAGTGCCCCAAACATGCATTAGCATGCACAGATAGATGCATATATGGTTGGATTTAATGTTGTGACAAAGAATTAGGCAAATCTGTGGTTTAGCGACGTGTGTTTTGAACTGGTGTAACAGAATTTGGAACGCGAGATTCGCCCTGAGGGAACCCTTTGTTGTTGATGGGAGGTTAAAATGCAAACACTAACTAACTTACTTCTCACTTCTGTCTCTATATCCGTGATGTACATCTGCTGCAATGCTTCAGTATTTTATGTTGGATTACAGTGGATCACAGGAAGGCAGTGACTCCGAGGTGTGCCATAAAACATTTCTCGGGTCATACACCATAGACAGGTATACTCATGCAGAAATGTTCAAGCACACAATTCGGTTCGGTTCAAGTTATTATTTACGCACTTGGAAAAAGCCCATGATGTGCACTCTGTTCCGTCTCTCAGAGGTTTCCCTGGTGTTGCCTTTGAAGCAGTTCCTGTGATCGTCTGAGTGAGGATGACTCATCCTTTCAAGGAAGATCACACACACATGCATGCATGCACCCCCCCCCCACACACACGTACACACAAACACACACAGACACAGACACACACACACACACCCACACACCCACCCACACACCCACCCACCCACCCACCCACCCACCCACACACACACACACACACACACACACACAAACGCACACAGACACACACACACAACCCACACACCCACCCACACACCCACCCCACCACCCACACACACACACACACACACACACACACACACACACACACACACACACATGTACACACAAACACACACAGACACACACACACACACACACACACACACACACACACACACACACACACACACACACACACACCCCCCACCCCACCCCCCAGCACACACACACACACACACACCACACACACACACACACACACACACACACACACACACACACACACACACACACATGAACACATGCACAAACATTAACACAACACTGATCTCACAAAAGGCTTCTTTTTCAGTTCATTTGAATAACAATGACAATATACCCAAAGTAAAAATGACATCATGTATTCTGGTGATTTTTTTATTTCTATTTTTTTACTGCACACTAAGCAACAATATTGCTTCATATAGTGGACTCTTGTGTTTATAACAACATACATTTAGTCATGATCCTGTGAGATTATGAAGACTATTATTTTTTAATCAGGCTTGATAATTATAGCAATTCACAAAAATGTCCAGATTCAGGTCATTTGTACAGCTGGGGTCGAGCAGACTATGGACAATTGGGAAGGTCATGTGACAGGTCCTGTGACCCTATCCCCAAACCAGTGGCTGATGTTCAAGATGTGGCCAGCATTGTGTGTGGATCTGAACACAACCTCATTCTCACAGGTATGTTCTGTGTTTGGCATACAGGGCTCATCCACACAAAATGTTTGGCAGTCTGTTTCTGAAGAAACCTTTCCCAGACCCGAGGAAAGTATCAGAAAATAGTTTCTGAGCAGGGTTTGAAAACATATTATTTTAGATAAGCCATTTTTATGCTTTGCAGACTGATGAATAATATTGATTTATATGTTTGACTGATTGTTGCAGAAGTATGGACAAATAATTAATCCCAAGCAAAAAGTATGGAGTATTGGACTTTATGAGAATTGGAGGAAGCATTGATAAAAGATATTTCCCAATAGAGGCTGTTAAAAAAGAAAGAAAAAAGTGTTAAGTTTTAGATAGGCTATTTCCAGGCATGGAGAAAATATAGAAAAAATATGGCCACCACATATTTGCTTGTTTATGTCTGTGCTTGTTTATGTTTTCAGAGGAAGGCAAGTTGATGTGCTGGGGGTGGAATGAGCATGGGATATGTGGGACAGGGGACGAGAATAATGTACCCCTGCCGACCCAGGTGGCACTGCCTGCAAAACACATCACTTCCATTGGCTGCGGTGCTGGTCACTCCTTTGCCCTTGTCAGCAGATGACACAGAGTATTTTCTGTGATTTGAATGCGACTTTCACTAGTTTCAGTGGAAGAAGTGATCTGAAAGGACAAACCTACATCTTGCTATCACATTGGCTTCATCCGAGTTCCCAGTTCCATAGTGCAGTGGGGTTTCACTGATGAACTAAGGTTCCCTCAGCTGAGAATCTTGGAGCTATCAAATGCCCTTTCTTAAAAGCATGGAGTTGATCAGAATATAGCTTTATGTGCTCTGTCTGCTGCCCAGAATTCTGCTCTTTTAAGTTCTGGCTTCCGATTCAGGTATCTCCATTATTTTATAAATCCTCTTCTAGTGTTTACATCAAAAGTGATGATCTTTGCTTTTGTCCTAATATAACCGTCGCTGTTGAGTGGCCATCAGATAGCAAGTGTTTGCCTCAGCATTTGCTCATCGGCAGCACTGTATATAGGATTCATGGGACCTCAGTCAGTGGATGACCTGGTCTGGCTTTGGTAGCTGTCACTCTTTTTTCTTTCAGTTTTATGACTCACCCTTTAGAGTTGTGGCTGCAATGGTATTGCATCCATGACATGTGTTATGCAGAAACGACACCAAAGACCCGAAACCCTTCCCTTCACATCTCCATGCAAATGGACCCTGACCACACCTATTTCGAAACCACACCCTTTCCTCCTTATCTACATATGCAAATGAAACCCTGACTACTCCTCTTTCGAAACCACACCCTTTCCTCCATATCTACATATGAAAAATGCACCCTGACCACTCCTCTTTCGAAACCACACCCTTTCCTCCTTATCTACAATATGCAAATGCACCCTGACCACTCCTCTTTCGAAACCACACCCTTTCCTTCATATCTACATATGCAAATGAACCCTGATCACTCCCCTTTCGAAACCACACCCTTTCTTTCATATCTACATATGCAAATGAACCCTGATCACTCCTCTTCGAAACCACACCCTTTCTTTCATATCTACATATGCAAATGAAACCCTGACCACTCCTCTTTCGAAACCATACCCGTTCCGCCATATCTCCATATGCAAATGAACCCTGACCACTCCTCTTTCGAAATCACACCCTTTCCTTCATATCTACATATGCAAATGAACCCTGACCACTCCTCTTTCGAAACCACACCCTTTCCTCCATATCTACATATGCAAATGAAACCCTGACCACTCCTCTTTCGAAACCACACCCTTTCCTCCATATCTACATATGCAAATGAAACCCTGACCACTCCTCTTTCTAAATCACACCCTTTCCTCCATATCTACATATGCAAATGAACCCTGACCACTCCTCTTTCGAAACCACACCCTTTCTTTCATATCTGCATATGCAAATGAACCCTGACCACTCCTCTTTCGAAACCACACCCTTTCCTCCATATCTACATATGCAAATGAAACCCTGACCACTCCTCTTTAGAAACCACACCCTTTCCTCCATATCTACATATGCAAATGAAACCCTGACCTCTCCTCTTTCGAAACCACACCCTTTCCTCCATATCTACATATGCAAATGAAACCCTGACCACTCCTCTTTCTAAACCACACCCTTTCCTCCATATCTACATATGCAAACGAACCCTGACCACTCCTCTTTCAAAACCACACCCTTTCCTTCATATCTACATATGCAAATGCACCCTGACCACTCCTCTTTCGAAACCACACCCTTTCCTCCATATCTACATATGCAAATGAAACCCTGACCACTCCTCTTTCGAAACCACACCCTTTCCTCCATATCTACATATGCAAATGAAACCCTGACCACTCCTCTATCGAAACCATACCCTTTCCTTCATATCTACATATGCAAATGAACCCTGACCACTCCTCTTTCGAAACCACAGCCTTTCCTCCATATCAACATATGCAAATGAAACCCTGACCACTCCTCTTTCGAAACCATACCCTTTCCTCCATATCTACATATGCAAATGAACCCTGACCACTCCTCTTTCGAAACCACACCCTTTCCTCCATATCAACATATGCAAATGCACCCAGATCACTCCTCTTTCGAAACCACACCCTTTCCTTTATATCTACATATGCAAATGAACTCGTGTCAAACCTTTTTTGAGACCACCAGTTCCGAAACCTTTTGCTTCAGTCTTCCCATGTATTAATGTAGATGCACTCCCCACCAAGGTATACCCCTCTTTTAAGAGCCCATTTGATCCAATAGTCAGCGATCTTTCTCTTACCAGGCTACAACTATCTGGAACCAACTCCCTGGTTCTGAACACCGTGCTGCCTCTGTCCTTCCTGCTGGAGCTTCCTTGAAAACATTTCTCTTTTCAAAAGCCTTTTCCTCAGTTCCATTGCCCCTATGAGTGTGTGTGTGTGTGTGTGTGTGTGTGTGTGTGTGTGTGTGTGTGTGTGTGTGTGTGTGTGTGTGTGTGTGTGTGTGTGTGTGTGTGCACTGAATCTTTGTTGTCAAAATTTGTACATTTAAAGAATTTGTAAGCACTTAGCGCCATCATCTAAGTACCCATTATTATCATTATTAAAAGAGGGATTCCATGGAACCAACACTGGTACATGTCTGAGTCAAGTATATGAGAGAGAAACTGTAATAAACAACAGAACAAAATAAAGCACCACGGCTGATACACATATATGTAACTGGTGCGAATTAAAATTTGCAGATAAACTCTTCCTGTTTTTGTGCATTAAAACAACAAAAAACAACAACAACAACAACAACAAAAAACAGAACAGCAACATGAAGCATCATATGACCTGCTAGGACAGGTTATATTTCTGAGATAATCAAACCGTATAATTATGTAATTAGTACTATACGCTTTTTAAATTTTTATTCCATTGAATATTTTGTGTAATCAGTTTTATAAAGTAAACATGACGCATAATGATTGAAACAAGTTTATAGTGATTGAGAGAGATAACAAAATGATCAGAACATTATTCAGGGAAAATTATCATCAACACTAGAGAGAGATAACTGAAATGATCAGAACATTACCGAGGGAAAATTTTCAACAACACCAACATATTTTTTGAGTTTTATATGATATGTGACCCTGGTCAAGATGTGTAAGTGCTAACTGTGCATTGAGTTGTGTAAACGCTAACTGTGCATCGAGTTGTGTAAATGCTAACTGTACAGTGGACACAATTTGTGAACACTATTACGACATGTAAATTAACCAATAAACGACTGTAATCTCACTTCCGGTATTCGTTTTTTGTTGTGGTGGTTATGTGTTGGTTACATTCTGTATCTTTATCTTTCTGTTCAGGATCTTTTTCTGTGCACTGCCCCTCTCGACACAGTGTGAGCCTGTCAACATGTAAAAAAATTGAGTTTTCTCATTGCTATAAAATACGAATGCTGTACATCTTTCTTTCCGCTCGGTTTCTTTCTGATCTCTCCCCTGCATAAGCGACTGAGGTCTTAAAGACTCCAAGCTGCCTCTGTCTGTCTGTCTGTCTGTCTGTCTGTCTCACCGTTACAGTTTTAACGTCGTGTATACTGACGATGTACACGATCTTGTACATGTGTGTGTGTTCACAATTCTACAGCTGTCATCATCAGCTGTCCGAAAGAAAGCATCCTTATGCAGGCATCCGGCAGATCGTAATCTGCAAGCTCGAACACCAGTTCCTTCCTACCCTGGTTTTGCTCAGCAAGCTTGGTCTGATGTGTGAAACACACCGTGTTACAACCACACACACACACACACACACACACACACACACACATGCACGCACGCACGCACGCACGCACACACACACACACACACACACACACACACACACGCGAGCGCGCGCGAGCGCGCACACACACACACACACACACAAAACACACACACACACACGACCACACATACGCATACGCACACAAGCACTTACGCACGCACTTACGCACACACCGCACACACACACACACACACACACACACACACACACACACACACACCACACACACACCCCACCCCTCCCCAATAATCTCCCCTCCCTCCGTCCCTTCTACACACACTGCCCCCCCCCCCCCCCCACCACCCCCCCCCCCACACACACCCCACATACATCTCCCCCTCCCTCCGTCCCTCCTACATACATTGCACACATCGTCAACACATATACCCCAGTGTGCTTGCTACACGTCAGACGTGCGCCACTGTTCCACACCACTGCTCCGTCGGTCGGCCGACAGCGTGTTGCCGGAACAGGTTAAGACTGACTGGCAACAAAAATACAACCGGACAATATTTGTTAAAAACAACAACAACAAGAACACACGCACGCGTCAACACACACACACACACACAAAACACACACACACACACAACACACACACACACACACACAACACACACACACACACACACACACACACACACACACACACACACACCACACACCACTCCACACACACACAACAGACAGACATACAGACAGACAGACACACACACACACACACACACACACACACACACACACACACCACACACACACCACCACCACGCACGCACGCACGCACGCACGCCACGCACGCACGCACGCACGTGTGGTGTTGTGGGTGCGTGTGTGTGTGTGTGTGGTGTGTGTGTGTGTGTTGTGGTGTGTGTGTGTGTGTGTGTGTGTGTATATTATGCAATAGTCTATATGTACAGTGTTGTGGAAATGTAAGGTTTACTGTATGCATTTAATGAGTCTTTTAATTGCCTTTATGTGACAGTAACTTTATGCCGGATCCCCTGATGTGATTGCTGCTTGTCCGCAAATTACGTAGGGGTGTGTGTGTGTGTGTGTGTGTGTGTGTGTGTGTGTGTGTGTGTGTTGTGTGTTGTGTGTGTGTGTGTGTGTGTTGTGTGTGTGTGTGTGTTGTGTGTATGCGCGCGTTTTTTTTATATATATATATTTTTTTAAACAACAACAAACTTTATGTAAATTGTTTTGGTAGAACTATGCTCTGCATGTGTATAGAATATCATATTTAGGTTAATATGTATCGTGTGAGCGCTCAGGGCGTTGATGAACGCATGATAAATGTACATTATTATTATTATCATTATTACTATATAGCCCACAAACATAATTATATTTGTTTTTGATCGCTTTTACATAGCTCTCGAGCAGACTCACTGCGCTCTTGTCGCTTGCGACTCTAAGTGAGTGACTGTAGCTTTTTCAGTGCGCAAGGTTCCAGGCGAGATCAAGAGATCTAGAGGAGGGAGGTGGAGCTGGATCTTCAAGTTAGCCCAGAAGAGATCTAGAGGAGGGAGGTGGAGCTGGACCTTCAAGTTAGCCCAGAAGAGATCATGAGTAGGGGGGTGGAGCTGGCCCTTTCAAGTTACCCCAGAAGAGATCATGAGTAGGGAGGTGGAGCTGGACCTTCAAGTTGCCCAGAAGAGATCATGATGGGAGGTGGAGCTGGACCTCAAGTTAGCCCAGAAGAGATCATGAGTAGGGAGGTGGAGCTGGGCTGCGAAAGTTGGACTTCTTTCGCTTCGAGTTGTTCCTCAACAGCAGTGCAACGGACATTGTCCTTGTGACTCTGCCCAAGCACGGCGGTTGAAACAGCAATTGCGCAGTGCACTAGTCGGAGGAGAATAAAAACAAACAAGTTTCAGGGTTCCAGGCGAGATCAAGAGGAGGGAGGTGGAGCTGGACCCTCAAGTTAGCCCAGAAGAGATCATGAGCAGGGAGGTGGAGCTGGGCTGCGAAAATTAGACTTCCTTCGCTTCGGGTTGTTCCTCAACAGCAGTGCAACGGACATTGTCCTTGTGACTCTGCCCGTGCTGGGCAGAGTCACAAGGACATTGTCCGTTTGGGCAGAATCACAAGGACAATGTCCGTTGCACTGCAGGTGAAACAGCAATTGCGCAGTGCACTAGTCGCTGCGCAATGGCGAGGGGACACCGCCTTAACACTTCCATTGTTCTGGCGGCGGTCCACGGTCTCTCCTGTCTTTTTCGGGCGGTATCCGCGGTCGAGCCTTCACTCTTTCGCCCTCTTCCCCCCCCCCCCCCCCCCCTGTCCCCGTCCCTAATAAGCCATCTCGCTTCTGTGGATGTAAAGCAAAATGTACTCGTACTTTACAGCGCGCTTTGAATATCCACCATATATTGTGTTCTGTTATTCCCGGGTCATCAGTATTAAGCCTAAATTCTGTATTGCTTTGAGGAGACCGCAAGCTCAATGCTGTTTGTAGCTCTCTGAGCTTAGGTAGATATGATCCAAACGCATCAAAGGTTCAAAAGCACGCTACTTATTAGGAGAAAAACTTTAAAAAAAACAAAACCACATACGGAATTTGTAGCTTGATAAAGGAGATTACTCTGAAAGTACGCATGTTGTGTTTTGTCCTAATAAATAACGTTCTTTTGAACCTTTTATATGTTTGGATTTTGTTTTAGAACGCTCACAATCATTCTTGTTTTAGATGATGTGTCAGAGTAGAGTATCTCTGACACATCATCTAAAACAAGAATGATTGTGAGCGTTCTAAAACAAAATCCAAACCTATAGAGATTAAGTGATTGCGTTTTTTTGTCCTGTGCATATGTTTGGTCTAAATATGATTTGATGAAGCTTAAGACAAGCGTGGTTGTGATGACATTTAAAACAACCACAATGTAATTTTTATAGCACAGCATGCACGTGGGTGTGATGTCATTTAAAACAACCAGGATGTGATGCTTATAGCATAGCATACACCTAAAAGGGTGATGCTTATAGCATAGCATACACGTAAAAGGGTGATGCTTATAGCATAGCACACACCTAAAAGGGTGATGCTTATAGCATAGCATACACCTAAAAGGGTGATGCTTATAGCATAGCACACACCTAAAAGGTTTTCGGTATTACTGATTATCATTTTCCCAGCTGCTCTCGGGCCATGGAGACACTGTGGTCGAGCTTATTTGGCTCATCGCTCCAGATCGCGACCAGCTGTCGTCTTTCTGCTGGCAATTTATTAGGAGAAAAACCGATATTTGTTCTTTAGTTATGGGAGGCTACTCGTACTCCACTGTGAGCACCGCTTACTGGCGTTGAAAGTAAAGCGGAAATTCCGGTTCTAATTGAAGCTGGTTAATTAAATGTGGAAACACGAAAAAGTTCTTTTCATAACATTGGCTATCATCTTTGTTTTTGAAATGTTTGCCATTTAACTCAAAAGGGGGTGCGGCACTTTGATTGTAAAACAACATCATAGTTGCGCAGCAAACAGGATCACAGTATCATCATTTGTGTGTGTATATATATATATATATATATATATATATATATATATATAATATAATATATATATATATATATATATATATAATGTTATTGTTCAATGGATTCATCAAATTTTCAAAAGAACTGTGAGCAGTCTGCGGGAATGTATGATTTACTGCTTGTGAAGTTGAACGACTTGCATACCACTTGTACCGAACGTGACATTTTAGTCGCTGTACATTGTTTTGTTGTTCTTTACTGCTTTTGTACTCTCTCTCTCTCTCTCTCTCTCTCTCTCTCTCTCTCTCTCTCTCTCTCTCCTCTCTCTCTCTCTCTCTCTCTCTCTCTCTCGTTTTCACTGTCTGATTTTTCCTCTCTCTGTGTCTGTGTCTGTGTCTGTCTGTCTGTCTGTCTGTCTGTCTGTCTGTCTGTCTGTCTGTCTGTCTGTCTCTCTCTCTCTCTCTCTCTCTCTCTCTCTCTCTCTCTCTCTCTCTCTCCTCTCTCGTTTGCACTGTCTGATTTTTCCACTCTCTGTGTCTGTCTGTCTGTCTGTCTGTCTGTCTGTCTGTCTGTCTCTCTCTGTCTGTCTGTCTCTCTGTCTCTGTCTCTGTCTCTGTCTCTGTCTCTCTCTCTCTCTCTCTCTCTCTCTCTCTCTCTCTCTCTCTCTCTCGTTTGCACTGTCTGATTTTTCCTCTCTCTGTGTCTGTGTCTGTGTCTGTCTGTCTGTCTGTCTGTCTGTCTCTCTCTCTCGTTTGCACTGTCTGATTTTTCCTCTGTGTGTGTGTGTGTGTGTGTGTGTGTGTGTGTGTGTGTGTGTGTGTGTGTGTGTGTGTGTGTGTGTGTGTGTGTGTGTGTGTGTGTGTGTGTGTGTGTGTGTGTGTCTCTCTCCCTCTCTCTCTCTCTCTCTCTCTCTCTTGTGCCTATGTCTGTCTCTATCTCTTTCTGTCTCTGTCTGTCTGTCCACAGAATCGAACGACGACGTTTCATCTCTTCACGCACTAGAGACGTCACATAATGTTAAAAATAGACCTCTACTGGTAGACATATTACTATAGTTCATTATCAGTTCATAATAACTTTATGTGTATATTGCAGTTCCGATCAACACTTTTACTCATGCCACAAACGTTCATATATCATGAGTAGTAGGATCAATATTGCTATGATAACGGAACCGTACTTTTTTTTTTAGCCTTCTTTCTGATAGCCACATGCTGTCCGGGGGGAGTTTCGTCGGCACGTGAATTAAAGGGGAACCGTGCCAACGACACATCACGGGTCCCGTGGACAGGGGTGGAATAAAGAATACGACACATCACGGGTCCTGTCGATAGGGGTGGAATAAAAAATACGACACATCACGGGTCCTGTCGATAGGGGTGGAATAAAGAATACGACACATCACGGGTCCCGTGGACAGGGGTGGAATAAAAAATACGACACATCACGGATCCTGTCGATAGGGGTGGAATGAAAAATACGACACATCACGGGTCCTGTCGATAGGGGTGGAATAAAGAATACGACACATCACGGGTCCTGTCGATAGGGGTGGAATGAAAAATACGACACATCACGGGTCCTGTCGATAGGGGTGGAATAAAGAACACGACACATCACGGGTCCTGTCGATAGGGGTGGAATAAAAAATACGACACATCACGGATCCTGTCGATAGGGGTGGAATAAAGAATACGACACATCACGGGTCCCGTGGACAGGGGTGGAATAAAAAATACGACACATCACGGATCCTGTCGATAGGGGTGGAATGAAAAATACGACACATCACGGGTCCTGTCGATAGGGGTGGAATAAAGAATACGACACATCACGGGTCCTGTCGATAGGGGTGGAATGAAAAATACGACACATCACGGGTCCTGTCGATAGGGGTGGAATGAAAAATACGACACATCACGGGTCCTGTCGATAGGGGTGGAATAAAGAATACGACACATCACGGGTCCAGTCGATAGGGGTGGAATAAAGAATACGACACATCACGGGTCCTGTCGATAGGGATGGAATGAAAAATACGACACATCACGGGTCCTGTCGATAGGAGTGGAATAAAGAATACGACACATCACGGGTTCTGTCGATAGGGGTGGAATAAAGAATACGACACATCAAGGGTCCTGTCGATAGGGGTGGAATAAAGAATACGACACATCACGGGTCCTGTCGATAGGGATAGAATAGAGAATTCACTCACAGGAGTGTTTTTTCTTTTCTTCTTCTTCTTTTTCTGTCGATTTGCTTTTTGGAAGGCACGCCTAACACCGACGCGAATGTCGCCATTTTGACTCTCTACAACGTCATTGATACAGGTTTTCTGCCAACTCAGCAAGCTGCGAGTGTGTGGCTACCACCAGGTAGTTTGAATGTACGTACATTCAAAATGAAGTGTGGCTCAACGCCTTACCTTTGAGCCGGCTTGCAAAGGGAAGCTGAAACGGCTCTAAGTAATGCCTCTGACGCAGTTTGTTCCAGAGCGCCATTTCCCAGACGGAAAACAGGCCGCACGTACAAAGACTTGATAGTTTGAGGTAAGTTCACATCAGTTCAGTTTAGTTCAGTTGAAGATGGTATCTCTGCGCTCGGAAAAGGCCACATGCGCCCCATCGCATCACTCAGAAGTTTCCCCAGCGTTGCCTTTGAAACGGTTCCAATGTTCGTCCGACTGACGATGGTCCCGTTTCTTCCTTTCAAGGATGATCGTCTAGCGCTTCCTCTCAGATAGTTTCAAGTTTGGATGAAAGTGACTGTATAATACATGATATCAAGACTTCAGAATCAAATCTCGTCCAAGTAAGCCCTCAAAATCCATCTCCTTGGCGTACACTACAGGATATAAGAGTGTTCTGTCCTGTTTGTCACACATGTTGGAACTTGCGAATCGTTTTTATATATATATATATTTTTTTTACTGTTTTACCGTAGCCACCTCCCCTTCATCCCATTAGTGTACTTTGGGTTGGGATGGGGGTCTGGAGTGAAGTCTTTGTTTTCATATATACAGTTGTCAGAAATTTTGCTTTACTTGGCCCATGGTGTGTGGGTGCCACAGTGTTGTTCAGCTCTGTGTCATTTCAGAACTGTCCTTGTAGCTCTTTTTTTCTAGTAACAGAGGGCTGCCATAACTGTTGCTAAAATAACAACATAAATTACGTGCACGAATCTCTGGTTTGAAAAGGAAATGGCAAAAGGTCGGCAGATCAGGACTCGTATGTGTGAAGATCAAACATCACCCGTAATCGAGTTTAGCTTCTAAACATTGACGGCATTGAAACAATCGGCATGCGTGAAGCGCAGATACGACTATCCGGCCGGACTAAGCGCTGTTAAAGTTATAATTCTTTTTAAAATACTTTTAGCAGCCTAAACGCCGTATAACAACCGAGACAGACAACTAGTGAGGAGAAAACGAGCGCGTGTATGTACCGACGCTGTCCCGTGTACCATTGAACAACAAAAATCAGTCAAGGGAAATTCTCGATTTCCGTATCAAGAAACATCATAATCAACCAAGACGGCAGAGAAGAGACAGGGACATCTGCACAGGAACAAGGACCACACAACGAAAGTTGTTTTTCTCAAGAGCAGATATTATGAACATTTCACTGGCTGCCAGTGAAAGAAGGGATACTTTCCAAGATAGTCACGTTTGTTTTCCGCTTCTTTGATGGTACATTGCCACCATACCTGTAATCATGTCTCTGTATACACTCCTTCTCGTACTCTCCGTTCCAGTTCAGATGGAAGAAAAAGAAGAAGAAAAACACACACACAAAAACACACCCTGATTGTTGTGCCAGATGGAAACTTAAGGGCTTTGGTTACAGTTCGTTCTCTGTTCAGGTTCCCCTTTTTTGGAACAACCTAGTGTTCATACTCAAAGCCAACACTGCAGTTCTCTCTCGCAGTTCAAAACTTCACTTAAAACCTTTCTTTTTACTTCTTCCTACTCTGAGCTACTCTAACCCTCTCACAGGCATTGGATGCTGTACCTGAATGTGTGTGTGTGTGTGTGTGTGTGTGTGTGTGTGTGTGTGTGTGTGTGTGTGTGTGTGTGTGTGTGTGTGTGTGTGTGTGTGTGTGTGTGTGTGTGTGTGTGTGTGTGTGTGTGTTGTGTGTGTGTGGTGTGTGTGTGTGTGTGGGTGTTGGTGTGTGTGTGGTGTGTGTGAGTGTGTGTGTGTGTGTGTGTGTGTGTGTGTGTGTGTGTGTGTGTGTGTGTGTGTTTGAGTGAGTGAGTGTTTTTTTTTGTGAGTGAGTGAGTGAGTGTGTGTGTGTGTGTGTGTGTGTGTGTGTGTGTGTGTGTGTGTGTGTGTGTGTGTGTGTGTGTGTGTGTGTGTGTGTGTGTGTGTGTGTGTGTGTGTGTGTGTGTGTTTGGTGGTGTGTGTGTGTGTGTGTGTGTGCGTGTTGTGTGTGTGTGTGTGTGTGGTGTGTGTGTGTGTGTGTTTGAGTGAGTGAGTGTGTGTGTGTGTGTGTGTGTGTGTGTGTGTGCGTGTGTGTGTGTGTGTGTGTGGTGTGTGTGTGTGTGTGTGTGTGTGTGTGTGTATGAGTGTGTGTGTGTGTGTGTGTGTGTGTGTGTGTGTGTGTGTGTGTGGTGTGGTGTGTGTGTGTGTGTGTGTGTGTGTGTGTGTGTGTGTGTGTGTGTGGTGTGTGAGTGTGTGTGTGTGTGTGTGTGTGTGTGTGTGTGTGTGTGTGTGTGTGTGTGTGTGTGTGTGTGTCTGTGCGTGCGGGGAGAGTGCGAGACAGAGTGGGCTATGTACAGTGCATTATTAGATCAGGTTGTGTGTTATTGCAATTATTCAAGTAGAGCGTTTTGAACCCGACTCATGTCACACACATGGATTGGACGCATTGAAAATGCATTTATTATTATAAGTGTTATTACCTCGAAGGTGAAGGGATCATCAGTTGGGTCAATGACGTCAGCTTGAACTTTGATTGAACTCTGCACTGGAAACTGACGTGGCTGTTGGCATGCAGTGTCCAGTCGGTTTTGAGTTTTCGACGTCACGCGAGTTGAATTGTCGCTAACACCACCACCACCAACAACAATAACAGAAATAAATTTAAAAATAATAACGAATTTCCCGATTCAAAAATAAACACAAAAATAGCTGAACTGGAGCCTTTTGACGACTTGTGCGTGTGGAAAGCGAGCCGGACTGCTGGACTCTTTACCAAGTTTTGTTTAGGGGATTCAGCCTTTAACTTTTTCTTTTCTTTTTGAATGTTCTTCATGCGTGTGGGCCTTGGTCTAGTTGTTTAACAAATGTGGATTAGGTGATTCAGCCTTTAACCTTATGTCCTCTTCATGCATATGGGCCCTGGTGTAGATCTTAGAGGGGCAAGTCGTGTAAACCACAGCTGTAGTTACTATCACTGAGAAAACTAAACAAAGATTTTCCAATGCAATGCTTCCAGCACAAGCAGCTGCTTAGGAAGAAACGTTCACGTGGACCGCCCCCCTCCCACCATCCTTCTCGTCTCTTCCCCCCCCCCCCCACACCCCCCCCCACACCCCCCACCACATGCGACTCCACAAAGTGCCAGACAATTCTGACACAGAAACCCAATGGCTAGTGGCATTGCGGATTTTCCATCCACCGAAGAACGTACTTGTTTGGCAGTTTCACTTCTGCGACAAAAACCGAGAGAGGAAAGCAATACGCCTGAACACCTCGAATTTCCGCTTTATGTGCCCAGTGTCACTCGCGTAACGCCATCACAAACTGCGCCAAAAGTCTCAAACACAAACGAAAGATTTAACGCTGTACACAAAGGCAGAACAGCAAACCGGATGTAAGGTGCATGTTGTGGAACAATAAGCCAGGGTACCAGGCGAGATCAAAAGATCAAGAGATCTTAGAGGAGGGAGGTGGAGCTGGACCCTCAACTTAGCCCAGAAGAGATCATGAATAGGGAGGTGGAGCTGGGCTAAGAAAGCTGGACTTCCTTTGCTTGAGTTGTCGAAGTTGTTCGTCAACAGCAGTGCAACGGACATTGTCTTTGTGACTCTGGCCAAGCACAGCAGTTGAAACAGCAATTGCGCAGTGCACAAGTCGCTGGGCAATGGCGAGGGGACACCGCCCTAACACTTCCATTGTTCTGGCGGCGGTCCACGGTCTCTCCTGTCTTTTCGGGCGGTTTCCGCGGTCGAGCCTTCACTCTGTCGTCCCCTTCCCACTCTGTCCCCGTCCCTAATAGGCCATCTCGCCTCCGTGGACGTAAAGCACCAAGAAAAAAGAAAAAAAGAAGAACAATAAGCTGTAGACTGTTGGGGAATCAGACCACTCAAAGTTAAAGACTTATTGAGCGGAAAGTTGCGACGAGGTCAGAGGAATGGAAATGGGACGGACTGTTTTTGTCATTGTTTTCCTCCTTTGTCACTAGTATCAGTGCAAGAGTCAAGATAATATATCATGCAGAACACAACGGAGAGTTCTGCATTGCAATACATGTATCGGAGTATGGTTCCTCTTTAAAATGCAAGCCTTCCGCACTTGTTTCAGAACCAGCATCAGTTGATGTGACGAGACATCAGTCTCGTAGCTTTGATGATCTGAAACGATTCAATAATCTCATCGTTGATGAACTGGCTTGACGGTATTATGTACAAACAGACAATAAAATGAAACCAAATACAATAACGACGCGTATTCCCATTAGGCTAAACCACAGTAAAGCGCTAGATGATACGACTTCTCATAAAAAGTGAGCTAAACCATGCTTGGCTCGTAAAGATAAGATCATGGGGTGGCGAAATTTGTATAAATAGTACGGTAGCTCTGAGGGAAAGGCATAACTTCGGCTCCAGGTTTCTGTTCAACCGGAATTGGTAAGTAACTTTACTTTTCTCTAAATTTTCTCACTCTGTTGGTTGTTTGTCCCTCTCTGTCGATGGCTGGCGATAGCCTAACGCTGGTTGCTTGCATCATTGCTGCCGGGGACTGCACGGCCACCGGGTCTCCGAGCAGCTTCTCCCCCTGAGCTGTGTCGTTTGTGACCTGATTCTGTGTCTGATACAAAACACATCTGCACCGTTTCTTTTCTCCGAAATGCAGCATTTTAATGATAATAATGGACACTTCTGTGGCGCATGATCCCTAGCCAGTTCTAGGCCACAGTGCGCCGTACAAAAAGAGGCAGAAAATGTATAAACACATCCAAAGGACAAAATAAAAAAAGGTTTCGGGCCATATGCCTGCCGAACCACGCACGAATTTGCATACAGCAATTTGAGTAAATAAACCAAAGTTGTCAGTAACTTAACATGACCAAAGTCTAATCTGAGCACACACACACACACACACGTGTACACACACACACACACACACACACACACACACACACACACACACACACACACACACACACACACACACACACACACACACGTGTACACACACACACACTGGGGTGGGGGGAGTGGGGGCTTATTAATCATATGCAGATTTGAAGAGATGAATTTTTAAGGCTTGTTTAAAAGAAGTTTCTAATGTTGATTCAGCATTGATGCTAAGTGACGAACATCATACGGTAACGACTTCCACTGTGTCGGGCCCGTGAAAAAAGAAAAGAAAAAGAAAGCTCGTTGTCCAAAGGTCTTTTGTGAAAGGTATCCGGAAGGGGATTGTGTCCGAAACGGAGCGAAGTTGTTTGGATGGATGGTAGACAGTCGGGAGTTGAGAAAGACAGAGTGGGTATCTTTCAGTGAAAGAATTGTAGCACTGAGTTGCGACGGTATACTGGATTCCTGAGACTATTGGTAGCCAGTGAAGTTTCTGAAGGAGGTGTTTGATGGGCTTACGCTTGCGAGCTTTGAAGACAAGTCTGGCTGCAGAATTTTGGACCTTTTGTAGTTTGTCAAGATGTTTTGGAGAACCTGATGGAAGAGAACTACAGTTGTCAAGTTTTGATAAAACAAAGGCACAGATGAGGGTTTTTGTATCATCAAAAATAGCATATTGACGGATGTTACTAATCCTTCAAATTTCTATGTAGGCAGATCTACAGATGCTGGTAACATGCTTCTCCATGAAGAGATTATTAGAGAGTTACTCCCAGATTTTTTGCCTGCAAGGAAAACAAAATCTCAGTGTTTCCTATATGAATGGAAGCTGGGTGAGGGTTTGGGAGAGAGGTTCTGTTCGAGGCAATGAGTAGACACTGTTTTATCATCATTCAGCTTGTGTTTGTTTGATGATATCCATGTCTTTACATCTGAAATGCAATCCTGCAGGTATGTATTTGATATGGACGGCAGGAATCGTGCAGCTGGGTATCATCTGCGAAAGGCTGGTTAGAAATGGAGTGTTGTCGAATTAGTGTGGCAAGAGGTTTTGTGTACAAAATGAATAGAATGGGCCCCAGGACAGAGCCTTGCGGAACACCAAAGTTGAGCAATGTTGCTTGTGAAAGTTTGTTGTTGACGGTAACAGTCTATTGGAAAGGTAGGATCTGAACCAGTTGAGAGGTGTACCAGAAATTCCATAGAGGTGCTCAAGTCTTTGAGAGAGAATGTTGTGATCATTGGTGTCAAGCGCATCCGACAGATCAACAAGAATTACGACAGTTACATCGCCATCGTCCAAATAATGCAGATTGTCTTTCATCATTTTGATAAGAGCAATTTTAGTACTGTGCCCTGGCCTGTAGGCTAATTGGGAAATAAGGAACAGGTTGTTAGCGTTGAGATATGCTGAGAGTTGAGAGAGGACGATTTTTTCAGTGACTTTTCACACAAAGAAGAAAGACTGGGGACAGGCCGGTAGTTTTTCATATTGTTCGGGTCAAGAGTTTTTGTTTTTGTTTTGTTTTTGTTTTTGAGAAGTGGTTTCACAATGGTCTCTTTAAAAACAGAAGGAAAGACACCAGTCTTGAGAGACTGATTGATGATGGCTGTCACTGCAGGAAATAGTTGCTCCAAGCATTCAGCAAAGAGGGACGTGGGAAGTGGGTGGAGTGAACAGGTTTTCCGGGAGGATTGCAAAAATCCTGTTTTTAACGCTCGGCATTGACACAGGTTTAAAAAAGTGCAAGGAAGATTGGGTGTACGGGTCACCTCTCGCCAGGATTGGTCCAGGAATTTGACTGTCTTGTTCATCGCGAATTGTTTTGACTTTCCGGACGAAATAAAACGCAAATGCGCCAGGAAGGTCACAAACAGGAAGGGCCGTTGGAAGAGGCAAGTCAGAGTTACAACCCCAAAGTTCGTTACCGAACACCGCTGAACAGCTCTTTGCAACAATTACTCTGCGCTATTTGAGAAGAGAAGCGATCGGAGTTGGCTTTGTGCACAATGTTTGTAACAGCCCTTTCAGCAGCACCGCAAATCTGTCAGTTATCAACGGCGAGGCCAGTCTTGGGCCACCTTAGCTCAGCCCGGCGGCGCTGACGCTTGGCAGAGCGTGGCTCCTGGCTGACACTGGCGTACCACGGAGAGGACCGGCCAGCCGGCACTCTGGGTCGCGTGGGGGGGGGGGGGGGGGGGGGGGGGGGGGGGGGGGCATGCTTGTCAAGCGGAGTGCGCAGTTCCTCGTTCAGCTGCTGGGCGGTCATCTCGGACTGGGTGTCCAATATGGCGGCGTCTCTCTCTCTCTCGAGGTCGTCCCTGTCGTCCCTGTTGACGGCTTTAATGTCCCGCAGCTCCCGGAAGACGAGCTGTCTGTGCGGGCTGGCGACGTCAGGGCGACACACCACCGGCAGGTGGTCAGAGGAGAGTGCATGGGCCACCAAGCAGGAACAAATACTGCAGCTGCTCGCTTTCCCTGTACAGCACCCAGTCTGTGATGCGCCCGCGGCGGTGGGTTGGATTTCGAACACCCTGAACGTTGTCGAATGTAGTGATGATCTGTAGGGCTTTTGAAGTCAATGGATCGGAGGAGAGTCCAAGTGCATGATCAGTTTTCCTCGTAGAGTGTCGCAATACTCAAACACACACAACCACACACACACACACACACACACACACACACACACACACACACACACACACACACACACACACACACACACACACACACACACACACAAACAACAACAACAACAACAACAAAACAAAAAACAAAAACAAAACAAAATCCGGAAACTCTGCAAGAAAAACAGTCACTGAGCTTCTTTTTCCTACTAGGCGGGGTTCTGCAAAGGTAAAAGAAGTGGATATGATTGGGGGTGGGGGGGTGGGGGTGGGGGGGGGGAGGGGGCTCAGTGAGCTGAAGTTCCACGAGTTCAAAGGCTTTAGGCTTAGCTTTAGACCAAAAAACAAACAACAACAAATTGCCTGGCACGAAAACGCCGATGGAAGTATCGAGAAAGTCCACTCTCGTCCCTTTTGTCTGAGAAAACTTAGATCATTCAGAGTGGGCGAGGATCTGTTTTTCGGGTGTTTTCTAGTCCAGAATGAACAGCATCCAAACATATAAAAAGTTAAAAAGAATGCTAATTATTCTTAGTGTGTGTGTGTGTGTGTGTGTGTGTGTGTGTGGTGTGTGTGTGTGTGTGTGTGTGTGTGTGTGTGTGTGTGTGTGTGTGTGTGTGTGTGTGTGTGTGTGTGTGTGTGTGTGTGTGTGTGTGTGTTGTGTGTGTGTGTGTTGTGTGTGTGTGTGTGTGGTGTGTGTGTGTGTGGTGCGTTTTTGTTGCGTGTGCTTGTGTGTGTGTGTGTGTGTGTGTCGTGGTGTGTGTGTGAATTTATGTGCTGCTATGTGTGTGTGTGTGTGTGTGTGGTGTGGTGGTGTGTGTGTGTCGGTGGTTGTGTGTGTGTGTTGGTGTTTGCGTTGCGTGCGTGAGGCGCTGTCTTTATGTGTTGTTTTGTTTGGTTGTGCTGAATCTAATACTTTATGTTAATTGTTTTGGTAGGACTGTGCTGTACGTATCGTATTTCCGTTAATATGTGTCACGTGAGCGCTCAGTGCGTTGATGACCGCAAGATAAATGTTCATTATTGTTATTAATAATTGCCTGTTGTTGTCTGTATTCTCTATGAACAGCAATTTTAAACTTAATTTTTTAAATATAATCCGTCATTATCAGTAAACGAATTAACCCCTTCACTGCCCCAGCATGTAAAACTTCCGGGCTCGCCTTCAAACAGTGTATTTTCCGGTCTTATGAAACATCTACTTTCAACGCTTTGTGTTTTGATGAAAATCCTTTCGCACGCGGGTGCGAAAAAGAACACAAACAGGGTTCAAAATTTCGCTCTTTTAATGGTCGTTTTCAAGTGACCTCATGGCAGTAAAGGGGTTAAGGAGGCAATATTAAGGGTTGAAAATTTCGCACTTTTAATGGTCGTTTTCAAGTGACCTCATGGCAGTGAAGGGGTTAAGGAGGCAATATTAAGGGTTGAAAATTTCGCACTTTTAATGGTCGTTTTCAAGTGACACCATGGCAGTGAAGGGGTTAAGGAGGCAATATTAAGGGTTAAAAATTTCGCTCTTTTAATGGTCGTTTTCAAGTGACATCATGGCAGTGAAGGGGTTAAGGAGGCAATATTTGTGCGTGTGGCGGTACGTTTCTCTTTTTCAGATTACCTGCCGGTCAACATGGCTCGTTTCTGTGTTGTCGTCGTCACTGCGGTGTGTTGCCTAATCACCGGCTCCTTTGGTGATGACGATGCAGATGGTTATGTTCCAGGTGGTACAGACTATGGCACAGGTCAGGAAGGTAGGTATACCCAGTTGGTGACGGGCATAGCCCACGTCTGGTAGGTAGGTATACCCAGTTGGTGACGGGCATAGCCCACGTCTGGTAGGCAGGTATATCCAGTTGGTGACATTATAGCCCACGTCTGGTAGGTAGGTATACCTAGTTGGTGACATTATAGCCCACGTCTGGTAGGTAGGTATACCCAGTTGGTGACAGGTATAGCCCACGTCTGGTAGGAGTATACCCAGTTGGTGACAGGTATAGCCCACGTCTGGTAGGTAGGTATACCCAGTTGGTGACGGGTATAGCCCACGTCTGGTAGGTAGGTATACCCAGTTGGTGACAGGTATAGCCCACGTCTGGTAGGCAGGTATACCTAGTTGGTGACAGGTATAGCCCACGTCTGGTAGGTAGGTATACCCTAGTTGGTGACAGGTATAGCCCACGTCTGGTAGGTAGGTATACCCAGTTGGTGACAGGTATAGCCCACGTCTGGTAGGCAGGTATACCCAGTTGCTGACAGGTATAGCCCACGTCTGGTAGGCAGGTATACCCAGTTGGCTGACAGGTATAGCCCATCGTCTGGTAGGCAGGTATACCCAGTTGGTGACAGGTATAGCCCACGTCTGGTAGGTAGGTATACCTAGTTGGTGACATTATAGCCCACGTCTGGCAGGCAGGTATACCCAGTTGGTGACAGGTATAGCCCACGTCTGGTAGGCATGTATACCCAGTTGGTGACAGGTATAGCCCACGTCTGGTAGGCAGGTATACCCAGTTGGTGACGGGTATAGCCCACGTCTGGTAGGTAGGTATACCCAGTTGGTGACAGGTATAGCCCACGTCTGGTAGGAGGTATACCCAGTTGGTGACAGGTATAGCCCACGCCTGGTAGGCAGGTATACCCAGTTGGTGACAGGTATAGCCCACGCCTGGTAGGCAGGTATACCCAGTTGGTGATAGGTATAGCTCACGTCTGGTAGGCAGGTATACCCAGTTGGTGATAGATATAGTCCACGTCTGGTAGGTAGGTATACCCAGTTGGTGACAGGTATAGCCTATACATAGGTAGTTGGTGACAGGTATACTGGGTTGCTGGTAGATGCATAATTATGCTAGTAGTTATATACCCAATTTGCACTGTAGGTGTACTTTATGATGTCTCGAACGTTTTGTTTGTACGCAAAATGAAACAACAGTTATGTGGTACGGGCTTTGTGCAAGGATTATGAACAGATCACCCTGCAAACCTTATTTTTAACAATACCAACAACAGTAACAATATCTGTTATTCATCCAAGCGGCAAGGATTATGAACAAATGACCCTGCAAACCTCCTCTGTATCAAAACCAACAACAGTAACAATATAATAATTATATGGTGCGGACTTTGTGCAAGGATTATGAACATGTTAGCCTAGGTTAGCCTAGACTAGCCTAAGATACAGAATGTTGCATACGTGATATATATATATATTGTACTGATTGTAGGTATATACTGTGGTGATTGTAGCTATATACCGAATTAATGATAGGTATACTGTGTTGATTGTAGGTATATAATGTGTTGATTGTAGGCATACCGTGTTGACGGTAGGCATACTGTGTTGATGGTAGGTATACTGCCTTGATTGTAGGTATACTGTCTTGATGGTAGGTTCACTGGTTTGATGGTAGGCATACTGTGTTGATGGTAGGTATACGGTGCTGATGGAAGGTATACTATGTTGACAGAAGGTATACTGTGTTGATGGTAGGTACACAGGTTTGATGGCAGGCCTACTGTGTTGATGGTAGGTATACAGTGTTGATAGAATGTATACTGTGTTGATGGTAGGCATACTGTGTTGGTGATAGGCATACTGTGTTGATGGTAAACCCACTGTGCTGATGGCAGGCATACTGTCTTGCTGGTAGGCATACTGTGTTGATGGTAGACATACTATGCTGGTAGTATAGCTGTGTTGATGGTAGGTATACTGTGTTAAAAGGTACGTATACCGCCTTGATGGTAGGTATATTGCCTTGGTGGTATTTTATACTGGGTTGATGGTAGATACACTGTATTGATGGAAGGCATACTGTGTTGATGGTAGGTATACTGTATTCATGGTAGATATACTGGGTTGATGATAAGTATACTGTCTTGATGGTAGGTACACTGGTTTGATGGCAGGCATACTGTATTGATGGTAGATATACTGTCTTGATGGAAGGCATACTGTTTTGATGGTAGGTATACTGTCTTGATGGAAGGCATACCGTTTTGATGGTAGGTATACTGTCGTGATGGTAGGCATACTATGTTGATGGTAGATATACTCTCTTGATGGAAGGCATACTGTGTTGATGGTAGGCATACTGTGTTGATGGCAGGCCTCATAACAGCTGTCATTTCTATAGCGCTGTGCTTCATCGGCAATCTTGAACACTCCGCGCTTTACAAGATCAACACAAATGTATACAGATGTAAGCGTTGTATTCCACACACACCACACCGTCACACACAAACACACTCTTTTCTTTCCTATTTTGCTTTTTCGCTCAGTTTTGTTTTTGCAGGTGCATTTTTCTGCTTATGGCGCTCATCGAACACACTCAAACAAGGATAGCATCTTACATTTTCCATTTCAAAGAGAGAGAGAGAGAGAGAGAGAGAGAGAGAGAGAGAGAGAGAGAGAGAGAGAGAGAGAGAGAGAGAGAGAGAGAGAGAGAGAGAGAAAAAAATGTTTTACACAGATACGTGTACATTTCAAAACTGTACAAAGCCTCACGCAAAATAAGCACACTAAATACATAAGGGATGTGATCATTGGTGGCCGTAAATTATGAAAAACCTGGGAGTACACAAGGTGGTCACTTTGTGTCTGCGCACAAAGACGTAGACTTAACAACGCACAAGAAAGAAGACTAAACAAGCTCAGGGCAGCATACACACAACTAACATCCAACGGAAATGCCACTTCTTTATTGATTATCTAATATTTCATTTTGACCACAGCGACCAGGACATGTTCCGTTGAGCGTTCTGGAGTCCTGACCATGTTCAACGGACAAACGTCGACTGTGGCGGTACCGTGCAGGTACCGGCTGGCCGACATCCAGTGCGGCCAGTACCAGCTGAGGGTCACCCCAGGAAGTCAACTGGACCCCAACAACACTTTCTCTCCCTACAGCGTGTTTGTCAGAATCCAGAAGACGGATGAGGCGGGATATGCGTGGGTCCAAACAACGTCCCGTCGTTTGCAAAGGGTCAGTCACCTAGCATTTCTCCTCTGTAACGGTACCATCCTAACCGCCGTGTCTCATCCGCACAGCTAGTCACAGTAATGACTGCAAGCGTTTGCAATCTTAACAGAAGGAGTTAGGCCCACAGCGCCTGCGCAGAATCAATAGACAAGGGAGTTAATTAACGCTCGAAAGACGTCACGCATAAACACAACGAAGCTGAGAGTTACCGTAGTCGACTGAGGTCTTTGTTGTCAGTTGTGTTTATGTGTGACGTATTTCTGACGCTAATTAACCCTTTCACTGCCATGCTTGCCGCTCTGTCACTCGGAAAATGAGCAATAGAAGTGCCAAATTTGAAATCGTTGTGGCTTTTCCACACCTTGGCATGAGCACGTGAAAGGAATTCTACCAAAATACACAGTATTGAAAGCAAATTTGCTATAGGGGCATCAAATATACTATTTGCAGACGCGTACGTGTATGTGTGCACTTTTCAGCCCGGATATTTTACAGGCTGGGGCAGGGAAGGGGTTAAATCCCTTGTTTGCTGATTTTGCAAGTGCTCGCGTTCTTCGTGTCGTTAAGGTTTGCGGGCAGAGCAGCCGTCAGCGCAGTCACGCCCCGGCAGGCTAACGAGCAGCAGCAACAGCACGTATGACGCCCGTCTTGCTTCTCAAACGGTCATAACGCGTCAGCGGACAAGTTCACTGACGCCAGGAGGGAGCAGGAGAAAACTGTAGGCTACACCACTGCGCAGTGCAGTTCTCTACATATTTAAACGTTTCATCATCAGCTTTATCTTCAATCTAATCAACAAAACTGGTGTATATCTCAACAGCTTCATCATTATTATTATTATTATTGATCACTTTTATATATAGCGCTATTCTCCGCTCTCGAGCAGACTCACTGCGCTCGCATATGAGTGAATAGCTTTTTGTAGCGCGCTTTTTGAATATCCACCAAAGTGGCGTACTTACAGCGCTGGCATGGCTGGCACCACATGAAACTGCTGCCATCTCGGCGCGTTCTGTGTACACCATACAACCATGCACCATGTCACTTCATGCAAAGCCACATACGTAAGGTGTATGCGTGTTTAGCTGTCACCTGCCACCTGCGCTTTTGGCAGAATGACCGGGGTCTTTTACGTGCTACTGCGGTACACGGGGGTGGAACGGATACCGAAATAAGAGTCAGCACAGAAAGTTGACCATGGAGAAGAAAATTCTCCCGCCGCTCCAGCAGGGATTTGAACCTGCGACCTTTCAATCACGAGTTCGGTGCTCTAAACCACTGAGCTATCCCTGCTCTCTTATCATCAGTCTGATAAACAAAATCGGTGTATATGTCAACAGCTTTAGCATGAGTCTGAAAAAACAAAACTGGTGTCTGTGTCAACAGCTTATCATCAGTCTGATAAACAAAACTGGTGTATATATCAACAGCGTTATCATCAGTCTGATAAACAAAAATGGTGTATATGTCAACAGCGTTATCATCAGTCTGATAAAGAAAAATGGTGTCTGTGTCAACAGCTTATCATCAGTCTGATAAAGAAAACTGGTGTATATATCAACAGCGTTATCATCAGTCTGATAAACAAAAATGGTGTCTGTGTCAACAGCTTATCATCAGTCTGATAAAGAAAACTGGTGTCTGTGTCAACAGCTTATCATCAGTCTGATAAACAAAACTGGTGTATATATCAACAGCGTTATCATCAGTCTGATAAACAAAACTGGTGTCTGTGTCAACAGCTTATCATCAGTCTGATAAAGAAAACTGGTGTATATGTCAACAGCGTTATCATCAGTCTGATAAACAAAAATGGTGTATATGTCAACAGCTTTATCATCAGTCTGATAAACAAAAACTGGTGTCTGTGTCAACAGCTTTATCATCAGTCTGATAAACAAAACTGGTGTCTCTCACTCTCTGTTAACAGCTTGATTGTCTGTCTAATAAACAAAACTGGTGTATATGTCAACGGCTTTACCATCAGTCTGATAAAAACAAAACAAAACAAAACGAAACAAACAAACAAAAACCCCCACTGATGTCAACAGCTTTATGATTTAAAAAAATCTGAACAAAGACTGATAGCGTTCTGAGACAAGACCCAAACACAAACACCAAAAACGTATATTTTTTCAGCGTTTAATTACTGTTTAAGTGTCATTTTGTAACTTGATAAAGGGGATTGCCCCGAAAATTCGCATGTTGTGTTTTGTCCTAATAAATAATGTTATTTTGAACCTTTGAACTTTTTATGTGTTTGGATTAGCCTTTTTATTTCAAACTGATAAACAAAACTGAGGTATTGGCCAACAGGCCGACAGTGCGAATACGACACGGATGTAAGGACTGTACTGATGCACCAGTCGTCTTTTCCTTCTTGTTAAAATATAAATTTTCCGCACTTTGTCTTTAGTATTTTGTGCAAACAGGGGGTTTCCTCACTCGAGGAATGTATGCAACGTTTATGTTTACTTTTAGTAATAACCACGAATGGAGACCGGGGATATCTGATGTCACTCTCCTGTCTGGAATCTTAGGGTTGTCATTTGATTCCATTTTCCTACCTTCTCTTTCCTTTTTCTGCGTATTTTTCATTCTCTGTTTTGTCATATTTTTATTTTTTTTGCTAACGATCTATTCTCCTGCTTTTTTTCTTCTTTAACCAGAACATTTTCTCAATACCTTTTGCTGAGAGATAGTCGTTTTTGTATGTATCGTCATGCTGAACTGCTAGATGATGATAGTTTATAGGTAGCATGTGCAGCTTCTGGTATATATCACTAGTACTTACCACTATGCATATAGTATATGATACATATATATATATATATACAGAGAGAGAGAGAGAGAGAGAGAGAGAGAGAGAGAGAGAGAGAGAGAGAGAGAGAGAGAGAGAGAGAGAGAGAGAGAGAGAGAGATGTATTGTTTATTTTCAAACTTTTTTCGTAATTTTATTTCTGTTCAATCTGGTATTGATAATTTAGACGGAATGGCCCACGATACCAGTATGCTGTAGCCGTTATATATATATATATATATATATATATATATATATATATATATATATATATATATATATATATATATATATAATATTTTGTTTTTTAGCAAGGGCAATTTCGAAGGGATTAAGTCTTCATCAATGTGCGTTTGATGTTGGTGTATCTATGTTTTGTTTACGTTTTTGGAGGGATTGATTCTGGGGATTTAACTTGAGAAAGGATCTATTGATATATGAGAGGTTTTGATATATACACTTACTTATCCTGAGGTGACAAAGTGCGGTTGACAGGGCGTTAAAATCCAAAATCTAACTAACTAAGTTTCCTTAGTATAAGGGAATCATCTACTCATACACCAAGACAGCAAAGAAAATGCTTCTGGTCCTCTTCAATTTTCAACTGCCTCGGGATCTTCACCTGCCAGGCCGGAGTGTTTGTTGTTTTACCCACCGAAGCACTAGATGTTGCTTTATACACGGATGGGACCGTTTGTACTGCACGGACTCGGTGGGGTTGATCTGCTCTTGTAACAAGCTGGCTAGCGATCGCCGCGCGCCACTTGAGGTCCCCGCAAAGGGTACCACAAAAACACATCCTCCACAGACACAACTGTTGTGATGTTCCCTTGGCTGAGGTTTCCCATGGCTGTGTCGTAACCTGCGGCATGGGAATTACGTATTCCGTCCACTCATGCTGCTGCACGAATTGCGTTGCGTGTTTGAATAATGTTCTGCTATTGGTTACATCTACAGTTTGCTGGAGGGAAAGTAGAAAAAGCATGGCATGTGAAAAGGGGCAATCTCAGCTCGTTTGGCCTTGACCTTGCGGGTTATGACTCAGCGAAGAAGGCGGCTGTTCTGAGAAAAGACGGCGTGTTTGAAGTGGAGTTCAGCGCGGACCAGGACAGCGTCGTCGTCAGATGCTTCTCGGACTCCTTCTCCTCCACGTCACAGCCGGACGCGCTTTGTGGTGAGAATCAACGTCGTGGTCAGTTCAGTCAGGCTGGCCAGGGTGGCCATTAAAACCATCAAGAAAACACCTTTAGGGCACTGCTATGGCAGCAGAGGACCGACTATTACATAACGGTGTCACATGCCCAGCAAGGACATTGGACCGACTATCCAATAAAAAATGTCATTGGTCCTGCAATGGTTATGCTGGAACCTCTATCGAATACAGCTATCAGGCATATTGCAATCAGTACACTGGTCCTTCGATTCAATGAAGATGACGGAGGTCCTGCAATGGTTAGAATGGAGGTCACTGTATCCAGTAGAGGTCTCAGATATCCTACAATGATTAGACTGGAAACTTCTATCCAATGAATATCGTTACAAATACCGCGCAATGTTTAAAGGGCTATTGAATAATGATCTTTAAAGGGGAAGCCAGACGGATGATTGCAACACAGACTATTCCAATTAGTTCGTCGTGTTTGTTCAGTTACGTGGTGGAAACCACTTCGAATACCTTCTCAGTTTGTTCAGTTACGTGGAGGAAAACAACTTTGAATACCTTTTTGATTATATTTTCTAGTTTCGCGTCGAAAAATAGGAGATGCATCTCTCGCCCATTATATTTTGATGATGTACCTCTGGTGGAGTTTATGTACCTTGCATTTACTCGCATGCCAGGTGAGAGTTACAAAAGGCGACTCAGGTCTTTCATGTTGTGGTTGATGAGTGACGTCTTTCGAGCGCCAGTTAACTCCCTTGTGTTTTGATGGCAAACCGCAGTGTTATACGACCACAGAGAAGTTTTGCCCCACCTCCCCAGCCTAACTAGGGTCAGACCGAGAAATGCCAGGTACGGAAGAAAACCGCATAAACAAACTGTGTCGTGTTGCAATTTGTGCCATCAACTCGGCTGTTTTCAGTACACAGATATTAGACCTATCCAATGAAGATGACGGATGTCCTGTGTCTATGTAATAAAGACGACAGATGCCCTGCTGTAGTTTTACTGGGTCCCCTATCCAGTAAAGACGACATGCCCTGTAAGGGTTGCTTAGTAGACACAGCCATCTGTTGTCATTAACGGATATAGACACAGAACAGTGGCCTCCGTCTTCACATGACACCTCTCATGTTTACTGAATAAACACAAGAACGTCTCTCGGGTATCCGTGTATACTCACTAATGACGACACATTCCACCTGTCTATCCACTAAAGACGACACACGGCCCTGTACCTGTCGACTAAAGACGACAGATGCCCCCTGTCTGTCCACTAAAGACGACAGATGCCCCCTGTCTGTCCACTAAAGACGACAGATGCCCCGTGTCTGTCCACTAAAGACGACAGATGCCCCGTGTCTGTCCACTAAAGACGACAGATGCCCCCTGACTGTCCACTAAAGACGACATATCACCCCTGTCTGTCCACTAAAGACGACAGATGTCCCCAGGCTGTCCACTAAAGACGACAGATGCCCCCTGGCTGTCCACTAAAGACGACAGATGCCCCCTGGCTGTCCGCTAAAGACGACAGATGCCCCCTGGCTGTCCACTAAAGACGACAGATGCCCCCTGGCTGTCCACTAAAGACGACAGATGCGTGCCTTGCTATGCTTACAGGGGATGGAGGACCTGGCGCTGCCCCTACGAAGGAGGAGATTCTGGATATGGTTTTCACCAACAAGAAAGTGGTTCAGAGACCGAGGTAAGAACGGCACCGCCAATGCAGTCAGCTAGCAAACATCAGGTTCGAATCAGTACTTCGATTCACCTCTGTTTGCAACCTTGGGAATTCTGTTTTCTCGCTGCCTTTCCGATTTGCCTTTGCTGACGGACAATACAATACAATAATACTTCATTACTTCTTACAAAGGAAACTCAGTTGTCTGCCTTTGGCAAATAATAACAAGTACACAAAAACATAATTAAATACTATACAGTTTCACTCGCTTAATTCGAATAAAAACTTAATAAATACAAGTGAATAAGCAGCAAGAAGAAAATACAGTTGTAATCACAATGGTGCCGGTATCGTTCACACAAATACTAGTTGTCACACCCTTGAATTAATCTTAAGTCACACACACACACACACACACACACACACACACACAACACACACACACACACACCAAAACACACACACACACACCACACACACACACACACCACACACACACCACAAACACAACACACACACACACAGACCACACACACACACACCCCTGAATATGGAATTCATTCACACGCACAAGACACACAAACACATCCGACGCGCACACACACCACACACACACACAAACACACACACCACTACACACACACACACCCCACACACCACACACACACACACACACACACACACACACACACACACACACACACACACACACACACACACACACACACACACACACACACACACAGAGCTCTAATCGAACATGGCTGGGTTAGCTTGATACACGGTGAAGAGAAGTGTCTTTAGAGCAGACCTCAGAGTATTGATTGTTGCAGCAGTCCTGACGTGCGGTGACAGTAATTTCCACACAGAAGGGTCAGAATAAGGGAACGTACATCACTAACTTTTCTTTTAGTCCCACTCAGCTGTCACAACTACCGCTGTATCAGTTATCTACGAGTACTATTGAATTTGTTAGTACTGTCACATAGCCTACTACCACTATACAGCTGCTAATACTCTACTACCACTCCTGCTGCTACTGCTACCATGCTAATACTACTACTACTGCCACCAACACCACTACGATTACCGCTACTACTGCTATTACTACCAGCAGCATCACTACCACTTCCGCAAGTACTGTATAATAGGAAGCATAAACAATGCATAAACAATGCATATATATATATATATATATATATATATATATATATATATATAATATATATATATATATATATATATATATATACCCACCTTGCGGTCTAGAGCGCAGTTTGTCTCTTCATAGACCTTCCTGTCCTCGGGCCGCCTCGATGTACCAAGAGTGCCCTGGTGGAGTCTATTATGCCGAGTTCTGCAACGAAATTCTGCTGAAGCAGGCGACGGTGGACTGCCTGGCCGCTTCTGGAACGTCCCATACTGACCACTACCACCGCTGCCTGCTTAAAGCCTGCCGTGTGGACCCGTCGGCTTGGGATCCTACGGTCGCTTACATCGAGCGCAGCTGCGGTGAGGATGGAAAGTCTCAGGCTATTGTTGTCATTTCTGTGTCGTACGGGATCGCTGCTGCTGACAACATGTCACAGCTGTGTCAGATGTGTAGTATGAGATCACTGGTAGAAAAGGGTACTAACAACACGTCACAACTCTGTCAGATGTGTAGTATGTGAGATCATTGGTAGAAAAGGGTACTAACAACACGTCACAACTCTGTCAGATGTGTAGTATATGAGATCATTGGTAGAAAATGGTACTAACAACACGTCACAACTCTGTCAGATGTGTAGTATATGAGATCATTGGTAGAAAATGGTACTAACAACACGTCACAACTCTGTCAGATGTGTAGTATGTGAGATCATTGGTAGAAAATGGTACTAACAACACGTCACAACTCTGTCAGATGTGTAGTATATGAGATCACTGGTAGAAAATGGTACTAACAACACGTCACAACTCTGTCAGATGTGTAGTATATGAGATCATTGGTAGAAAATGGTACTAACAACACGTCACAACTCTGTCAGATGTGTAGTATATGAGATCATTGGTAGAAAATGGTACTAACAACACGTCACAACTCTGTCAGATGTGTAGTATATGAGATCATTGGTAGAAAAGGGTACTAACAACACGTCACAACTCTGTCAGATGTGTAGTATATGAGATCATTGGTAGAAAATGGTACTAACAACACGTCACAACTCTGTCAGATGTGTAGTATATGAGATCATTGATGCTAACAACACGAAACATTTGTTTAGACGTTTCCAGTGAGATCGTCGGTACTGACAACACGTCACAACTCTTTGAGATGTGTTGTTTCATGTCATCGGTACTGACCGCCTCTCTATGTTTCAGCTCTGGCTCCTGGCTCCAGCTGCTCTATGGGCGGACTTGTCAAATGTGACTCCAAATCCACGTGTGAAGGCGGTGCCATCTGCAGTGAGTTAAGATTCCTACACACGGTCACTGTTGCAAAACGGACAGCAACACAAGCAACTCCTCGCATGCGTCTGGCATCAGCTTAATTAATTATCGTTATGCACCGCAGTCTCTGCGGCATGAGCTAGAATATGAATATTTTTTGACTTGCGTCATTTCTGGGCGGTCTGAGCTGTAACCTGTTGTGTATAAACGTTGGTGTTGTGAGCGAGATCAGCAGTCTGTTTGCATACACGATGTTACATGGTTCTATCATTTTTTTTCACACAACATTGGCAATCTCTGTATGTGCGCGTTATTTGTAGTTTCCTCA